>VXBT01004126.1:931289-1055519 GCA_013400235.1 Oriolus oriolus | reverse complement strand
GGGGCACAGCTGCTTCACCAGGGTCTGCACCACGGCCCTCACAGGAATCTCGTCTCCGGTGCCTGGAGCACCTCCTCCCCCTCCTTCTCCACTGACCTTGGTGTCGCTGTGTTGTTCCCTCACATATTCTCACCTCCTCCTCTTCTCTGACTACTAGCAAAAACTTTGCTAGTGACCTTTGTTTTGATGACAATTCTCAATATGTCACCACAGAGGCGTTACCAGCCTCTCTCATTGGCCTGGCTCTGGCCAGCAGCATGTCCATCTTCAGAGCCATCAGCCATTGGCTCTGCCGGACATGGTGGGAAGCTTCCAGCAGCTTCTCACAGGAGCCATCTCTGTGGCCTCCCTGCTACCCAAAACCAGGCCGTGCCAAACCACAACACCTATCCAGCTCCTTTGCCCAGAAGTGCACAGCAAGGCCAGCTGTATTGCCCATCCCTTTTCTCAGCCAGCACCATGCCCTTCTCCCCTCACCAGGGCAGGTGAACACTCACAATCCAAGTCAGGAGATAACTGTGACCCAGTGCCTCCAGGGACTGAACCTCCATCTCAAAGCAATGGTGATATTCCCCAAAGGACAGTCCTGAAGTTCAGCTTTCGCTGAGTAAATCCCAGGCCTCTGAAAACAGGCTGGAGAACAGTAAATTTAGTAAGGAAACAGAGATTCTACAGCTCCCTATTGCTTCACCAGCCCTCTGTCTGAAATATTTAGTAGTATCAAGATGCTTGCTAGAATCACAATACATGTTCAATTACCAGGACAAGGAAACAGCATGTTCATGGGGTCAGCCAGGAGGCTCTGGGATGGAGAATCCAGTGTGGGCAAAGTCGGACAAACATTAGATAAATAAGTGGGAGAGGCTGAATCCTAATGGAAACTAAGAGAACTTGTTTGCTCTAAGTGGTGAACCACATGGACTGCCATTTCCAAGCAGAGCATCTACAGACAGGTGCATTCACTGGGACTCTGGGTAAGGTCCCCAGACTGAACTTTTCGGCACCATTGGCTGTGATTTTGATTCATTCAAAGTTTGCCAGATCAAAAGTTGTTAGTACTAGTGTTCTAGAAAGCATGATCTCTCCCGGGATGAGCACCATCCCACAATGAGCTATCATAGCCAACCCTCCTTCCACACCATTAATAAGGATCTTAAACAAAAACAGTCTGGCATTGTTTCCTTCTGTTCCCATGAGGTATCTCCCACCAAGTGTTGGCGTTTATTCATCATTATGTGTTTCTGGAGCCACCAGCCTGTTTTCAGTCTGCTTTATAATCTTCATCTCCAGTCAACGTAAATTAATTTTTCAGCTCAGTCTTCGTGAAACAATATATTAATTGCCTCAGTACATGAATAGACATCCTATTTATACAGATTAAATGACCATATTCTTTTCATCTGCTTGGCCTGCAGTTGGATCAAACAAAGTGATTAAGTTTCTTCTGGATTTCCTTCCTACAAATCTGTGTGTGTGTCATCCATGTTCCTTTTCAATGGTGAATTCAACACGTGTAGAGGGGCTGCATACTTCGTACATGTGACTAAAGGAGTCAAATTAGTAACTAAAGTATGCTCTGAGTCTCACAGAAAACTCAGTAAACTCTTCTTCACCAGGGATGAGGTTTGCTTTAACTGCTTACAGATTTACTTTATTTAGTCTTTTCTCCAGTATTCCACGACAACAAAATTCACCCCTTCCTTTTTCCATCATTTACATTCTGTTTTGGCAACTCTCCTGAGGGTTAGCTAATATACATATGGCTCCATGTGAATGCATGGCACAGCAAATTCTTCCTCCTTCCTTATTTAGACTCCTTCACTAGACATGGAAGCCAAATTTACTGGATAGTTACTAACTCTTTTAATGACTGCTATTCATTTGTAAAGATCAATACAACGTATTTTCCTCTGTCCTCTGGTTTTTATTTGATCCTTCTGGTTTTCAGAGACAACTGTGTGAGCCAGCTCCTTGACTAATTGCAAGACAAACATAGCAGGCAGATCTGGTTTCCCAAGTTTCATTTTTAAGATTTTCCTGTTTCCCGTACCCCTAAAATTCATCTCACAGAGGCTGTATTCTGCCCCATTCCTGATGTACTCAGTTAAACTTAGTGTCAGGAGATAGCACAGAGGTTCAGTAAATCCAGCAGTACTGACTTCAAGTTCTCGTTCTGTGGGGCCTCCTAATGTTGTTAGACAGTTTGAGGCCTACAATGGGATGAAAGGAGACAAGGCGAGGTAAATATGTCACTTCCACTCACGGCGCTCCATGGATGTTCCCCAACTTGGTGAAAGTCAGCTAACCCACAGGAAGTGCGGTACAGTATGTTGGCATGTGAAAAAGTTAGTGCCTACAGACACCCTTTGCACAGATCAGAACTCTTTCCACCATGGATATGGGGTCACCCCAGTACAAGAATAGGATTCTGGATCAGCTTCATGTCTGAATTGTCAACTTTTTGTGATTTAAAGAGGTGGGGGGGTCAGGGTCATGAAGAAAGAACTCTTTATTTCTTTGTGTCATTCCACTAAACATAAATACAAATTTCCATCAGCAGTCATGAAATAGCTGTTTCAACAGAGTTCTGGAAGTTCAGAAACACACACACCCCAAAAAAACAACAAACATCTGAGCAGAAAAATTATGTAAATTGGAGAAAATGAAGTGTCCAGTACATGGGCCCTACCCTTTCAAAGCACAAACATTTCCAAAAATTAATAAAGAGAGAAGCTTGTTCCAGCTGCCATGTGACTCAGACTGGCATAAGTAACTGGCCAGGGCAGTTCTGGGACAGCAAGGTGGGAGGAAAATAAAGGCCAAATCCTGACATGGTTCAGAAGATGTGAAACTTTGAAGTAACTGAACACCAGACTGTTGAACAACCCTGGCTCCCTGCTATGTCCCACCAGTTCCGTGTATCTGCTGTACACCCAGGCCAGAGAAGCACAAGCAGCAGCCTACATCAAACACAGCAGTCACAACTGTATCTGTAATACTTCTGTCTGAAAACCTTGTCACTTTCTTGGGTTCTGTAAAGGGATGTGAACAAAGCTGAAGAAGTGGTTAAGATCTTCAAAATGGCCAGTTCTTTAGGAAGCTTCAGGCTTGGGCTGTGGGTCCTAAGGAAGGATCTCAGAGAGACACAGTTGTGGAGTTCAGCAACGATTGTTTGATGAGATGAGAAAAGCAAGACAAAAAAGATCAAAATGGACTAAATAAGTCTCTTGGTATCAGCATCTGTGACTCGCTTGCTATCAGCATTGTGACACTGCATTACTTTCTTCTGTTGTCTTGCCTAAGACCTATTGAAATGAGGAACAGCACATCTCAGACAATTTGTTGAAATCACTTCAAGTCTCTGAGTGATGTTAATGATCAGTGACCAAGGGTGGAGTGCAGTGAGGTGAATGGCAGATGAATGGCAGATGACAGTATCCACCTTAATGGAGAGCTTATATCTGAGCATTTCCATGGACTCTCAATACACCTCATCACATCCTGCTCTTTACCTTACTTACCTTCATCACTCCTCTGCAAAGCATCCTCATATTTCATTTTTTTAAACACAGAGGTGAAGAAAAGAGGGAGTAATTGACCTGTCTAAGGTCACCCTGGTCTGTCCAAGCCTCCAGGACCAGTTCAGACAGAGACCTCACTTGCACTTTCGGAGCTGCAGACGAATTTTATGGGTGCTTGGTCCTTAAGGATGTGCTCAGAGCTCTGCTGCTCCCCCCTCTCATGACACCAGGCTTTGCAAAACCTGTCATGAGCTGGCAGAACAGTTAAGGGCATAAGTACCCAGTGTCAGACCTTGTGAAGGTGCTTCAGGTTTGGTGAATGTGCTCTAGGAGCTGCCAGATTTAAAGAGACTCAAGAAGATTTTGCAGAAGTATTCACAGAGACAGCCTGTCTCCACAGGTCTATCAATAATGCTCAAGTGTCAACACTTCCAGGCTTGGATCTGAAGATGCCCTCACCTGCTATAGGTTTGCTAATGGCCATTATCTGGTTCATAAATGGGGAAAGTCAGGAACACAACAATAAAACAATTCTTTTCCAGTAACTCAGATCAGAGTTGGAATATTTAAAAAAAAAATAAAAATTGAAATGCTGGCTCAAATACCCTGTGTTATCTACAAAGTGATCGAACTGCTCCTCTCAGAGTTTTCTGTTTCATTCCTTTTCCATCACTCCCACTTCTCTCCCACTGCCAACCACATCTCTAATTGCCATTTCCCTTCCTGTAGTCTTTTCCACCATTCTTATCCCAGCAATGATCCCTTCCTCCCAGTTCTGCTGCCTTGCTGCAGGTCTTTCCAAATGCCATTGCATCAGGCCATCTCACTGGGACCAGAGCCACTTCTCTGGAGGGGAACACGCAGCTATTGGTGTCTGGAAGGTAGCCAGAGGACCCCCCACTCCCCCCAGCTATGCTGCAGGAGGATGCTGAGTGATGGTGTCAGCAAAGAGCAGTAAGAGGCCTTGGCTGCCTGTTCAATACCTGGAAGCAGCCCCTAGTCACTGGAAAAGGGATCTGAAGGAGGGAGGTTGCTCCCCCGGCCTCAACCAAATGATATTTCATCCAGCGTGAAGGAGATGTTGACAGAAGGGTCTGTGTGTCATCACAGATGAGAGATCTTTGGCTGGTAGAGATGTGCCTCCACCAGTCACATCCACTCCAGCAAGAGGTGGGATGCTGTCAGAGGCTCCTGCTCGCCCATAGCCAGAGGTGAATGCGCAGCATTCCAGCCTGCCCATAAAAAGGGCTGGCAGGGTGGGCAGAGGGAGGGCACAGCAGGATAGCCAGCTCCCCTGTGTTATGTGTAAGGAATCAGGGTTAGAAGTGGCTTTAATTAGGGCATTTCTGCTTTGATTTGAGCACACAGGGGTTTGAAAGTGTACAGGTTTCATGTTAACTTACTTTTGAACTCAGGAGGAAGGGTTGGACTTGCTATTTGTGAGCATCTCACTGATCTGCTCCTTGGGTCTATTAATCCATGGTGTCCTTCTCCAGTGCATCTCTCCCAGGATATACTTCATTAGTTCAACACAGCTACACACAGTTTTCTCTCAGAACACTCAAAGGCCACATAGAGGGACTAGTATGGCATGCAGCTATGGGAGAGGGGTTTGAGCAGAGCACAGGTACTCTCCAGGCCTGCCTTCCAAGCAGCGTGCCTTCAAGTGATGAAATGCAATGCTATCAAATATCATGACAGAAAGCACAGATATATAAAACATGAGGGTGCCTCTTAAAAATAAATGTTGCTCCATGATCTTTCTCCCAGGAGAAGGAAGTTTCCAGAGTGCTGGCTCTCTGCGTGTGGTATCACATATTGCATGGTCTGTTCCCTATAAGCTCTCAACATGTGCTACGAATCTGCCTCTGCACTACAAGTATTCTAAATCAGATGCTTATGCCTTCTTCTGATCTTTTGCAGTCACACGTACATACACTGGATTTTGCCACAGGCTATCCATCATTCCTCCCTTTCCAGCATCTGAAATGCATGACCCGCAATTTGGTTTTATGTGTGTTTTACTGTAGTTTCCATATAATCACACGGGAAACTTTAATTCTCACCTTATGAGCCCAAGGCTGCAGTTCTAATTCTTGTCTCTCAGAAGTGTCATGACTGTATGTCTGATCACCGACAGTCTGTATTTCCCACAAATGAAGGAAAAATCAAATTCAAATTGCAGTCAAAGCCTTACCTCTCACAATCAGCTGTTTACCTGCATCATTTTTCACCTTCTGCCCCAAAGTAACATTTAAAGCCCTTAGGCATTGCCACCCTCTGCCTCTGAGTCTCCTCGTTTCAGCTGTGGACTAAGCCCAGTGCTGCTGCATGAGGTGGACATTTTCCATCACCACAGGACAGACAGCTCTGCTGAGGCATCCATCACCCTCTAATGACCCAGATTTCCTGCAGGCATCAAGAGGAAGCTGCCTCATCCACTGTAGACCTGTCATGTCTCAAGACTGTGATTTGCCCTCTCATTCCTCCCTCTCCTCCCTTTCTACTCATTCACCAGGAATTCACCATGTCCATCCCCTTCTCCATCCCAGACTGGAAGTGGCAGACACAGCTGGTTGGCATCATCCACCTTCCAACTGCCTCTTTTTAAGGCCATAAAAAGGAAAAGGGGCCATAGGTCACCCTAGCCCCTGGCTTACCCTCCTTACCAGCTGTACAAACCCTCCTGCCTCAAGGACTGACATAATTTGGCACAGCGCTGTCTGTACACAGGCATGTACAATACCTCACCAAGTGATCCTGATCCCAGGAGGGCTCACCCACCACCCTCTGACATCGCGTTGTATGTGCTTCATCCCCTGCAATGACACATTTCTGTTTACAGTCAGGGAATGTCACTCTTCCAGGAGGGCACATCCCAGGCAGAGGGAGATTTCTAGCACAAATATCTCCTTGTTGGTTGGGTGAAAGAAGATGGAGGATTTTTTAGCTCTCTGGAAAGGGGCTAACTGGGAAGGAGTGACAAGGAAATGGGCTGGTAAGATACCTGCCCTGTGCACAAAGCAGATGGCACAGAGACATCAGAGAAACCCTGTAAACAACCAGTTAAGGTTTAGTCACAAGCCCTTTCATCTGCTTCAAATATAGGCTCCACCACCTTCCAGCTGGGGCTGGAAAACATCAGGTCTGCTCTGCCTGCAGAGCTTTGTGAGTTTGTATGTTCTGAACTCCTGCCAGGAGTAACTTTGGTGCTGGAGGGATCAATGCTGGGCCCTGTGCAACGCATCCATAATGCAGTGACTTATGCATGGAGGAGGGAAGCTGGGGAAATTCCCTCCCACTATAAACTATTTCTTGGCTCTTTGCATTAGTTGTCAGCCCTTGGGAATATATTTTCCTCTATCCCCACTTTTCTGTGGTCTGCATTATCATTTGCTAAATATTAGCGTGTGCTATTTATCATGAGGTCCACAACCCTTGTCCACTCCAGGGAGTTTGCAACTAAGTCACTGCAATAAATTTTCCGATATTCTACGGGCTTTACAGCGCTAAGAGGCACACAGCTGAAATCATTATCTCAGAGACTTCAACCCCTAATCTCAGAGTGAAACACTCATCACCAAAGGCACGGAGGATGCACACGAACACAGGTTGTTTATACTCACAGCAGATTCAGACTCAGGCTCCAAGTCTGCTTACTAATAATGATGATTACTTCATCTCCTCTGGTTTTATAACATGTTTGAAAGGCTCAGGGAAACCACTTTATCTGCGACACTCTTTCGACAGCATGTTTGGTTCGTAAGAGCTGCTGGGCTAGCAAAGGAAAGGGTGTGTTTGTGGACTGGGGATCTGTTTTAATAATACCATGGTGACCAAAATGAGCACTGTGGTCTACAATTACTGCTATCCCTCTATATTTATTGCAGGAAGAGTCACCCAAGACCTGACTCAAAACCTGTTGACTCCACTGAAAGTATTTTGCAGCAGGTCCTAGGAACTGCTTGGACAAGACATCATCTCTTACTGACTTGCTCTGCCCACCGTGTTCAGCAATAGCTGTTATCTAAGAAGTGATTCAAACCTTGACTAGAAAGGTTACTTCAATATCTCCATATTTCTGATCCCAAAGCCCCTTTCAGAGTCATTCTTGGTTAATGACTAGAAATGTTACAGCTTCTCTTGGGTATAGGATCTGATCCCAAGAACCTTTGAAGCAAACCAGAGTTCAGACCGAACTGGGAATATTTAATGAAGATTTGGAGGGGTAATTAAAGAAATAAATTAAATTCTACTAGAATGTACATGTCCAAAGGAAACACTGGTCTGAAGAGTCTGTATTTTTCAAAGTTATCAGACCAGCCCACATTGGTTTCCACTGCCAATCTAAATAATGATGGATGTTGTCCAATCTCTTTTCCTTCCAAGTAGGCTGAGAAATCATGGACAAAGTCATTAGTACGAGAGAAGAGACATTCTCCTGCTCTGAACATCCTAGACAGAGGCACATGGAACAGCTGCTCCTCTCTCAGAGAGGGAGAGCAGCAAAAGGAGAAGAGGAGACTTGAGCAGCTGAGTGGCCATGTCCTGTGGATGGAGGGAACAATTGGCATTAGCTGGTTTTGCTTTGCCAACCTTATGGCAACAGAAACGAGAGAAAGAACTGGACAAAAATATTTGAGAACAGCCTAAGAACAAAAAATGGGGCAGCTTCCCCTGCAGTGGCAGGACACAGCCCTCTCCTCTGTTCCTCTCTTGCTCTCTCACTATGATGGGAGCCAAGTTTGGGGTTCACTGGCTATTCCCTGGCCAATGCAAGACTCACTCTCCAACACACAAGGGCCAGACAGTCTCAGTACTTCCCCTGTAGTTTTGCAGCCCCATAGCCCTTTCTGGTAGTAAAGCTGTGCTGATCTGGAGCAGGGATGGTTTTTAGCATGCCAGGCTCATGAATGCCATAGCCTGTTATCCCAGAAAGGCTGAAGAATAAACAAAGAGGGACTGGAAAAATAATGATCAATAAAACTCCTTGATCTGAGCTTCAAATCCAAGATATATCTATATTAATAAAATAAAGGGTTCAGGCACTGGCTTGGAATTGCACACAGGTTGTAACTAATAAAATTTCCAGAGATATTTTGGTCCATTCTCCACCCTGGCACAGCCCAGGGGACAGCACAGCCAGGGACTTTTCACTGCAGCTAGTTTGGGTATAGAGAGTTCCTCTACTCAGATGTGAGCCGTGCCTTGCCATTTGCCCTTAGGGCCAGGGAACATTTTTATTGCAAAAATGTAGCCCATGGGGGCTCTCTCCAAAACACAGTTAAATCTCCAAACTGGCTGCCCAGAGTAAGGGATGGCTGGCAGGTCGTAGCTGCCTCCTTGATGTATTCAGACTTATCCCCTGCCCCCTCTGCTGCCTGGGAGACACCAAGTGCACAGAAGATGCTGGGAGCTGCAAGCTGGGGGGACTCACCCTGGCACAGGGATTTCCTACCAGCAGGCACTGAACCAACAGCTGTAACTGCCAGGACACCTCCGTGGGGTAGGGACAGTGGAGTGGCCAAGCATGGCATGCTGCAAGCCTGGCTGATGGTGCTGATGGGTTTGGAGCCAGCTGGAAAAGGCTCTAATTAGGCTGTGTTGGCTTTTGGCAAGATCAGGGCTGGGTAGTTCGTGTAGAGCCTCACAAACCACAGGGTCTAGTTGGAAGCTGCATACACTAAACACTCTGCTTAGAATGGAGAGTTTCCCTGTGTTACTGGAGGTGTTCACTTCACTGGAGGGGCCTGGTCCCTCCTGCAGGTGACACAGGTTGTCCAAGCAAGCAGCTCCTTGCAGGCATGGTTGCAGCGTGTCCTTCAAATCAGGCAGAACCTCTTCTGCAGAGCTGGGCACACAGGATGGCTGGGAAGTCAGGAAGCAGGAGGGTTGTCGAGGTGCTCATGGATCTGCTGGTGTCACCCCAGATGCTTCCATGTGGACAAACATCGCCCAGAGCTGGTGAAACTGGATCTGCGGGGGCATTCTGCCTGATACAGTGCATAAACACCACTAGGAGTTTGACTATGGGACAAGCTGTCATTCTTGTGTTGGTTCAAGGCATTTCTGGTTGAGAATTGTCATGTTTTCAATGTTACAAACTCCAGCCCTAAGAGAAAACTCTTCATTCTGAGTTGGGTAACTTCCACTAAAACAAAAGATTGGGAAAGGTTTTGTTTTTTCACTAACTAGGAAAAGGAAAGGCAGTCCAGAAGGACATGGATTCCTTTGATGTCTCAAAATAGAGAAGAGATTCTTTGCTTTTCTGTTCCATAAGAAAGACATCATTGCAATGTCCATTTCTGGGATCCGTTGTTTCCAAAGATGGGTAAAAACAAGAAATAAATTGCAACATGCCTCTCTCCTGCATTCTTGCTGTCCTTCATAGGGACAGCTGCCAGAGCAAGGAAACTATATTAAGACCACTTCATCCCTCAGAAAAAGATAAACCCTTCCCAAGGTTTCATCTTTGCACAGTGACAAGAAGCTGGGAAGTCAACATGTAACTGTCCACATGGGCATTCCATGTGTGAGATCCCATTATTGTCAGCACTGATCCAAGAATAATTCAGCTGGTCAAATACCCTTGATCCAGTTAAATACGACTGTTGAGTGCTTTTGAAATGCCCTAGGCTGAAACATCAAGGACAGATTGTGCAAATATTAGGCAGGATCTATAAATAAACCAAATTGTCTAAAATATCACTTTACGTGTATATATGGGCTACTGAGCTCTACGAAACTAGTCAGTACAAAAACAAATTTCCTTGGCTACAGCAAGAGCTGTGCAACCTCTGGACAGCTACATTCAGAATCAGATTCAAAGCCTGAATCCCATCCTGCAAAACAGGATTCAAACCCACTGAAGGCTAAGAACTCTTCAGAAGATATGTTATTTACACAAAGCAGATATTATTTAACTGTGTACTAATTTTCTACTTTTCTGGTAATAAGATGTGACACTGTCAAAGACTAATAAGTTATAAAAAAAAAGAAATTATTTGAAGCAATTTAGTACAATTTTAATCAACAATGTGCTTGAAGTTAATTTAGACATCATGAGGTTTGAAGACTTAGGAAAGTAATGACAAATAGTTATGGAAAATAGATTATTTTCTAGGAACCATACTCAAGATAAGAACTATCTGACCTAACTTCAGATGTCAACAGTGCAGATATTCACATCTGGTCCAGTCACCACAGGTTTCTTTAAAAATGAAAGAGAGAAACAAGCACTTGTAAGGGGTACCTGAGATACCTACTTGAAAATGAGATGAACTGCAACCTAGAAATGCCGTTTTCTTTTCATATACTGACTACAAAGGGAGGCCATCTAGTCCATATGTAGCTGATTGCACCATAGACAGCTACATCTGGTCAGCATCAGAGTGTGTTTAATACACACCTATTTGCAAATGCATTCCTGTTCAGATCAATATGTCTGTGCACTCAGAACTCCAGCCTTCTACTTATACTCCAGGTTGCTAGTCCAAACCTTTAGTCTTGAACTTCAAAGTGGGTTGGACGCAGCTACACTGAGACCTACGGATGCCTGAGACACAGAATTCCCTTCAGGAAGTCTGCAGAGGAGCACTTACAGAGAAACAGAGGGATCATTACAAGGCCCTCTACATAAGAAAATATTTTTGCCGTAACCAAAATGTCAGTGCTAATGGTTAAATACATTTCCTTGAACAAAATCTGCCCAAAACTTCAGGAAACACAGTTACAAAGAGCAGTCATGACAGAAAATAAAGCAGTTTGTATGATCACAGGTTGATGAGCCCCATATGTGTGAAGAGCTGGTGAACCTTTTTTGCAGTCTGGGACAGGTAAATCATATTTTGCACCAGTCTGGCTTGAGAGCCCAAAAGCCTGGCTCAGCCGTGAGTGTGTCAGCATCCCGGGTGTGGGGTGCAGTTTCTTGGCCAGCTGCAAAAGGAGGGTAAGTCAGTCAGCCAGCCACATCCATAAAGCAGCAGCTCACACTGTTATTAGAGGCCTGCCTCCCCATCTGGAAATTAAATGCAAACATATGCATGTGCCTAAGTGTTGCTTAAGAGAAAATCACTACCCTGACAATGCTGAACGGGAACAGGAAGGAAAGAAAAACAGAAAGTACAAACCAGTGTCTGTGCCCTCCCCATTTAATTTTCTGTACTGTCAGAGGTACCCTCATATTTAATTAAGCACAACTCAAAGGACAAAGAATTATGAGGTAAGGAAGGAAAGAAAATCCATTTGTTTGTTAGCACTGTAAGAAGCTAAGAAATATCTGACAGAAAATTTACATTACATGTGTTCCAACTCCAGTTTAATAGGTGGCTCAATCCTCCCAAAAGAGAGCCACAACATTGCACCAACATCCTATACTTCATTTTTCACTGATACCCCAGGCATCTGCAGAAGGTTTTGATCATCTCTAATAGCACAGAGGAGAAAATTTGCCTTTCCTCCCTATGGGAATCAGGTACAGCTTTCATGCAGCAGAAGTCAGATCACCTTTGATCAATATGCAGCACGTTAAAAAATGTGTGTTAGTATGTAATCTTGAGCTATATCCCTAATGATTTGATTTTTTCACTGGGAAAAAAAGTAGAGAGGAATTTAGTATTAGTTATTTTTCGTAGTAATAAGAATTATAACAATAAGAAAAAACAAAAAAAAAGTAAGATAAATGTGAGACAGTCACTGAATTCATGACTGACTGAATTATCATGACAGCAATGGACATGTCAGGCAGGAGCTTAATACTTGATTGTTCCGAAGCTTCATGTCAATAAAGTTCAACAGCAACTGTAGGCACTGAAAGCAGAGACTCCTCACATCTGTGTGATCACATCTGCACTCGATGCATAAACCCAAGCCCCACAGGAGGTGGGGAGGCTGCTGCTCTCTCCTGCCAGATGCTGAGCAAACAGCCCCAGGGCAAGGGGTCTAACCAGACCAGGTGGGGGGAAGCCCAGTGACTGCCCAAAGAGCTGATGATTGACCAGGGTTAAGCAGAAAAGCTCTTGCCCTTAGGCCAGTGCCCCTCCACTGGGCCATGCTGACTACCATGCCTGGGGAAGAGATGTAGTAGGGGGTTGCCCTTTTGTAAGTTGTTATTTTCTTTCTAATTTTTCATGGACCCTTTTTAAAAAAGATTTATTGTCCATTCCAAGAGGCAGTTTTGTCTTCTAAAGAAAATACTTTGAGAACTTCGTCAAAGCTTGGAGCAAACACGTATGATGCAGGGACTAAATAGTGCAATCCCCTTTTACAGGTTGGTCCTTGGTACACACTTCCTGAGTCCCTGCAAGCTATGAGCATCCAGGCTGGGGCAACTTTTGACCCAAAACAGGTTTGTTGGACTCCAGATGGAGCTGCACACCAGTTTTTTGCCTCTCCCAGAGGCTTTGGCTTGAACCAAAATGGAGTGACAACAGTTCAGCAAAGAGACCTGCAAGACTCTGCCCTCCCTTGCTCCTTCCCCTGGAGGCACAGACACCAAGGTCCATCTGCTAGGATTAACCAGCCTCCAGAGTCTTTGCAGGCAGCTGTGAGATGGCTTTCAAAGATAAGAGGTGGCCCAGGGTGGGCTCATGGGTTAGGAATTTAGTTAAACATCTTTGAAAGGGATCTAGTAGGATTTGCTTCGTTGTTTATATTATGCAGTATCAGTCATCCTTAAGACCCCAGGCCTGTGTGTCAGTAAAGCTGGAAACACAACCAGCCAGCAAAGGATCCTGGTACTGCTCCCCATGATCCTGTTTGCCCTGCACGGAAATGCTTCCCTACTCTGACATTCAGAAACTGCTGCATTCTTTGGCTCAGTTCACCTAAATGAGGGTTAAGAAGTGAAATACTGAGCAGCAGGATACTTGGGACTGAAACTCCGGAGAGGGAGTCAGCTTTTCTTCCTGGGTAATGGTGCTGCTCCTGCCTGATGCTGAAACAACAGTCATGGTTAATATATGGCAATGAGATTTTAAGTCTCTGCTGGCCCCCAGGGGGAAAATAATCACAAGCCTGCTCAGTGCTTGTTAAAAGATACAGGTAATTGTGGAAAAGAGCAACAAAAAGACAATTGAGTGGCTGGGCAGGTTGATTTATGAGGAAAGATTAAAGGAGCTGAACATGAATGGCTTAGCTAAACAGTGACTAAAACAGGACATGAAAAGTAGCCACTGTCAACAGTATTTGAAGTGTCTGTCTGAAGGGGCATTAACTGTTTGGGTGTGGATATTTTGAATAAACGGAGATCTTGAAAAGGAGGTCAGAAATGCAAGTGCCAGATAAATGTTAAGGAAAGTTTCCTGAAGAACAAGACTTCCATGGCAATCTCCTCCCCACTGTAAGGTGGGGTGCCCCCCAAAAGGTCATCTGTGCTGAGCAGACATTACCTAGGGAACTTCTGGGAGGTGTCTACTCTTAAATGCCTCACTGGCATCCCCATCTCTAAGCACCAGCGCAGAGACAACCAGACACCAAGACTGTAAAAGCCCATTCCAAAATTTCCATACAAACAGAAGATAAAATATCCATGCCTTGGGCCTCAGAGATCAAGCAGAAATGCAAGAAAATGTCCAAAGTGAGGGGGAAGAGTAACCCTCTTCTATACTACTGTATTCTGCTATACTACTGAAGGATGAAATAGGGCTGGGTTTGTTCACAGGTAGAGAGAAGACACCCTAGTATCAGCCTCTACACCCTACCATTACCTGGCCTCTCCCAAACAAGAACTTGAACTAAGGGAAATGCTTCTTAGTGATGCTAAACAGACCCGGGTTGGTCATCATTCAGCTGTTATAAACCACATAATTCACGTAAGGCACAGCGCCCTTCATCCTGCCTAGTCCACACAGGACTGATGGTTTGACCACGGAGAGCCACGCCTCAGGTTCAAAACAGCAGTAAATTAGAAATTAACTTGCCATATCCGACTGCTTTCGTTTCATTTCATATAATCAAGGATTGGGCAGGAAATACTGTATGGTGAGAATTCCAGCTGGAGAGCAAAGCATGGATTTACTCATCTAACAAAGCCAGCACAGAATATACATTGATAAGAGAGTTGATAGTTCTTAGGTTCATCTGCCATGACACAAACCCCGGAGTAAATGCTGTTTCCACACCCAAAATGAGACTAACACTTTCTCCCAAAGTTTGGCTGATCCTGCCTATGTAACCACTGAGTTACTCATGGCAGGAAACACTTCTTAGCAAGTGAGTGCATTGCACAACAACCCTTGCTGAAGCCTGCCGGTGTGGTAACACTCACAGAATCATTAGTGCACTTCCCAGCAATTTACACATTTGATCATAGAATCATAGAATCATTTAGGTTAGAAAAGGCTCTAAGATCCCTGAGTTCAACCATTAAGCTAGACAAGCTCACCAGTAAACCACAACCCTAAAATGTACCCATGCCCATGTAGCTCTCATCAGTGGGCTATAGACACCCCTGAGTGCCTATTAGATTGATTTTCTATTACAGCAACAGCTCACAAACCTCAGTTGTACCACCACAGAAGTCACATATATGTGCACCTTTTGTGACTTTCAAAAAATTGCTATTTTTTTTTCTTCTCTCTACCCTGGTTTTCTAATTCTCTTTTTATGGTCAGGTACAAATTTTCCACATTTTCATTTTCCAAATCTCAGAGTATTTCCTGTTTGTTTCGCATTAAAGTGGAGAGAGAGCAGCTAGAAACCAGCAGGGCAGTGGTGGGTGCACAGCAGAGAAATGTGCACATGCTGGCAGAAAGGCACCAGCTGTGAATCCTTCTATAAGGGGTGCAAGGAAATGTCATTGTCTTGATATGTTTTAAAAAAGGGAAGGCAAATATATATTAATGCAAATATATCTTAATTGGTCACAGTGTCAAACACTCCCTTTAAATTTAATCTAATGAGTGTTTCACTGAGCTGTCAGCAATCTCCAGTAGCCTCCAGGCACTAATGAGTGAGCATCAAGGTGTCAGTGCTTCTGGCATTAACCTCAATTAGGAGGAGTTAGGGTGATCACTGAATCAAGGGTCAGCCATTCATTGCTGAAACATTCCTCTGGCTGCAGCCTGCAGTCTCTTACTTGAAAAGGGCTGGCAGACTGGCTGCCAACCTCCTCACCAGTAATGAAGTCTCATACCTGCCAACATTACTGTTAATTACTATATTTGAAATCTGCACAGGTCTTAACAGGCATGCAGACACAATAGTAACCCTATTTATGAGGCTATTCAACAAAGTTCCCAGGTAAAAAAATAACCTGTGGTATTAAAATTATAAATATCTACTTACTCATGGTCAGAATCTTTAAAACATCATTAAGGGCATCACTATGACAAAGAATAGAAAGTCTGTACAGCAGGGTTAAGCTTGCAGAAAAAAAAATCACCACATAGATCACCCATGTAACTTTAATTCTGCTCCACCTCTCTCTCTCCAGAGTTCCTGAGAGATTTCCTTTAGACATATGACATTCAGATGTCATCTTGCACAATCATTCTCAGGTAGATCTGCTTTTCTGGGGTGAAACCATGGATGGATCACGAGTGATTTTGAGGCTGTGCCCCTCCTATTCAAGTGGGGAGGTCTCAGGACAGCCAGGCAGAACCCCCCAGATCCACCCCAGGCCTGAAATCCATTCTCTGGATGGCAGATTGCTGTTCAGCCTCAAGGAGTTGTGCATATTTATGCCAGAGGAAATCATTCAGTGTGAAAATCTGTTTAGTAACCTTGAGGTTGTGTCAGACACCATGAAATATTGGTTATATTACAGTTTACTGTTAGAGTTATTACAGCAGAAACTAAAGGTCCATTATAAAACATTTCTTAAATTTATAAATTTATAAAATATATGAATAATACCAGAATGAAAAACAAAAGTCCCACCTGCCTCCTTCCCATCACCACTCCACTACAACAGACTGACCGCCCTTCCCTGCAGTTTTCTCCTGTGACTTTTAGGCCATAGTCCTTACCAACTAAAACAAAACAAAACAAAATAAAACAATACAAAACAATACAAAACATAGAGATAAAAGGAATAAAGGTCTCAGGTGCACACACCTACGAACAGTGGAGGTCAGGGGTTGCAGAGTACTTTAGCTAACTCTTTGTGGGACTCCTTTTCCATAGCAGAAGTTCTGTATGTCTCCAGAGTTGAAGGACCACAGCAGCAGGCTTGCAAACCTTGCCTAAGTGTAAGGTAGCCCTTGTCTTACAGCTCATTCTGCTTAGGATCATCATAAAAAGTGTCCTTTGAACTCCCTCTCTGCTTCCTCCAGCCCTATCTTCCTTCCTCCCCATCTACAAGCCAACTAAAACAATCTCCAAGCCTCCGTTTTTTCTCTGCAGGAATCAAAGGGTTTTCAAGCCTTTCCCTTGAGGTGACAGCGTTACCTGTTCCTCCTCCACCTGAGATGCAGAGCTCTGCTTCCTCAGAATATTTAGTTACTCTAGTCTGTGTCAGACACAGGCTCATTCTGCTCTGGTAATGAAGAGTTGCTGTGTCTGGGCCAGCCAGGCCAGGCATGTTTGGACTCTCCTGGGTTGATTCGTATCAAGCGACAGCGAGCTGTACAGTAAGCAAAGACAAACAGGAGCAGCACAATGACAGCTTTCAATTACCTGACTTACCAAGCTTCACCTTAAAACTAATGAGGCTGTCTGTGTCATGTTTCACATCCCAGTGCAACCACTGATGTTAAACATAAACAGCTTTGTCCCTGTAGCATGTTCCTCCTTGGTGCAGGATGGCAGAGCTGCTATTCCCTGTTATGAGCAGGTACCTCCAAGCCCAGTAGTAAAGCTCGTGCCCCACTCACTTCAGCACTGGCCAGCAAAAGAGATGGCATCTTGCCTTTACCCTCAGGTAATTCATGAACTCCAACAGATCCATGCCACAAATCCAAGTTATGAGTCTTGCTGACTGAGGGCATTCCTCTTCGCTTCTCTCTGAGATCCAGGAAACTGCTTCCACAAAAATTGTTAAGTCATCATGAAAGGGGATAAAATCCCAGCCTCAGAAGTCAGAAAATGTCAGCCTTGAGCTCCCTGGTCACTCATCACGGTGTAGTCTTTAGTTACACTGCCACTGGTTTTTTAACAGGTTCTGTGAAATATGACTAATTCTGAATGGGAGGTCTAGGTTTCTGAAAGGAAAACAAGCTCCTTGCTTTTCCTTCACCTGGATGGAAATTAGCAGAAGTCTGGAAGCAAGTTCAACAAGTCCATTTGCTTGCAGAAACCGGTGATGTAACAGATACTACATCACAAATTAAAATCTACTCTATCCCCTCTCCCATACCACCAGCTGCAGCCCTTGACAGTTTAGAACAAATCTGTCCTTGAGAACAAAAATCCAAAACAAGAACAATCAGACAAAGAAGTCAGCAAATATACTGACCCCATCCTAGATCCTGGAAACATTCAGGGAATTAATAAAGATGAAATGCAGAAAATGGACCTCAATCCCATGCAAAACCAATTAATAAGAAAAACCCTCTCCAAACCCAAGTGTAGAGATTGATATAACCTTGAGCTGAAATGCAAGACACCAAGCTTCTATTTGAGAACTTTTTGAGCAATAACACTCGTGGCTAGAGGCAATTTCTTAGGAACTTAAATAAACATCCTGTTTCTCTCTTACTTGGATAAATCTATAAGAGTTGGAGATCTGTCAGACAATGGGAGTGGAGACCAATAAATACAAGTAGAAAGCACTGGTATTATCATTACGTGGCAATGACAATTTTGACCAAAATAAGCATTTGCATGAGAACATGGTGTTTGAAAGCACCTAACCAGATCATAGAACTGTGGAATCACAGAATGGTTTGGGTAGGAAGGGACCTTAAAGTTCATCTGGTTCCAACCCACCCCCACCATGGGCAGGGACATCTTCCACTAGAGCAGTTTGCTCAAAGCCCCATCCAACCTGTCCTTGAACTCTTCCAGGGGTGGATGGATGTAGATGTAAATATCTGCATTGTAGCAGCTCTACATGTAGATAGCAATATGTCAGCTAAGCACCAGGAGCCCCCTTTACAGTCACTACAGGAGAACCGTCATTTCAAATATGCAGTTCATCTCTTTCAGGCACTTACTGTGGGATGAGATGATTTGTGCCCCAAAAGCAGCTGCTTCTCCACATTACCTGTAAAAGGAATTTTTCTCAGATGGGAATGTCTACACTATAAATCTCTATGGCTTATATGTCTACACTTGGTCAGATGAATCCCACTTCATGAATTTTTCAATATTTGTAGTCATTACATGAGGACTGGATAGCTTTTTAAAAAATACTCTATAGCTTGAAGAGAAGCATAGGCTTGATACAAAAATTACTAGACAAACTTCTAACAACTTAGGAAAATAAGACAAAGGATTTGAATAGATGTCCTAAACTAGCTCTGAACTCAGTGTCTTGACAATGAAAGTAGCCACATGGAATTATATCATATCATTATTCTGTTCGTTAATTTGGTAGGTCAAACCTATGTGGCCATGAATTTCAGATCTACATGTCTGTGAGTTCTGTTTCACAGCATTATACAAGAAGCCCAGTTAAACAAACATTATCAGACATTATACATTCAGTGGAACATCCCTGGAGCTAGACTGCCTACAATGTTTATTTGTTTGTAAACAGCAATTTTATTTCAACTTTTGAAGAAAGAAAGCCTGCATTACACATTCTGCATCTGTCTTTCTCCAGCAAGAATCTGCCTGCATTACACATTCTGCATCTGTCTTTCTCCAGCAAGACTCTGCCTGCATTGCCGTGTTTCAAAGGGGTGTAAAAGGCTTTCATTTTTTCTTGGATGTCTGGAATTGCTTCTCTTCTATTTTTTTGCAGATTTTGAAATTGAGTTTTACAGCAACAGAAAGCGCTTTTGCAGTAATAAAAATACATTTTCTACATTCATGAATTCATAAATTTTAAGAGCAAAAGGAACCATTACATTCATCCAGCCTGAGGCATTGATAGATTTACTGCACAGGAGCTAATGGACCAGAGCACAGTCCCTTTGAGATGACAGGAGAAAATTTGTGCAGCTTTTTTGCCTCCTTCCTCATCATCGTCATCATGAGGGCAACCACCTCAGAGCTGCCTTGTTTAACACAGACCCTGCCTCTAGTCCAGCTTGAAAGAGCATTTATTTAAACACAACATTTTAAAGAAAGCCAGGCTGCTTTCCCAAGCACTTGGAGAAAGCAAAGGTTAGCACACCCCCATTGCCCCAGAGCACCTCAGCCACCTCTCCTTGACCCCGTTTGGTCTCCCAGCAGCACCAGACAACACCAAAGCAGCAGTAGCTGCCATCCCTGTGCTCAGGCTTTGCTCTTTACCTGCACAGCTCTCTCGTTGGGATGTGAAGCACTTGGCCCCTGGGACTCAGCTTATTGCCTCATAAAGCAGGATGGCAGGATTATTAATGTGCCAGAACTGCAGGATTTTCCAAGCAATTTATGAGTTACCATGGCAGTTCATTAGCTTTCAGCCCAATGACCCTTCCTGGCAAGCATGAATCAAGCAGGAGGCACGCACACATCTAAATGTATGACAGATATTCACATCAAAAACACATCCAATGCCATATTTCCTCCATTTTGTTCAGCACATGTCCAACCGCAGCACTAAAAAGTCACCAGTTATCAGTACTGATAACCAACCCACTGAAACACATCCAGACACAAAGAAATTCACAATCCCCATCTTTTCCTTTTATTCTCATCAAGCCATTTCTGATGGATGCCTGCATTTAAAGAACAGCAGGTCCTTAGCAGAGGGTTTACATTTGCAGCCTCCATGGACTGCACAGGGAGGCAGGTCCGGCAGTGGGGAACAGTGGACACTCTGAATGGCTCCCTTGACTTTCAGTGCTCAGAATAAGGTTTCACTTTAAACACAGACAAGCCCCTCATCCCCACTCAAGGAAGGATTTGGGAAAATATTTAACTTTCACGGTAATTATCCATAGGTCTTAAAATAAAGCACACACTTCAACGCTTCCTTGAGTCCAAGTGGCATTGTGTGCGTGAAAAAATTCCACAGGTTTTCATGCAGTGCTGAGTTAGGACTTCAGCACAGGCCAAAAAACAAGTCTAGCAAGCTAGAGAGGAAACAGATATAGGGAAATAAAGGGAGCCTTTGAAGTTAACAACTGGACAATTAAGAAAATTAAAAGATTATGAGCACAGTAAGTTTTATCAGTAAATACAAAACCACTATCAAGCTACTCACAAATATCACAGTGTTTTATACCTAAGAAAGACAGAGAGAAAGGGAGATGTTTGGGGGAAGAGGAAATAAGGAGAGAAAGACTTCTAGTAAGTCTTTACTGCATTCTTTTCCTCAGTTGCATTAATGTTTTTTTACTTTCTTTCCTCCTCTAAGATTTTCAGGGTATTTTAAAGAAAAGGCAGACCTAAAATTTTTTTATCTGCCTCTATTACAGCTGCCGTACTCAGAACTCAACCTCACCATGCCTTATGTGCTTCACAGAATTAACTAGCCTTTTCCTTTTGAAAAATAATTAATGTATTTATTAGTGCAGTAATGGGACCCACATACTGGAAAATCCCACCTTCCACACCACTCCATTAGCTAAATCTGGCTTTGGGCCAAAACTTTGTATTTCAGCTTCTGCCAAGGTTCAGGTTTGGAATGTTTTTACGTTGGAGGATTTTTCATCTGTTTCCTTGGCTGGGCTAATGGGACCCTAATGCACACAAGAGATCTCTATCACACCAGGCTGCTGGGTACTTGTTTGCTTCAATCATCTCCTACGTACACATGAACTGGTGGCATTTACCTCTCAGCTAAGTGATGCCAACAGGCCTTGAACCTGCGATGCAAGGGGGTATAATTTGATATGGAGAACTGCTGACTTGAGACATTCCCAGTGGCTGGAGTCATTACAACCAATATTTCAAAAATATACAGCTGGGCAAAAAGTTAGATGACACCTTTATTTAAGAACAGATTCATCAGCAAAATCATGTGTGTTTGGCAGGAATTCTCATGTCCGATAAAAAACGGAGGCTAGAGGAATGAACCCCCAAGAAATATGGATATGGCTTAAAGAAAGCAAAGCTCTTGCCTCATTCATTCACCTCTTGGAGATCTGGAATAGGGCCCAGCTCCTGCTGTCAGGCTAGAGAAGAACAGTGTGGACATGATGACCGGCGAGACCTTGCAGATGTTCTCCTGCCAGGACTGGGAGATAAGAGACCTCACCAGCTCTTCACTAGGCATTGGCTTACACAAACACCACCAGCCTGTCACAGGGTCCATCTCAGCTGTGATTTCTGCAAACAACTCATGAGCTTTCAATTAATATTACCTTTTATCACCTCATAAATTACTTCCTCAGCAGATATTTTTCTATCAGAAGAAGACACATTTGTTTCTTTCCCATGCTTTAGCACCAAAAGCAGAGTTCAGCTGCTCTGTCCCCACAGTTACTGAAGTTCCTCACAAGGGAAATGTCTGAATGAAGATTCTCCCACCCATGTGGCCACAGCCATCACTGTTCTTGCCCTCACCACCTCTTCCGAAGCAGTGCAGCAGCTCAGTAACACTGGCCAAGGACACATGGCAGTTTTTCTCACAGGTAAGACCAGTGGCACATGGCAGGACATTTCTGCCATAGTCTGGCAGACTGGCAGTGACAGAGAGGAGCAGGCTGGCTGCACTGCCTGATCTCAGAGAGTGATGGGGTCACTTATTTGAGGCAGCAACAAAAAGAGTTGAAGTGATGCTCAGAGAAACCCATTTGTACAACCATCACATTTCCCAAGCTACACCAGGGTCACTGCATCCTTCTCTGTTCTCCAGTAAACAGCAGCAAAGGACCATCCGTTTCCAAGTGCAAGAGGTGGGAAACAGGGATATTGAGACACAGGCCATAGGGAAGTGCAGTCATGTTCATTTGTCATAGCCTGTCTCTTTTCCCTCCCACAGGTTTGGTGAAAGCAGGACAGTACCATACCAGGAGCCATAATGTGTGCAGCTTTATGGAAACCTGGAACAAAGAGACAGCCAGAGGGAGGTTTTCTACACTGCTATCATTCTCTAGGCCATAAGAATAACAAATTGTTTGGTTTTATCATTTCTTCTAAAAGAATTCCAGGACTTAGTTCTGTCTGGCGCAAGCACACGGAACTGGAATTCGATTTCTTGTTTATTTCATTTTCACATTCTGAAGGACTTTGCTCTTTGAGGCGAGAAATATGTGTCTGTTGATCACAAAATCCAGCTCAGAGACATGTCTGAGATCATGGTTTTGAAAAGGAGCCATGGCCACCTTCAAAGGATGAGGAAGATTTCACCCACGGAAAAGCAAAACATGCCATTTTGTGCTCTCAAGCGTGACTCATTTCCTGATGCAGTTAGGCTTGGACTAGAGAGTTAAGGTCAGATTAAGAGATCATTAGTGCCTTTTGTAGTGGACTTTGAGACCAGGACCACAGCGCCAGAATAAGGCTGTGGAGGCCTTTGAAGGAGAAATCCTCTTGGAAATACATCGTGGGGTTCTGTTTGTTTTCCCTGGATTTTTGAGGGATGGAGCTCTTGTTTTTCCTGCTACATTGCCTTTAAATCCCCATGAGTGTAAGCTTCTCTCCAGTCTTTTTATGAGAAAAATGATATAAAAACATCCCCTTCCCGACTAGAAAATTCAGAGGGCTTTGCATGGATAGCCTTGCTACTTCTTGCTGCATCACTTCAAACAAAACTCAACCTTCCTGCCACTCCTGCCAGATGAAACAACAGCCAGACGAGCTCAGAGCCTGATGCTCCTGCATCAATGTCTCTGCTCCTCAGGGCACTGCACATCCACCATGCTGTAGCCACTACACAGAATGTTATAGTGACTCCATCCCAAATGCCTCCTGTCACACTCAGCATCCTGCAGTTCAACACATAGAGTGACCCACAGACCCATTGCTGTCTGAGTGCACAGAGAGCTTCTCCTTTACTACATGTCCCACTGTCTGCTCAGCACATTCAGGACAGCACCAAAATTTCCACCTCCAGATGGATGCAGAAAGGAACACACAGAGAGGGACTGAGCTAAGCCTAGCGACAACTGTGTAAGCAAAACCCTGAAGGAAAAATTTTCAAATATGTCAGCTACAAATGACCAAAATGTCATCACAGTAAGAAGACAGATGTTGTTTTTATACTACAGGACTCAGTCAGGAACAATTTTTCCTCTGTTGCAAAATAAGATGACTAGTGAGGTAAGAGCACAGTGTCTGCTCAAAGCCATGACTTAAGTTCCCAACTGAGAGCTCCAACTGTTTATTTATATTTTTTTGTAAATAACAGTATTTTGTTAGAAAAATTGTTGCAATGTTTACCTGAAGATTTTGGGAGTGATTTCCTACTAACGCAGTGGATGAGTACAGATTGGTAATCACCTGATTCTATGATACAAAATTAAATAAATATAGAACAAAGTAATAAGGATCCTACTGATAACCACAGCTTTGCTGCAGGATGCCAACATTCAGTGTGTAGACATCCACTGAGCAGATTAACCTCACCACCAGATTCTTCTGCCTTGAAGAAGCAGCTGAATGGGTTAATAAAATACCATTTCCACATTTTTTGGTTTTTTCTATCGAGCCAATGAGTACAAAAAGTGACAGAATTAAACTACTCTGTTTGATGCCTTAGGTGATCCAAAGCTTTCATGTGTTGACCAAATAAGAGTCATCATGTGCCAGCTGGAAGTTGAACAACTTTTTAAGTCTTCTTGTTCTCCACACACCACTGTTCAACAAACATAGACCTCGGTGAGAGTTAAAGTAACAGAATTTTGTGACTTACCACAGGTGTAGATGACATTAAGATGCTTTTGGATGCCTGGGTAACAAGGATCTCCAAATTCATAGGTGCTGGCATATATGCTGCAGCTTCTTTTCCCATGACAGCGCTTGATCATGAGCTGGAGAGCAGTAGCTGACTGACACTCTAAAAGGGAAAAACAGTGCCTATCCATGAATATTTGTACATTAACAACAGAAATTGCCTAAAAATAATTTAGCAGTTGAAGACTGTGAGAGCATATACAAGATTTCCATATTTCAAAGTCTTTGTGTTTACATGGGAAGGTGTATCTGACTCTAACACACCTCTAATAAATTGAAAGAGCACTGAAGAATCAGGAACCCCCATATATCCATAGAAAGAAGGCTGAGAATAAAAGATATTTTGTCTTTGTAACAACCACAAGAAGTGTCTCAAATCCCCCTCTCTGGCCCCTGCTGAAGACAAAGGTGACCAGTGTCCCTGTCTGCTCTTAGGTGTAATAATTATAATATTATCATCTACCATACAGGTAGAAATACTGCTTTGATCACATTCATTCCATGCAAGTAGAAACACTTCTCATATCAGAAATTTAGAATGTGAGAAGTTCCAAAAGCAACTATTTTCCCAAGCATTTTTCTCTACCAGGTTGTTTTGCCTGTTTTCTTTCCTAGGGTGAGAACACTTTGCACAGATAAGGTCTTGAGCTTCTAAGTGCAAGACTGACCATTTGCTTTCACTGTCCAGCCAGGACCAAGCTCAGGAGGAAACTCAGAAGGAGACATTTCTTCAACATGGAATTGTTGCCAAAAGGAACGAGACAGGTACAGAGAATGGAATACAAACCCCTTTAGGTGGCAGGGAAAGGGAAAATGGACCTCAAAAGGTATTGAGTGCTAGAACCAGCATAACAATAAAAGCCATGAGAGACACGGGAAAGCCACAGAAAACCAAGCCTAAAGGGTAACATGTCTTTTTCTCAAATCAAAGGCAGAATTTTATTTCACATGCTGCAAATGACAAAAGAAGAAGGCTCCATGCGAACAGTTTCAGACTGAACCACCCAAACTTCCTTAGGGGATTTCTGATCCAATGAGTGTTAGAGGTTCCAGTGGAGACATCTGGCATGCAGCAATCCTGGTTCATTGTCTTTTTGCGAATGTCCAGTTAGAGAAAGTAATCACATCTAAGCACTGCAGAGGATTTCATGGAGAGTGCCTATTCTTTTTATTTGTTACTATTCTCACACAAAACAGAGAACATCCCACAGCTGTCTGCTCAGGGGCCTCACCCTCTGGCACAGGACCTTACTGCGTCCATGGGAGTGTGGGGAATTATCCATTACTGGTTCTGTGAGAGGCACAACAAGGCTTTTGCATCCAACATTCCCAGAGATGGGCAGCCTTTGGGACATTCCTCATGCAGGAATATGTATGCAACAACAAACTACAGACTCTGCTTTCCACCTTAACAGATTGAATTGACTCTTCAAGTGCCAAAGCTGTAGGTTCAGCGCACTGAAAACGCTTCTAAGAGTTTAATTTGTCATATACCCTCACACTAACATTGACAGCCTTTCTAGCCATCACAGTCATGTCCTGGTGTTGATGGCCTCCTTCCTCCCATGCAGTTCTGAGCAGGCCACGGTCTCCATCCAAACTGACTTCAGCAGCATCTGTATCAGGAAACCAAAGGGGGCTAAATTATGGACACACCTTTATTCCCTTTGCTTAAGTGCTACCCTGTACCTTAGAATGATTTTGCCAACCAGCATTACTCCAAACAGGTAATACAGCCTGAGATATAACAGGGCTTGTCCTCATAGTCAGTTTGCAGAAAGCCCCCACCACATTTTGGGTGGAAAAGCAGTAGTATGTGGTGGAGGGTTTAGTTGCATGGACATGAGGTCAGCCACCACAGGGCCAGGCAGCAGAGTCTCTCTCACTGTACCGAATACAGACCAGCTGATGTGTCCATGGTAGGTGAGCACAATCCCAATGTTACCTTTATCAGGTAGTAGCTGCATTTGTTTTCCCAGCCCTGTCCATGATACCCACTGAAAATAACATGTCATACTGCCTGGAGGGAGCTGTGGGACCCTGCTCTAGACCCTTCACCAGCCCAACAACAAATGCAGATGTAGCTTGAGTTATAGGAGCCTCTTCCACATAGCCCAAGATACCCAGATAGCTCTAGGTAGCTTCTAGGTTGCTCCATCTGCCAGAGAAGATCCTAACACTGCAATCCTTTGTGGCATTTTAGCAGTGCCCAGGTCCAGCCTGCACTGTTTGGGTACACATTCACTGGTAAACGAAAACTTACCCTGGACCTTCTCTGGCCTTGAGGCCAGCTATGATGGCACAACCCACAACCATGCTATTAAACACTCTTACTCTCCAGATCAGAGTGATGATACCCAGTCCTTGTCCTACGGCCAACTTCAAACCATCCCTGGAACTGTTCCAGGCCAGGTTGGATGGGGCTTTGAGCAACCGGGTCTAATGGAAGGTGTTCTTGCCCATGGTAGCGGGATTGGAACAAGATGATCTTTAAGGACCCTTCCAATCCAAACCATTCCAGGATTCTATGATGTTTTGGACTAGGAGAGAGTTGTCTGGGCCAAGGCAACAAACCATGTCGTGGACCATGCTACAATTTCACAGTACAGATCTATTTCCAGTACCTGTGCCCCTGGTACTACTCATTTACCAGTATACATGTAACCCTGCATACTCAACTTCTTTGGGCACAGACCAGGCCCTACACTCACAAATATCAGCAGTGAAGTCCTCAACTCTCCAATTGCCAGGCTGCTCCAGCTCAACCTGCACCAACCAAAATGAGCAGAACAGCAGAAGAGACCCGCTATGCTTCAATTACAGGTGAAGATGAAAGCCCCTCATGCAGAAAGTAGGGCACCAAAATTGTAAAAGCCTCTTTTACATGGAGTTTTTGAAAACCATAGGATGAAAAATATATCTGGGGGAAACGTCGCCTGCTGGGACTGCGGTACATAAACCATCCAATAATTTACCTGAAAGCAATATCTGGAGCCTATCCATTCCAACCTCCTGCCCAAAGAACAACCAGCTTTGATGTTACATCAGGTTGCTCAGGAATTAGCCCAGACAAGTTTTGAAAATCTCCATAGAGAAATATTTCCCAAACTCCTTGGACACTTGATCCTGGGCTAAGCCCCTCTCCAGGTGAAGAATTTTTTCCTTGTATGTAATCAAGTTTCTATTGCTGCAACTCGTGTTCATTGCTTTTGGTGTTCTTCTGCTGTTTTCTTCTGTGCGTTTCCAGGAAGAATCTTCTGTAGAACCACCTATTCCTTAGTAAAAAACAGAAATAAGATCCCACCCTGAGCTTTCTCTTCTGGAGACTGAACAACTCCATGTCCTTCAGCATTCTCCCACATGCTGTAAGCTCCAGGCCCCTGATCAGCTTGGTGGTGTTTCACTGGACTTGTTGCAGTTTTTCAACACCTCTCTTTACCTGGAGACCCCAAAACTGGACACTTCAGTATTCCAGTTAAGCTGTAACAAGTGTCCTGCCCAGTTTGGTACCACCTACAAACTCTGTCCCATTATCCAGGTCATGACTGAAGATTTCAAGCAATCTGACTGCTTCTAAGTGGCTGCCAGCATGACTTCTACATAGCACAGTGAAGGTTTCTTGTAGTGTTCCATTTCTTTGGCCCTTGCTGCAAACAGTCACAATTTAGGCAAGTCTTACTATTTTCCATGACCTCCAGACCCTAATGAACACCAAAATCTGGTGAATTCTGGAGTGGCAGAAAGTCATCTGAGGTACCCATGTTACAATATCCAGCTAAACTCTACTGACAGCAACAGGCTCCCACATGGTAAATCCAAATACTCTTCTCATTTTCCCCATGGTAAGACCTGAGCCATTCTCTTGCAAACAGTCATATTTTTCTAGCCCTGAAAAAAGAAATGGGATCTAGGTACAAATTCTGACCAAGTATTCACTTCAAAGACTTCCTTTTCCTCGCAACAGGGAATTTTCCCGGGTTTTGCCTCTACACAATTTCTAAGCAAAAGTGCCTTGTGCATTCCCATAAAGGCCAGGGCAAGCAGCCTGCAGTGTTTTGAGGGAGAACTGCACCAACACTGAAATTAGCTTTGTCTCCAGTCTTGGATTTCTTGGTCTGTCAACATGTTCACCCTCCACATAACACATTGAACTGGAAAATGTAAGAGCAGCAATTAAAACCTCCAAATGGGACCATCTTCCTCACCCACTTCAAAGGGTTTGTGATAAGGAGTTCATTTAGCTAGATGCCAAAGTGTCATATTCAGGCATCTTTACTCCCTCACTAATGAGCACTGAAGATGTCAATAGTACATCTGAGGGGTGTCTGAGTGATAGATGAGACTACAGCACCTTCATAAATCACAGTTACCACCACGTCATTCAGAGCCCTAGAAGGGACAACATGGTATTTTCTTTTACCCCTGTGTCTCAGGCTTGTAAAAACACTGAACCTCACTCCTGTTGGATGTTATGAAGCGCACGTAGGTAACATAACTTCCAAATATAAATAAGTCCTTGGGGAGCTCGTTGAAGTGAGAGCTCCAATTACATTAGTACCTCTTCAGAAGGTGATTCCAGGTCAGAAGTCTTCCCCTCCAGGTGCCCATCCTCAGAGCTCAGAGAGGCAAGAAAACAGACAGGTTTTATCCATAAACCATGCAGTTAGCCTGCCAAAAAGATGCAGGGAAGCCAAGCCAAGCAATGCGGTGCAGCAGAGTTGGGCTCTGGTCCCCTTCAGCTGGCCAAATTCATTTTTTCCAGGTCTTCAGAAGTGGGAGACTAGACATGGCACTTATTGTACCAGATGTCATGCTCATTCAGGGCAACATTACTGTTGGAGTCGATGATCTTAGAAGTCTTTTCCAGCCTTAATGATTTCACATTCTATGATCTCCTTTCTTCTACTGCTTGTTTGCTTGCTAAATGCAAATTCCAAATGTTTTATGAGATACCACCCTGGCACCAGTGAAAAACAAGTGATCCCATGTGTCAGAGATGTGGGAAGGACGCTCACAAATGCCAACACCGTATCACTAAGTCTGAGGTAAGTACTGCTAAGCAGAGCCAGGCCCCTGCCGAGAACCTCTTAAAGTCCACAAAGCTCAGATACCATGGTAAGGCAATAAAAACTGCTTTAAGACCTCATAGATGATAGAGAGCCTTCTTGGAGAGGTCGGGCCAGAGTTACCCTTGGCTTTCATTAGTCTTGGATTGCTTCAGTAGACTGCCAGAGAGCAAATACAAGTCCTGGCTATGGTGAAACTTTCACATGTGAAAGTGTTTAAAGGTATCAGCTGTGCTTTTTAAATATGGTATTTTCAGCTAAAGTTGGGGCTGTGGGGGAGTGGGATCAGCTCACTTTATTCTCTTCACCTCTGGCACCACTTTCTAGAAGTTGCACTTCCCTCCAGCCTTGCTTCTGGTGCAAGGTGAATTCCCTTTCCCAGGATCACTTCCCAAATGCAGACCACTGGCCAGTTTGATTTCACAACCCTTAGTCTAAGCCCTCAGTGGGTAATTAATCTTACCAGTTGCATTTAGTATGATATGACTCCTTGATCTACTCCATCAGCCCAGCCTCTGTCAGAGCAAAAACCCAAATCAGGGCAACAGAGCCATGATGGAGGATTTTACCAGCTGCAGCTTGCAGACAGCGTTGGCTTGAAAACGGGAATTGGTGTCGGTGATGTAATGTCCATATCATCGAGCTCACCACAATGAATGGATTTTAGTCAGTCTAAGGCTGCTTCCCAGCATGACTATTTCTTTATTACCTCCTCCTGGTGAAAAAAAAAGAAACTGGAGCCAATGTCTATTAATCATATCCTTAATTTTTGTTACTCAGTGTTACTTGTTTTTCTCCAGTAAGGGTGACACATCCAAATTGGAAATCTGAGCCATGCATTGCTGCATTTGATTGCAAAACCTATCTAGGTTTGAAAGAATGTTTCCAAACTCTTTGATTTTTGCAGTTTGGTAACTCTTAGATGCTCTGGTGGAGATTGGAGCCTCTTCCAAGGCAGCAGCCATCACAGATGGATCCACAAACAGATTTAAACACTGAGTTTTGAGAAGCGTGACTAATCCCACAGTGAAGTTGGGCGTATTGCAGATGTTTGAGAACATCTGTTCCTCTGTTTACCTGCTCAGGATCAGACTCACCTGGCAGAGCCATGCTGAGCCTGCAAGGGTGGGCTCCTGCACAGATGAGACAGTCTGTCCTGAGCAAGCAGGACCACGCTGGACAGGTGAATATGTTAGCACGCTGTAAAGCTGCCAGGTAGTGGTTTTCCAAAGGCATGGATCCATGGATCTGGAGAGGCAGCAGGGCATGGAACTCAACCCAATATTAACATGCATGCACTTCAAAAAGAAAGAAAAATTGAGCCTGAGAAAAAACTCCACCCACTCATAAGAGGATAAGTCAGACTCTCTGGATAAGACAGAGTCTGTGAATTTTCAAGAAAAATGGGGCACTCATTCTACTTTTTTTCAGCCAACAAACTATAAGACCTTGAAGTGTCAAAAGGACCAAATGATTGGCCACAATTAAAGGCTTTGGGAAGAGCATCACTGCCTAAAATTCTATTTCTAGCAGTGCATATGAGGTAAGTGATTAGGAACCGGAACAGGACTGGTGGTACCTGATCAAGAGACAAACTCTATGGGATGCTTTGGCTCAGTGTAAAGGCATCAGGAGCAGACCCACATCTTGAATTTAAACCATCAGCAGAACCCTAGCTTTCCTTGCTGTCTTTTGAGGAGCAGGTGAAAGGATCAACTTAAGATAAGTTTTCCCATGAGGGAAGTAATTTACGAACAATTGACAGCTCGAGGCAGACGCTGCTCCCAAGCAGAGGACAGGATTTTTCTCCAAAACATGCAGCCTGATTTCCTGCTCAAGAACAAAAGAAGAAAAGTTGCTTGCTGGGAGCTATGAATCCAAGAAGACAGAATGAAAGATGGAAGGAATCAATTAACAGAAAGGAGAGAAATTTAGTTCCTGCAAAGAAAGCTAAGAGATGTCTGAATCAGTGCTGTGGCTATCCACTTGCTGCCAAAAGAGAAAGCAAATTTCAATGGAATGGCAAAAAGGACACAAGCAGGAAGTAACTCCAACCTTGCAGGTGAGTCAACTGGCTAAATGCTTTCATGTTTTACCTAGGAGTGACTGCCTCAATCTGCCAAAGAACCTCTATCATAAGCAGGGTGGAAGGAAGCTCTCCTGGTTTTGGGCATTTAAAGATGTTCCAACATTTTAAAGATGTTCTATTAGCTGTGGTTGATAGAAACGTCAGCTCCTTCATAAAAGGGCAGCTGGTAGAGGTGCCTAAGCCTCTGTTTCAGCCAAAATTAGCCATCCAGCAGCCTGTGAAGGATGTCTTCACAGAATATCAATGAGTCAGCCTGCACTCTGCGCAGTACATCAAACCCCAGGCATTTTTGACTTAGCCCATGCCTATTAAGTTTGATGTTCTCTTTAAAAGCCAGTGCAGAGGACTGTTAATAAAGATGGATTTTGTCCACTTTCTCTTTCAGTTAGCAGCCCTGGGAGGTAATTTTGTTATCAGTGTAAAGCTGTCACACAGTTTCAGTTGGGGGCAGCTGAAACACACTGGATTTCTCTTCCCTGCCATGGTATACAAGCCCCTGCAGAGGACACAAGAAGTGGGTTGGGTCTAGATCCACAAGACAAGAGGGAGAAAACCAAACTACAAATACTTAAGTATCCTTAAGACTAACCAGTATGAAGATCAGCCAGTGCAAACCACTGACTTCCCTTAAACAAAAAAGGTGCAGAAGCAAATGTGTATTTACAAACACAGGAGAAACTCAGGAGCAGAAACCCAAAACAATTAAAAGGTGAAGTTCCTCACTGGTATTTGTAAAATGATAAATGGTTAACATCATCATTATAAATAGCAGCAGAGAATTTCACATTGATACAGCTGTATATAGAATGTATGTCTTGCACAATGTCACTGACAACAACTGGCTAGAAAGGAAATCTACATCCAAACATTAGAAGGATGTGCAGAGCAGGCCAGCTTTACATTAAAAAAGTATGTTTTACAGAAAGAGAGAGAAAAATTAGTCATCACACAGTTCATAAAACTTTGGAAACTTCAGCAGTAGGCCAGAAAAGAGAAGATTATCTTAAAAGAAACCAATCACATTTAGAGACTGCAACTGAAGGATCGATTACAGGTTTAATTACAAATCCTATAGTTACATTTAGAAACACTTGGTTTATTAATGTGAAATTAAATCATCTTATCACCCTTGTATCTGGAACCAGAACTCATATAAAATATATGAGCCTCCAGTTCTGCAGGGACTGACTTAGAGTGTCCAAAGTTGAGCAAATTAATAACATTTCTCGGGTTTGGGGGATGAAATGAGAATCCAAGGACAGCTTCAAACACGGCTCCAAGAAGTCTCAGAGAACAAAGAAGTTTTAGTCTGGCAATGACTGTTAAATGTTATTATTTAATTTGCAGCAGAGTTGATCGTGGGCTGTAAGGCATTCGAGATAAGAAGCAAAGAAGGTAGCAGCCTTAGCATCACTCAGTAGAAGATAGGGATGGTGCTTTCAGTGCGTCTACTGCTCTGGGAAGTCCCTGAGTTCATTTCTCCTTCCTTCATTACAGCCCAAAAAAGGTCTTTTCCTGAACGTGGGGATAGTCAACAAGTGCCCAGACCTAGGCTGAAGCAAGGTCTGAACTTCAGAAGCTGCAGGACTGCCCCATTTTCTAAAGAGATTACCCAGCTGACACAGCCTGCAAGTCACTTCTTGCCCTTGGTTCCTAAAATAAAGCATGGCGTGCCTGCAAACTCACAGGTTTCACATTACCTTTGTTTCTCAGGCTCAGAATTCACCAGCATGGCAATTTTGCAATATTCCTGAGTGACATCTGTATTATTTTAAGAGGAACTTTATCAGTTTTGAACAAGTTACACTGGTTTTCATTCAGAGCAACTCCATGGGAACAAATTGAGATGCTACAGATTTAAATCTCTTAAATTCTGCCCTTTTGTTGTTAGGATTATATTTTGAGTTTGCTTTTAACCAATAGTTGGGCAATAGGCATCTTTTATAAGATCGTCCACTAAAGAAGTTGATGTTACTGATACAAATACTCACTTTACTTCCTCAAATATCATACCAATAGCACCACAGAGCCTGCTAGTGCTATTTAAATTACTAGTTTCAGAATTTTTAATTACAATCACTGAGTGGGGTCATACTCCACTGTAAACAGCATTTCAAAACCAACTTGAACATTGGTTTAGAGAAAGATCTTGTCCAGACTCATATTTGAATGGACTTTTTCATTAAAAAAAAAAAAAGCTATTGTGTGCATATAAAAACAACTTCATATAAATCATTTTTATGGCTCTATGGAATCCAACAATAGTTGGAGTTTTCTAGAAACAGCTGTAAAATGATTTTAATTACCTCCTGGTGTTTTGAGACAAAAAGTGAAACACATAAAGTGTCTAAAATTGAAGAACAACTTTCTGAAAGCAGGCTTTGTCCCACTTTAACTCAGCATTCTAAATGGGAACTGCATTTCAATTTAAATTTAATAAGGTATGATATGTGAATTAAACAGCACCTGATATTTATTTAGCCTTCAGATTTGGATACTTGTGGGTTTTATTGCATACAAACAGATTGGCTTCTAAAAACATGTTCTTAATCAGGAGCTATACACATAATAAAGTAGTTTCTGCCCTGAATGTAAACAAAGCACACACAGAGTCACACCTACGGGAGGGATGCTTTGGAAGCCTGGTGTGCTCTGCAGAGAGGAGCAACAGGGTGTGACCTTCCCAACTGCTGCTCATCCCACAGACCCAGGCCTGCAGCTGCTTTAAAAGCCAGACAGGGAAACCAAGAAGAAGCACGAGAGTGTTTCAGCCACTTGGATCAACTAAAGATCGGCTGTGCTGTATGTCATTGTCTGACCAGCACAGATTTCCATGGATATCCCGTCCCTTCCCACAGTCCCAGCCACCTTCTGCTTCCCCCATCAGTGCCAGGGTTTACTACTCCTCATTGGTCCACTTTAGGGACCGTATTACAGCCACAACCTTGTACTGATGGAAACAGGATGGAAAATGGTCATGGATGGCAGGGCAGAAGAGGACCAGAAATGCACAGCTGGAGGGGCAGCAGTTTCTTAAAGCCAGCTCTTGTGCTGTCAGGAACATGTACCCTGCAATAAAATGGATTTTTTACTGCATGTATTTCATATTCATTCACATGCTAGATCTGATCACAGATAAACAAACTAGAAAGGCCCATTATTTATATGGTGTAATAAATATTTATATGAGGACTCTGCTGCAAGTCTTATATACATCTGCATTAAGAGGGGGAAATCAAAACAAACTGGGTTGGATCACCTTCTGTCACTGCATTAGAATGAAAAATGCCAGGGAATGAGCACCTAAAGCACTGGCTCATTTGCTGAACTCCTTCCTCTGCTCTTCCATTATCACATCCCATGAGTTAGAGAGTGCCACTGACCATCTGAGTTTCCTCAGGGCTTTGCAAATGCATTCATTTTTCCCCTTTACAGAGGCACAGGAGAGAGCTTGTATGTTAAGTGACAAAGACATTTCACTCCCAGCAGAGTGCTCAGCTTAACCCACACCCCAGGACCCAGAGCAAGGCTGAGGAGCCACGGTTCCCACGATCTTGCACCGACTCCAAAACCAAGCCCAGATTCCTTCTACCCGGGATGAGCAATTAAATTGCTTTTGGCTTTTTGTATATGTGATGGAGAAAGACAGAGTCCTTGAGAAGGAGTCCTGGATCTTATGTTAGAGGTCAGCTGAACGTGTCCATCTCACTCTCTGTGCTTCGGGGGGAGCTACTGTAAAAATGAATAATGTGAACAGGTCAGGTGTCCTGAATATGACCAAAGATATTGCTCCACTAAGCAATAAAAAGGGTAATCATTTTACATCCCAGTTCTTCCTCCTCAGTCTCCTAATTAGATCACTACCTCGCATTCAGATACATGTAGGAAAAGGCCATTTTTTAAATTGCTTCTCTTGGAATAAATAAGCCACTTGGAGATGCAGGCAGAGGCAGCTGTAAACAGCAGGAAGAAGGGGCAAAGGGCTCACTTGGCTGAGGGATATTAATGGTTCATTGCTTGTAAATAGCCCTTTCCCCAGAGACCTCCCCATGCTCTGTGTATGCTCTCTGCACATGCTGGCAGCAAAGTGGAGGCTTTATTAAGAGAGTTACAAATAAGGTCAAATTCTTTTAGGAGCTTTTCAGAGTTCCCAAGGCATTCAAGGAGGGGTCCAGCTGTTTGCAGGGGTTTCCCATTACAGTCAGAGACACAAGTTTCGGCATGTTTGCAGTTAAAAGAGGATCCTGACAGATTTTCACTTTAACATGACAGGGATAGGATGGAGTTCTTCGCCATAACTTTCTCTTCACAGATGCTAAGCACATTCATATAGATATTATACAAAGAAAAAGCATGTGTCTGGCATGGCATGACATGGCATGGCATGTGAAGGGTGACTTGGGGCTCTTTCATCTCCCAAAAGCAGCACAGCAATAGCTGGATTAAAAGGACTGCAACTCCAGGATACATCGGAAACCACCTGAGCACCTAAGGGAGAATCCCGGAAATTCACTGCTAGTGGACTTTATCTCCTCAACACTACTACAGGAGTACAAGGTATTGTTTTTCAAGGCAGAAACAACACAAATTGAATTGGTTTACCTTATGTATGCAAAGCTCTATTGGGCCACCCCTCCTCCCCATCTTAGACCTCAGTTATTTAAAAGCCTCACCTGTAGATTTCTAAATTCAATCCATATGTGCATTTTGTCTACAGAGAGGAAAATGGAATCAAATTTTCTGAACTGTCTTTCATTAGGAGAGGAAGAAAAGTTAATCTTCACCACTTTTGGAGCAAGTATGACTTCTTCACTCATCAATTAGCTCAGGTTGTGTGGATATAAATAATCACTGCGAACTTGTGCAGGACGTACTTCCCAGCAAAAGGCCCTTTGCCAAGGCTCAGACTTGACACAAATCCTCAGTCCCATGAAATTCAAACAGAATAAATCTCCCACGTACAGAACATAGCTGGGTTCTGCCTTACAGGAGCTGGATGTTGCTGCAAAGTCTGACTCATACAGTCATGTTTGTAAGATCATTTTGTTGTGAATGTCTGGGATCAAAGGCTGCCATGGAGCAGCCCTCCCCACATTGCAGGGCTGTGGAAACGTGCAGGGAAATGTTCTCCAGCTAGCAAAAGATTTGATTTATAAATTGTGATGTTTCCACCTGTTCCTGAAGGAACAGAGTTGCCTGCTGGGCACAGTTTCTGAAGTAGGCTGGGGCACCCTGTGAGCTGCTCCCACAGTCAGTCGTGGCAGCTGGGAGCACAACCCCTTCCTGTCACTGCTGTGACTGGAGGCAGGAATGGGAGTTTTGCAGGGTGCCATGGGGAAGCACAGTGTGAATGTGCTTTTTGCTGATTTTGGTTCTAGAAGGATCCTGCAGCAGTTTCTCCTGTGGGGCCAAGGGAAAAGCTAACTACAGCCACAACTTGCCTTCCTGTTCCTGGAGCTCTGCCCCGTTGGGTCAGCTCACACAGACAGATGAAGAGAAGGTCGTGATAAGCAGAGACTGCCTCATGCCAAGGGGATCAGTGAGCTGTAGCTGAAGAAACCTGAACAACCTCTCCCAAACATGACTGGGATTTAAGGCCTGGAGCCTGGTGAATTGGGGATGACCATCTGCTCACCCCCAATTTTCTTTTAGTTAAGCTCACCCCCACAATTAGCTCAGGATTTCAGCATGCAAGGAAACATCAACATCAGCAGCTATAGTCTGTCACCCTACACACACAGTGCCCAAATGCCTGGGAAAGCCTGAGGAAGTCACTGCTCCGTGGTGAGTTCCTCACTCTCCACAGCCCTGCAGGGCATGCAGCCAGCAGATGTTCCAGACACCCTTCCCACCCTCCCTTTGCTGTTATGCAGGCAGGACATACCTACTCCCACAGCACCTCAGGAGCACCAGACTGACTTAAGATACTTGAGACCCCAGCAATTCCAAACATGTGGGTATTTGCTCCTGTCCAACAACTCAGTCATTTTTAGCATCAGTTCACAGCTTAAAACCTCAAGCTGGATTTTAGCACAAAGCTTCCTCAGCATTCCCACCCTTGACCAGGCATTACGCTGTCTTGTACTGAGCCTGCTCATGTAAGTAATTTCATTTAGGAGCCAGCACTTGAGGAAGGCCCTGCCTCATCCCAGCAGCAGACTGTGTGCTGTGCTCTAGGATCTGACACTTCATTTCCTTGGGCAAACATCCCAGTTTGTAGAGCTCACAAGGCCAGTTTGAGAACAGCATGGCATACAGGCACTGGAGATCCTGTGGCACGTGCAGCCCTGCTGTCAGACCCCACTGCTCGTTCTCCCTCCTTGTGCCTCCTATCCCATTTTGTGGTGCCACACACCCTGCTCTCAGCCAGTACAAGCTTCATGGCTTTGCAGCTGGGCAAAGAAGAGTAAAACTTTGCCCTTTGTGGCTTCACGTAGAGTTTTGTTTCAGGCTGAGTGGGTCCCTGTGCTGTTGCCTTGTCCCTGGTATGTGCCTGTTCTTGCTCTCTCAGCAAGGACAACGGAGTGGCGTGCTCAGGTCTGCTCCAGAAACCCATCCTGTTTCACCGACTTGGCAAGTTCTCACCCAGCAGCCCAACCACCACAGCAACCAGTGCACACACTGAGCCCATCCCAAACACCACACCAAAGAGGTCCAGGCTAACCTACCACACACATCTGTTTTGGCTTCTGCTACCTGGCAACTGGGGGACTACGGGAGCACATCTAGGAATGCTGGTCACTTCAGGATACTGAAGATAACTTCTTGCAGGATGTTGACTCTGCTGTCATGCATCTCACCCATGGGACAGGGTAGGAGACCCTGCACTACTCAGCTGTGCTGCAAGTGCTCAGATTTTCAGAGATAAAGTAAGACACTCGCCACACTGCACAAATAACCTGACTGGCCTCATTCCACCTGTGGGTTTCTACTGACACCCATCATCTGCATGTCATATTTCCAAGCACTCACTTGACATGCTTCCATTTGAATAACATTTAACTCCTTAAGGGCATTGGATCAGCAGCTGTGAAGCCGGAGATCCCCAGATACAGCTGAACAGATCACAGCACAGGCAACAGCATCAGAGCAAGCTCCTCTGTGCAGTCTCCTCTGAAGCCTTTCCCTCTCTGGAGGCAATTCCTTTGGGAAACCAGTTAATTCCCTCTCCGCTCTAAAGAGAAGAATTATAAGGAATGCTGAGCGCAGGATTTTGTACTGTGACTGTTGCTCTCTCTGCCACAGCCTAAAATATTCTAATTCATTTCACATTGGTTCAAGAACAGACAGTTCCAGTGAATGTTTTTCAATTATTTATCTTTAACTCATGACTGTAAGAGACTCTGATAGTCTGAGAGCAAAGAACCTACTTGAAGGTACTGTAAGCCAACCGTAACATGATGAAACTTAACAACTTGCTTTTTGAATTTGCTCCCTTGCTTTAACTTCAGTAAAAGTTTAAATGCAATGTCAAGGCTTCAGTGGCTGCGGATGGTACATGACATCCCCAGATAATACGATCCTCCATATTACAGGCAGAGGTTCGGTATATGAATCACCACGAAGACAGAAAATGGAACGAGAAACTCAAGCACCTTCAATCATATAATCAGATGAGTCCGTGAAAAGCCTGTGGCTTGGTAACTCAGCTAGGACATACAGCTGCACCTCAGTTCGGTGCTCATGATGAAGCTCACCCCGGGTTGACAAGATATCACACATCAGGACCACCACCATGGCAGGTTGCATGTCCCAGTCCTGCTTTTCTAACCAGGATCTGTGCCAGCTCTGCTGTGATGACAGTAAATGACATCACCCTGCCCACATCAGCGTGTCATCAAGCCATTCCCCTGCTTACCAATCATGGGCATCCCTAGGTTTTGGTACGGGCACTCCAGGCTGCCTCCTTGTGTCCTCCCAAAGATAGCAGAGTAAATGGCTATCACCATGCTCTTCTTACAGCTCAGCCTCAGCTTGTCATCTTCACAGGCTACTTTACTCTTGTATTCATCTGGAAGGAAACAAACACTTAATTACTCAGCTGATCCAGAGGTGGGCTCCCAGCAAGGCGGGACCCTCTCACCTCCCCATGGGGTGAGCTTGGCAGAGGTAGAAGTGATTCTGGGCCCAGGGGTGCACATCAGCTCCCAGCACAACCCCAGCCTGAGCACAACCCCAGCCTTAGCACTGCATCTGCTACAGGAGCACTCATCTCTCGCATTACACATTCCCTCTCTGGCATTATCAGCACATTTAATGAACGTATTTTAACCAAGCATGTGTCAGTTCTGTTAAACAGCCAATAACTTCATTTGGCAGACATACAAGTGAGGAAGCGTGGCATTTGAGTGATTTCTACATGATAACACGGCAAGGGAAGGTAAAAGCCAATCTTTAGGAACCTATCTCACCCAAGGAGTAGCCCTTTATGTGCCAAGCATTTATTCTACATCCCAGCAGCTCAAATGCAAACATAATCATGCTTCATGGGGTTTTTTTCACAGCAGTTCTTCCATGGCAGATACAATAGAAGCTATACTAAATTTGTTAATTATGGAAGCTGCTCCCACCTGTTGCAAACACAGATACACAAAAGCTTGTCCCCAAATCCTTCTTGAAATGGGCACTCCTGCTCTTGTAAAGCTGGTGCACAAAGAACAATCACTCAGTTTACATCTCACAGGGAGACTGGACAGTCATTTTGCAAGAAATCACGTGTCATTCCCTTCTCTTTACCATTATTATTTGGATTATGGGAACCTCTAGAGGTCCCAACCTAGAATAGGCCCTTCCCATGTATGCCTGCCAACACACCACAGAAAACAAACACTGTTTTGAAAAGCTGAGTTTTTACAGCAAGACATTTACATATGTGAAAGAAAGAGACTAAGAAAATGGAAGTGGCATAAAGAGGCTAAAAAACCAGAAGTGGCATGTCTATGGACACCCCACCCAACTCAGGGCACAGCCAGGAATACAACCTCAACCTGCCCAGCCTCTGTAGAGTGACGTTCCCCTTGCTTGTGTTATTTACCATTTGAAATGTAGCCACAACAGCCTCCAGGTTGCTAAATGGGAAGGGTCTGTGACCCATGGTAAAATCCTAAGCATGATCAGTCATTTCCTCCTGAATGCCTCTACTTGTACCAGGTCAAAGTTGTGCCATAGAGCACACGAGCATCAGCCAGTGCCTGGGGCTGCCCCTGGCCCTGTGTCACTCACTGGCACAGACATGATTTTTGTCCTTCCCTTACACAGTTCTCTGTGTCTAATATCATACATATACAGATATATATATATATGAGAACTTATGCAATGTCCATATGCATAAAACTACTCAGCAACTGAGAGCACTAGCTAATAACTGGTTTATAAGTTAGTACTGAAGTCTTTAGACCATGGCATTTAGCACTTAATGTGACCTTTTTTACTCTATTGTAACTCTAGGTTCAAGAATCGTTTTTCCTTATTGGAGATGGAGGGTAATTTTTCCAAGTCAAATCACAGAAGAATTTAGGTTGGAAGGCTTCTCAGGAGGTCATCTGGTTTAATCCATGCTCAAAGAAGGGCTAATTTCTACTTTAGATTAGACTTTTTCAGAAGAAATTGCATGGAGAAAACATGTATTATACCAAAACAGGAGCATGCTGATTTAAAAGAAACATCTCAGAACAAAATTACTCCTTATGCTCAACTTGGAAATTCCTACTTGAAGCCAAAAAAATAACCCTCTCAAAATAGCCTATTACCTGGTGATGAGAGCATCAACTGGAATGTGAAAACCGTGGTCCAAACCTTCACAGTCTAGATGAGAAGCTTAACCTTGGACCCTATTCCAGAACATAATTTTCCTTCACACTCTGCAGCCTTTTTACAAAAATCTCTGAATGTTTCTAGTTTTTATCCCACTGCAGAGAAACTTTCAAACTTCTAAAATATTTAGTGAATGTGAAAACATTTTCCATCCCTCTAGAGGAAGACACAATTAAGACCTCACTCATTCATGGGAGAGTGTGTGCAAAGAGCAGACATCCCTCAGCAGTACCTACAGGAATAAACCCACGACCAGCTGAGTGTATAAAATAGTGGCAGGGATCAAAAATACGAGTTCTCTGCAACTCCAGAGCATGTAAAAAGAGAGAAACCTCAAATACCTGTGAAGACTCAGTGGTGGACTTTATAGTGTCGGGTTAATGGTTGGACTTGATGATTTTAGAGGGCTTTTCTAAACCAAACAGCTCTATTATTCTATGACCATTTTATCTATGTAGGTATTTCATCCCCAGTCACCATTAAAGCATCTGAAAGATGCACTGAACAGACCAAGAGGTTTCATCTTCACCTGTCATTGTTTCCCACAGGAATTTTGTTGCTTCTATGAGGGAAATTAAATCAAAGCTTTAGCCTGCCCATACAGTAGAAAACTTTACAGAGTATAATAAAACTTTATCGACTTAACAGAATTTCTTTCTTCCTTAGGGAAAAAACACGGATTTAAGCTGAAAGCACAAAGACACAAACTCCCTGATAGGACAAGCTGAACGTAGTTTATGTTAAACCACTGTCACAGAAAAGAATACTTCTGACTGGCTGAAGTGGTTGAAATATGAAATAGGTGATTGAGTTTAGAAAAAGAACGATTTTGAAGTCTCTAATGAGAGGGTCCTCTGTGAAGGTCTCATTTCTTACAAGGCACTAACTCAATTTCCTCTTTCAATTTGGTTATTATTAGCTACATCTCCCCATTAACAAGTATAACTGATTGCTTAACCACACATCCTATGGTCTCATTTAAGGTCCTTAGAATATTTATTAAATTCTGCTGACCATTCAAAGTCAGGGCTTGTCATTTGGAAACTTGCCTGGGATTTAAACACAAAAAATATTGCATTGAGCACAGTAAACCCTGGGATGGACAGACATCAGCATCTTTGCTGAAGATCAGTCCAGCAGTCATAACACAATTAAAAGCAACTTCTCCCAGTTCCTAAAGGGCTTACATGAGAGGTGGAGAGGGACTTTTCACAAGGACATGTAGTGATAGGACAAGCTGGAGGAGGGCAGGTTTACACTGGATATTAGGAAGAAATTATTTACTGTAAGGGTAGTGAGGGACTGGAACAAGAAGCTGTGGTTGCCCCATCCCCGGAAGTGTTCAAGACCAGGTTGGATAGGGCTGTGAGCAACCTGGTCTAGTGGAAGGTGTCCCTGCCCATGGCAGGGGGTTTGGAATGAGAACAAGACTGTCTAAAGTCCTTTCCAACCCAAACTCTTCTATGATTTCAAGATCCTATGAACAACAAAACACTGTCTCTCACATTCGCCATTCTAACCCTCGTAGCCGCTCTGGGAAGTTGTGTTCAGGGCTTATGGGGAAAGCTGCCTGATGGAAGGCTCAAGAAATCAGCTTGGGAAGGTGAAGCAGAGTGCACATTCCTTGGGAGCAAGGGGAGTTTGTGGGTGATGTGTTCCTGGTACATTGCGGTGTGGAGTAAGAGGTGTGCTGCCTGAAACAGACGTCACCTCACAGTCACTGAATTCTGCCCCTGGAAACACCTCCTGGAGCCGCCAGTTCCAGGGCTCTGGCTGAGTCCAGATTGCTTAGGGCTGCAGTCACCTGGGCAGGCACAGAGAGAATACACTGCTTTCTTAAAAGGAAGGAAAAAAGAAAGCATGAAATGCACAGTAGTACTTTAGACTCCCAGAAGGTTCCCTTAAGCTTGACCACTGGAAAACAAGGAGTCTCAGTCTTTCTGGGCAACCTGACAGAAATCCGCATAAACAAACAGATACAAAGTGATGCTATGGAGGACACAAGTCCCTGGAAGTACTTTGTACTTCATAGCATTGCCACCTCCATTTTAGCCAGGATGAACCCAAGCCAGACACTGATGGCTCCCAGGCACTGGATGATAGTAAGGACTGTGACTGATATTAAAAAAATACAGAACTAAGCATCATCCATATATTTACTGGTACTTCACCCCATAATAGCCTTACATAAATACTGAAAAGAAGTGAGGCAGCATAAGTGACATAAGAGAGCTGGGACTGGGAACAAATATGAATTTTTCTCTCTCAACTCTCCCAAGCAGAACTGGCCTCCTACAGATCACTCACAATCTGGTCCTAAGCCTGCTGTAACTGTTACAGTCTGGATATAATTCAGGCCAAATGCAAACATTTGTATTAGTGGGTTTCATGTTTCACCCTGAAAAATTAAACACGCTTAAATGGCCTCGGAAAGGTGGCAGTGATATTCAGCAAATGGCTTACTCCCCTCTAATCCCCCGTGCAGTCATTTGTAGGGCAACAGAGATTTACCATGATTAAGATATTTGCTAAGGATAATATCCCTTTTATTACTGCCCGGTTTCAGAGACACTGGCTTAAATATAACTCACTTGAGAGAACCCAAGGAGGGAACAGCTGTAGGCTTTTCTAGACACGTTTTTAAAGGTCATTCCATATCACAATTGTAACTTAGCTCAGACAATTACAGGAAAACAATTAGAAATGTTTCTAATAGAAAAATAGTCTCTCTCAAACAGTAAAGTCAATAAGAAGACCTTTTGTAGTTATTGGATGTGTACAATAATATTAACCTGTATGACCAATAGTAAATATTTATCCAGTATCTTAAGAACATTTTCACTTATGGCTCACAAGAATTTTCTGAATGATCATGATTTGGAAGCTCAAAACTAAATGTCAATTGCCTCAATCTCTGCAAGACCTTAGAGATAAAAGCTCCTGAAGAGATTTTGCTTCTAACAAAATGATGAAATGCATTAATGCCAAAGGTCCACCTTGCCTAAAATGATATTTTTGAACAGAACTTGTGGAAAAAATTATGAAATTTTGCTAATCAAAATATCCATATTTCATGTAATCAGTGCATAACAGCTGACCTTTTTTCCCAGATCAAAGAGCTGGAAATACATGTAAAGAGAAATCTGTTTTCTTCACAAAATCCTAAAGGACTTAAATCTTAGAATTGAGAATGTGAGCAAAGAAAGTGAATTTGTAGGAAACAGGGATGGTTTTGCCCAATTCCTTATCAGGTCAGGATTGTTTCCCACAGAAGACTCTCTTATTTAGGTTATAACTGTTAAATTAACGTGTCTGCACCCAAGGTGTCACTTCAGAACCAAACTGCACTCCATCTTAGCTAGTAATTTCTCTTTAATCCAATTTTTGCCTTGCTCGCCTTCATGCCAGCTTTGTTAGATGTTCCTCTTCATGCCACCCAAAACAAAGAACATTTCTTGCCTTGAAACTCATAACTCCTCATTATATCCACCCATTCCACCATCACCTAATTCCCTTCAGCTGATAAATGACTATGTTTAACTACTGGGTGGTGGTTTGTGCTGGTCCATGAAAAAGGGCGTAGGGAGAGCTCTCTCTTCCCCACTCAGCCACTCTCTCCACAAGAACTGTGTTAAGGGCAGGTACGTCTCCAACATTCTGGGTCACTTTTCCCTCCTCCAGCTCCTACTGCACCTATCAGGAGTGGACTGATTGTAAAGTGGAACAGCTGAAATGCAAAAGTGGAATACACAACCTTTTAGCCACCAGTCAAAATTCAACAAACTGTTATGGACCCTGGAAGCCATCCCGGAATAATAAAGATGGTGATAATGCATGTGGTGAGAGTTTGGTGATTTCAGCATCGTCTAGGCAGAATACTTACGCTACAAAAGTCACCACATAGCAATTTTTTGTGTCAGCCCAAAGAGAGAAGCCAAAGTAAGGGTTAACCTTGGAAATTTGAACTTTTCACTGTGGATGCAGTCACTCCAGACCATAATTCACTGAGTCACTGAGGACAGAAAGCACCTCTTTCATGGAGAATGTCTGGGCCAACTCCATGTTCAGACCAGCATCAACTAGAGTAGCAGGTGGCTGAGGGCCATACCCATTCAAGTTTTCAACACCTGCAAGGATTGAAACTTCACAACTTCCTTGGGCAAGTTGTTCCAGCGATCCTGTTAGTCACGTGAGAGATGAGTATAGTGAGTACCTGTTTCCATCTCTTCTGTAGGAACTAGAAAAATGAGTTTCCAAGACAGGAAATCTATTATACACTAGGACAGACACCTCTAAGCAGCATCCTTGAATAAGAGTGCTGTGCACAGGGCTGCCTGTGAACAGCTCATCTTGGAGATATCCATTCAGGACACTTCCTAGTAACCTGTGACCCCTATTTTTATATTTTCTTTTTCTCCACAATGAGCTAATTTCCAGGAACTTCTATAAAGTATAGAGAATACTTTTAGGGATAACTAGAACTAAGTCCATTCTGAAATTAAAATAAGGGAGTGCATCTCAAAACAGTGAGAGCAAATGTGCCTTGGACAGCATTCACTGACTATTACAAGAAGACAATTGTATTAAAAGAGTATTTTGCAGTTGATGCACCACTTCAAGCCTCTTCCCCATGCTTCAATTCCTATGTTATATATTTATTTAATTTTCATTTCAAGCAAGTGTTTATTATTTCAGTATTTTATCCTCTTTTGCTCTTTGAAAGATATAAGCAGGTTCTGGCCTTCAAGACCCTGAATGTAAATCATAGATTCGTAGAATCTTAAAATGGTTTGGCTTGGAAGGAACCTTAAAAATCATCCCATTCCAACCCCCTGCCATGGGCAGGGACACTTCCACTAGACAAGTTGCTCACAGCCCCATCCAACCTGGCCTTGAACACTTCCAAGGATAGGGCAGCCACAGCTTCTCTGGGCAACCTGTGCCAGTGTCTCAACACACTCGGAGTGAAGGATTTCTTCGTAATATCTAATCTGAATCTACCCTCATTTAAAAAGTAGATTTAGATTAGGTATTTGGTTTAAAGCCATTCCCCCTTATCCTATCAGGGGACAAGTCAACATAGATCAGGAGTTTCTCCCAGTGACAAATGCCTACTGTTTAGACCCGTTCAGATTGCTACGGCTCCTTGCTTTTTTGTTTTCTTCCAATTTCACTTATGACATGCTCTTCATATCCTGAGTTCCAGAGCTTCCTCCTAATCCATGTGAACCTGCTACTAATGAGAACTTTCCGTTCATATCAGGATTTGAATAAATCCATATCAATCCAGTCAGCATTCCCTTAGGCAGGGTTGAGTGGAGGAAACCTTTCCAGAACAGCAAAGGTCTCCAGAGCCCTTGAATCACTTCAAGGGCAGCCCTTGCTATCACTTCCCCACAAGCATTTTACTAAGGGCTACCTGGTGACTCCCTCATTTCAAAGGAATCTAAAAAGGATTTTACCTTTAATTTGGAGCATTAAAAAAAGTTAGAGTGTCACAAATTCATACATTTGCATGGAAATATCTTTTAACATTATTTCAGTTCAATTTTCCCTTGAGAAACCTTTTGTGAAGATGGTCTAATTCCATTTTTAAGAACTGCAGTTTGCCACCCTCGGCAGCCTGGTGTGCACCGCTTACTTCTACGGGAGATAATCTGAAACTCTTAAAGATGCAATTTGGGTGACAGTCCAGAATTATATTAAATAGGCAGCCTGCCAACTTCAAAAGTACCCTGAAAACTCAAGAGTGCCAACTTTTGGAGGTCTGAAACCCTTTGGACAAGTAAGAAGATTGTTCTTTGCAAACGACCTTGTCAGGTTCCTTTAAAATTACACTCCTGATGCACCCATCCAATTTGCAGTGTTTAAAAGGCACCTCTCCCCACTGTCACTTTCATTAGTCTGAAGTAGTTGTCCTTTTATATTCTGCTGTGAAGAAGCTGGCAGTGCTGCAAATTAACTGCTACATTTCATTTCCAAAGTAGAGTTCAGATGCACCTAGCTGCACTTTCCTGTTGAACAAAGAGAGGTATATGGTTATCTAAGGAGGAAAAAAGGGGAAAATACCAAAATATGTGCACTAGACTGTGAGATGGGAGTTAAAAATAACACCTGGGAGCCCAGGACAAATTTAATTCTCTTCCTATTTCTTCCATGAATGAAATTGGGCCGATTTTCTGAAGCAGTGGTGCTCTGCTGCCTGAGCCTCTGCCTCACCATTTGTTAGTCCTGCTTCCAAGGATCTGCTGGTTAAAGTTCAGTGAAATTTGACAGAAACATCAAGATGACAAATATAGTGAAGTTCCTGTGCATTTTTGAAGAACTAGTAGCCAGTTTCAGAAGAGAGCCAAGTCAGTGCCAAAGCTGGTTGTAATCATTGCACTGTCCCACCAGTCAACCAGCATGGATTTATGACCTGTAAACCAGCCAACTAATAAACTGTAAACTGTAAACTTGGCCAGCTCTCATGGATTTAAATCTGGACTAGCTACACCATAGGAGGCAACATGGGAAGCACAGCCAAAACTTTTGTACTCCAATGAAAAGATGAGGGAGATGCACTAAGGAAAAGTAACTTAGATATATAAGGAAAAAGACTTCATTAGCACCACTGCTCACAGCAGTTTTGTTCTGCTCTTCCAGTGATTGTATATATCTGGAGTAATGGTGCTTAAAGTTATTATTAAAATAGCTGAAAGGGAGAACTTAGCCTTATATCATTAAAACAGTCTTCTTCAGACATTAAAATAATGGTGATAATACTTCTGACACAGGAACATTAAAAGGATACCTGATTGATATTTTTACATATAACCCACTGGGTTGCCTAAAGCACACAATATGAGAAAATGAGGTCTACTAGATTAAAAGCTAGTTCACTACTGTGCTAAATAATTAAATACACAGTATTCCCTCAATGGCTTTGCCTAAGAAGAAAAAAAATGTAGCTGGGAGAAATACAGTAACCAAATTTCCAAAATTCATCATGGATGCTTTAGAAGTCCCAGTTCGCAGAGACATGAATAGGTGACAACCTCCAGTGCCTTTGAAGTAGCCAGAAAAATCAGTGTGTAAGTAAGAAGAGCTTGATACACCATTAGTATGATAAAACACTGAAAATATCAGGAGATACCTGTTTTAAAAATGTGTAGTTAATTTGCCAACCAAGTGTAGGACTGATACTGCAAAAATAATGAAGAAATGTACAGTAATGGAAATAATTTATTACTGTGACAATACCCCAAAGAAGATTTACTCTTCTCTGTTTTTTTTTATTTTATTTTATTTTTTCTAAAAGACATTTATTTGAGGAGAACATTTGGTCTGTATTTTCTGCCTTGAATAAGTACAGGGGACCTCCTGCAGACACACTGTATAAATTTACTTCTCTGCTCTGTGAGTCCTACCCTCACAGTTTAATCTGTGGAGTCAATACAAGGATCCAAACTTTCACAGAAGTCAGCTGTTGCAGCACCTCAGTTTGGTTTTAAGAATATGACTCCTGGGACATGCTTTTCATCTCAGTTCTTCACCAGTACACCAGAAAATCTTGAAATCTGTCATTCAGAGCTTGCAAATTTCTACCATTACAGGACTGTGTTGGGATTTAGACTTACGGGCTCCATTTTCAACAACTCAGTTTCCTTGTGTGCCAGTTGATTGCTCCAAGGACACTCCTTGCTCTTCGGAGGAGAAGACTCCCAGATGACTTTGCCAGCAGCCAAAGCCATTTCTGACACCTGAAGGACGAGCCACCACACAGCCTCTGCGCTCAGCACAGAAAGGTGCCGCAGGCGCCACGGTGCCCAAGGATGGGCTGCATCTCCTGAGGAACTGGGGGAGCTCCTCCTGGTGCTGCTGTTGACTCACCTATCCCAGCACCGAAAGACTGTGCTCTAACCCTTCCTTGTCCTTCATTTAAAATTCATGGCTTAAAAAAAGGGCACTTTTATCCATGGTTTGGTGGGGGGTTTTTCCCAGGATGCCACAGAAAAATTAAATGACAGTGGAGAAATAGGATCCGTGAAAGTCACAGCTCTAGGATTTATACAATTTAGGCAGATTTCAGAATTTGTCTTTTATAGTGGTTCACATCTGGATACTGGAGACCAGACCCAGGAAAGGGAATCCTTATATCTACATAGTAGGAAACACCATCATTTTCACTGACTCCTTATTATGTCAATCAGGGCTGACTGATTGTGTTTGAAAGAAAAATGGGATTTTTTTTTTTCTTTTTTTTTTTAACTCTCCAAGGTCTAGCATCAGTTTCCTTCTCTGCAGGGGCAGGAAAATATGATTATAATAAAAATAGTGCAATAAAATTACATTAGTGATAATACCATTTCCATTTACTATATTAGTTAATATATTGTATTAATATTGCAATCATATTTATAATTAAACTGACAACAATCTCTGCATTTCCTCACAATGGAATCACTCGCTCCTCTTAATCCTCCTCCTGGCAGTCAAGTGATTAATGTGCTACAGAGATAGGGCTATTTGACAGCTCCTGAAAATCTCTGTGCATCAACAGTTTAAAACAATATTAATCATTAGCATTAGCATGTCTCTCACCCTGATTGTGGGCTGATAGATCTGTCCTCTGTTATTTACAACGTTCCTTTATTTGCACCTTTTCATCACCACAGCGGTTGCTGCTTGAGGTTTTATTGCCATTATAAATTTCCACTCTCTGCACCACCTTCACAGTTTTGAAATAATACAGATAAGCGAGAGAGAGCTGGTGAATGCAGGAGGCAAAAGGCTCGTTCTGCTGCCTCAGTGGCTGGGCCAGGGGGATGTGCCCATTAAACATCCCCAACTCCATTGTGCTGCTTTGGGAAGCCTGGCCCACCAAAAAGCAATGCAGCAAACAATGCAGTGAACTTCTCTTGCCACCAATAAACCTGTCTGATGAAGGAGATTAATGCTTTTCTGAAAGGGTTGATGACTACTGAATTACCAATCTATCCCAGCACTAAAATCAATCACCAGCATTAAAGCAACCAGGAATACATTTAGGTGTCTCTTTGGTCTCATCTGAAACTTCTACAAAACCTCTGTACTTTCTATAGCCCTCTGCTCTTGCTCACAGCGTTTTACAAACTCTGTCTAGGGAATGAAAGCCTTGAGGATGTGTGATGAGATGAGGCTTTTCAGGCAGTGTTCACTGAATTTAACAGAAAAGGTGCAATCCTCAGCCAAGCAAAGCCAACGGCAAAGCCCACACAAGATTCAATACTGAAGGAATGGGTTGCAGGGAAATTAAAAGTTGAACAAGAGGCACTCACTGCAAGCCTAGGTGGTCCTTCCAAAACCTCCTTTCCATAATTTTCAGCCAATTCAACTGAAATCTGATGAGCAGACCTGACCATTTTCACCAAGAGACATGGAATCACAACACAGAGCAGGACTCTTCACAGTTCTTTGATAGCTGGGATAGCTCTGGCAACACTAATGGTATTCTGCTGTTTTCACAGGTTTTGAAGTACCCCTGGCAAAAAAAAATTACACATCCTCACCGAAAGGCGGACACTCCTGGGACACAGCATGGCAGCTCTACCTCTATGTGATAGAGAGCATAATCTTGAAGATGACACGTTTATCAGAAAGTGATCTAATTGGAATTAATTCCTAGTTGATTCTTAAATTCAGTTGCTTTCTAATTAAAGCTGCCTGGGGCTGTTAAGAAAAATAAAGTTATCTGAGTAAGATTTTGGTGAGGACATCAGGATGGGCACTCCCATGTTTGAAAAAAAGTAATTTTTATCTCACATTTTATCAAATCTATGGTGAAGAGAATGAAAGCCTGTTCTCTTCAAAACATGTGTCCAGTCGATTCTCAGCCCAAATGTTTTCCCATAAATCAAAGCTACATTTTCCAAACCAGAACAAAGTGACCTCCCTCACCCCCTTTCCTCCTCCTAACCCCTCTCAAACTTTTGGCACTTCACCCTTTGCCAACAAACGTAAGTTTCCTTCCCAGATACATTTCTCAGAGCCTTGATGTGCCTTTCCCAAATGTGTTTTTGTATTGTTACAGAGGGATTTCAGCTGAAATTGGAGCCAAGGTCACAATCCAGGCTTTCTGAAACTTCAAAGGCTTTAGGCTTACATTTGTGAATAGAAGGTAGAGCAGCAAAGTTTGGATTTAGCCTTTGTTACATCAGTGGGATGGTTAGTACAAAGGGGGCTTCATACCCACCATCCTTCAATTATCACATCCAGCTGTTTCACTCAGCATTTTAAAATGAAATAAAAATAATAGTAATTTTTTTAAAACATTGGATGGAGATTATCCCTCCCAGACTCCTTGAAGTCATAAGCTAAACTAGTAACTGCCGAAGAGAAAAGAGGGAAAATATCACTATAGCATCATGGGAAGCTGCAGCCTAGGCTCTTCAGAGCTGAGAAGGAACCATCGCATCCAGGATGGTGTGGCAATGGCAAAGGAGGACACGAGAGAAAGGCACTATGTGGGGGTCTCATGGAGTAAGTGAAACAAATAGGGTAGGAGCGCTCTCCCTTCTCAACAGCACTGCCAGCATATGGCTACTCAGACAACACATCTCATCCTGAGTATTCCCTCTGCAGAGCAGGGCAAACATTTATGTTCCCATTTTGTTCAGGAGCATTGACACTTTTGAAACAGCAAAGCCAAAAACTAACCAAATAACCAACAACCAAAAAGCCACAACGGGCACAGAGCTGCTGTGCAGGGGCAGGTGGATCCCTGCTGGTGCAATAGCCCAGAGCAGTGACCAACCCCGGTAAAATCAGCTGCAATGCTATTGCTGGGGTGCAGAGAGGTGAAGTTATTTCTTCAGCATGACTTGGGCAGCCCCACAGATCCTGTTCCCAGCCAGGATTAGATCACACAGCTCCTCCAGAAAGTCTGGCACACGGAGCAAATATTTCCTAGCTTACAATAACACACAATCGTACACAATCCTCTGTCTCTGAAGTGAGGGGGATGAACAAACACTGAATTGTTTGAATAATATTGGTGAATCCAGATTTCAGTTAGAGGGAATTCATGTTAGACCAATTAAATAGTATGTCAATTCCCTCTAATTATCTGTTCATGCAGCCCACCCAGTAATTACACTTAATGGGTGTAAATCAAATCAGCATGTTACCTGGGAACTAATTGGATTTATGTGCAATTTTTTAATGATCCTGGATGGTACCCTGGAGATTGAAGTCCTCTGTGTGTTCAGGGCTTGATCCTAGGCTTCAATGTGCTTTGGATGTGGATCTCAGGGTACACTGGCCCTGATAAATTGAATGTGCCCATTCCCTGGCACCGAGGCCCACTGGTGTGGGACCACCATTCTCATCATTTTTTTAGTTTCTGAAACAGGGTGGCCCTACCCAGACTTCCCACTGGAAATCATCTCTGGCCAATGCTAAATCCCAAACTACATCTACACTAGGAGAGAACAACTCCAGGCTTCAGTGCTGCAGCAACACATCCCCACCTTGAGCTGCAGGGAGCCTGCAGGGGCTCTGCTGAGGCTGTGGACAGCTGAAGGATTTGCAGAGGCACCTCCAAGGTTAGAAGCACAAGCTGTGCTCTGCTGAAACCTGTACTGTGCCCTTGAACATCCCCCCAAAGGGTGGTGCACGTTAGAAACTAGGGCACACATGGTATAGAAAAATAAAATAAAATCATATAACCATTAAGCCTGGAAGAGACCAAGATCACTGAGTCCAAACTTTGATCGAACATCATGTCAACTAAAAATAAAATCTAAGCCTCTATACACTTTGATGAATCTTGGCCCTCAAACCACATAGCAGTTATAAGTAAATCTCCCTTGCCCCAAATGGAGACAGAACAGAGCATTTTATTGATCATTTCTGATCTCCTTAAACACCCTAAACTTTAAAATTAAAAGTACACACATGTAGTGTATTTATTTATTTACAGGCACAGAGAATAAACAGGAGTGCCAAACTCCTGACACTTAAAAGCAGTTCCATGCACACATCTGAGTCCTGTACATGCAAGATGAGTGTCCATTAGATCTCAGATCCATCTATTGGATCAGAGGGGACTGTGAATAGCACAAGACTTCCCAAAAAACACACAAGCAAATTCATTTCTCACTGGTTCTAGTTAAGCATGCACTTCTCTGAACCATTTCTTTTAATTTCTACAGGAGGTGAGCTGCCACACCTCTGCACAAGTTTTCCATGCTTCCAGCAAAAGCAGTCTCTGAGGAATTAGTACAGGAGACAACCCCTCATTGCCCTGCTCTCCAGAGCCCCACCATCTGAAAAATCTTTGTCTTTCAGTTTCAGCATGATTTACTGTCCTCCATCTCCTTGAAATTCTGCCCACGAGAAACCAAAATAGCACCTTGCCTTGTGCATGAACCCCACGCAGCAAGCGAGCATCGAAACCACTTGGTTTCAAAGGCAGGGGAATGTCAGGGAGACATAACTGCAGTGACAGTGGCTCGAGGGGATGACTGCACCATCTCGTTATTCTTCAGCAAAGGTACAAGCAAATGCCACTAACTTCAGTTTTGCTTTCTTTCAAGGAAGTCTTTTTTTTTAGATAACTACCTCTGTTCAGGGGCCTTTTGAGGCTCCAGCATGACTCTGACAGTGGAAGGGCTTGGCCATCCGTATTTTGTACTAAAGATGTCCTGTCCAAACTCTTCAGGCCACTTCCCAATGTGCCTCTAACACATGTATACAAAAAAATTCACATTCATTTTACCTAGATAGGTGCTTAACCAAAACTTCTTCAGTGACATGATCACAACAGGCTCCTTCAGAAACAGATATCCCTACCAATTCAAGACAATTCAGATCTTAAATAGCTTCTTATTAAGGTATTTGTTACGTCTGCTGTTAAGAAAGACAAATTCAGAAACAGAACCCAAAAAATTGTATTTCTCTTTTGATAAAGTTATGGATAAACCCTGTGCCAGGCAGTGCGCTCTTCACAAAGACGCTTTGATTACAACTCTGTGCGCTCAGACTTTCTGGAACAGCTCAACATTTCACAGTACCACAGTTTTGGGGTACAGCCTTTAAGCATATATTCACTTACAGCTCATAAACAATACTCAAATAGTCAATAACCCAAAAAGCCAACCAAAATTTCTCATGGTCTGGTATTTTGTATTCTATGGATGCATCATTCCTCAGTCTCCTCATTAGCCTTCTCCCTACAGAAAGGTGGAAATGCTTACTGAACTCATAACACCACTAGGTACTGTTTGTGAGACTCGAAATTAACATTTTGAATCATCAAGGAAAGGCTGACCATGACCTCGTGTCTCTGGGCAAAGCTAATTCTCACATATTTCAAACATTGTTATTAACCTAGTGGGTTCTGATTAAAAGTTTGCCCGGTCACTAAGAAACAATAATTTCTGTCAGATTACCCTGTTTCACCCTGAAAAATTGGAGCTGCCTGAAAAATGTCTTGGGGAAATGTTCTCAAGCAGCTTCCCCTGCTCTCTTTCAGGAAAATCACCTACCCTACACACTGACAAACTCCTTTTCTACCGTATCTGTAATTAGCAAAGAATGCCAATCCATAAATATTTATGCACAGATGGGTCCTGAAGTACCTTCAGAAGTTCAGCACAGGCCTCAATAGCCAGATTTTTCAAGTGAGCTTTGATATAAACCCTGCAGGTTCAGGAGGACTTGTCAGAACACCCTGCTAATCACCCCTCTCGAAGAGATGCATTTCTCACCCAACCCGGGATGTTACAATCACTCACGAAAATCCCACAACAAATGCAGGGGCTTCATTACCTTCTTCTGATTTGAATTCCTCACAGACCTGGCCAGATCCCCTCACTTCGTTAGCACAGGTCTCTACCTGCTGGGGAAAAAGTCTTATTCTGTGCTGCTGCTGGCAGAGTCTGAATGTTTCTGCTTTTGTTTCAAACCTTTTCTGAAGTCAGATCTGTTTTTCTCCCCTGTGCAAACTGTCCTTTTTTGTTTCTTCGCAAAAAAATATTGCTGATGTGATGCTGGGACCATGCTAGTTATGCCATCTAAGAAACTTGAGGCTGGTCTGAAATGCTGTGTCCAGACTAATTGCCATGTCCAGTTAATTCATAGAATCATTAAGGTTGGAAAAGACCCCTAAGAGCACCCAGTCCAACCATTAACCCAGCACTGCCAAGTCCCCTGCTAAACCATGACCCCAAGCACCACATTTACACACTTCTGAATACTTCCAATCACAGTGATTCCATCACTTCCCTTGGAAAGGTGGAACAGGTCAGCTTGTTCCAATGTTTGACCATCCTTCCAGTAAAGAGATTTTTTCAATTTTTAGATCCTATCTAAGCCTCCCCTGGTGCATGTTGAGGCCATTTCCTCTTGTCATATCATTTGTTACTTGGGAGAAGAGACTGACCCCCACCTTGCTACAACCTCCTTTCAGGTGGTTGTCAAGAGTGATAAGGTCCTCCCTGAGCCTCCTCTTCTCCAGGCTAAACAACCCCAGCTCCCCCAGATGCTCCTCATCAGACTTGTGCTCAAATAGAAACAGGTCCTGTTCTCCAGCTGACATCAGTTGGCACAGTTTGTCCACATCAAACATGATCCATCTCCAAACTAATGTGTTTGCTTCCAAAGCCCTGATGGAGAATGGTGTCTAGGCTGTGCTAACTCCCCTGCTGGGGCCAGGAATTGGCCAAGAGGGTGTTGGTTGTCCTGAGCCAAAGCTGCACTGGGCTCACTCCTCCACAGCACACGTGACTGCACTCCCAGTACCCAGCCCCAATTAATTTCAACACAGCTAATGAGATCATGCAAAACACGGGTTAACGTTCCCCGGCCTGATCTGGGAGCAATTAAAAGCTGGCATATGGCACAGCATGGTGGGCAGGTGAGATTCCCATCACACCACCATTGCCAGGGCCTGCCTGAGGCACCCAGCTCTGGAGGAAGACTTTGCCCATGCAAGGAGCTCCCACTGCCTCTGCAGGGGCCAGCAGAGAGGGGACAAGTCCCTCTACCCCGCCAGGACAGGAGGGTGGCTGCAGAAGGGAGCAGGAGAAGCCCACCCACTGCTGACAGCATGAGCTCAGCACTGGCAAAGGCTGACACCAGCACCTGCAGAAACAGCCTGCAACTCGGGGTGCTGGCACACAGGAAGCAGATGGAGCAGCAGCATCCCAGCAAGGCAGCGAGTGAGGGGGAAAGGGGAAATGCTCCACTCCAGGGGTTATCTTACACTGAAAATAGAGGTGGAAGGGAACAAGAAGTCCTAGAAGGCCTCTCTGGTGAGTATTAAGTATGAAAATGCTGTGGTCTCAACAGAGCAAACAGGTTGGATAGCGAGATACTTACTCGGCCTGCACTTGTACCACACGAGGAGGTACTTGCTGGTCCTGGGGCACGGATCCATCCCAAACAGCCGGCTGTTGACGAGGAACTGGCAGCTCCGCCTGTCCTGGCACTCATCCAGCATCTTCTGCAGCCGGGGATGCACACAAGAAACAGAGAAACAAAAGCATGTCAGTGTCCCCACTAAAGGGAACATCAAACGGAGACAAACTGGAGAAAGGCAGGGCCATCCTTGCCTCCACAACCAGCCCTGGCACAGGGCAGGTGATGGTGCTCCACACAGTGGGTACCACAGGAGCCACGGACTCAGTGCTCCTTGCACTGTTTTAAGGGGCAGGTTTTCATCCCCTTGCATGGGTGCAAAAGCGAGGATTTGCACTGGGATGGTCACAGAGATTTTGAAACATTTGCATGCCATTTAATCATAATACAAGACAGTACAATCCCAGGAAAAGCAGCTTTGAGGACATGGATTCACCTTGATAGTTAAAAGTAAAGACTCAAACTCTGTCACTGCCAATCTGCTTTAGATTTCTCTGGAGATGCACAATTTCAAGAGAGCTCTTGTCTCAGTTATATAAAAGCTGGTATAAATAAATAAATATATATATAAATTTCTGGTATTCCAATAATTAGCAGTTGTGGTGGGAACTCTGTCATACAGCCAACCTAGTCATTTTTTAATAGGGCTCATTCCTCTTCCCCCATGATTATCACATTCTTTCAGCTAAGCTCAGGAAGGGGCTGTGAGTCAGAGGGTTCTCTCACCACTGGCATTTTGGGCCCTACCCCCTTTTCTGCTTTTCCTCCAGCACTTGCTCCCCAGTCCCCCATTCATAACACTCACAAAAACTCCATCTCAGAATCCACAGGGGCAAGACATTCTGTCTCCTGCTAGAAAATAGCTTCATTAAGGAAGATTAATGATTTCTTTTAGCCCTATGATCCTCTAAAGCAGGGGTGGGGGGGAGAATATTATTGAGTGGGACAGTAATTAAGTTTTAAATTCAGCTGGATGGCTTAGGTGGTATTTATGTACTCCTGCAGAGCCCCTAAAGTGCTAAAATTACCATAATGTTTGCCTGACACACATGAACCTGTCAGAGCATTTTGAGACCACAGAGCGAGGTAATCCACCAGCCTCGTTAAGTCCCTGTGATACCGAGCTGTGAATTCCAGCCCCAAAACAATTAATTTTCACTTGCAAGGAGGCACTGGAAAATCCTTCCTCAGAAATTCCCCTAGACTCCCCTGGTCTCTTTTGTTTTCTCTCTGTTCACTTTTCTTACACCCACCTCGATATTTGGGCTTTCCCACAATCTTCTCCCTGTGCCATTAACATAAAGGCTGTTCCTGCTCTACCGTGTGCCACCCAAACCAATTTTCTCTCTGCTTCAGTGACTACTTTCTATTTTCGAGTTCTCCCTGAATGTAATATATAGAATCCTTAGCATTATAACTCTGAATGTCACGCTCTGAACAACAGCTGTTCCAGTTTCAAGTGCAATTCGAAGCTGCCTCATTTGCGGTCGCTCATAACTTCCTAAAGCTTTCACCTTTTGGGCTGACACATGCAAGAATTCGTGCCTGCCTCAAGTCTGACCTTTATTTTAAAGTTCAAACCAAAACAATCCAGGCCTTTTCTAGCAGGCAGAGAACATATGCTGTTGTTTTCCACTTACAAAGGTAATAAAATGCAGGCATCTCGTTTAAAAATACAGGGTTTAGGATGGAAAGGCTGAAAGGTGAACACTGAAGGAGGTGCCTGGGAGCATTAGCCCCAGCTTGACCATCACGTTAAAATGCATAGAAACAGCATATTCTTTCCTCTAGGCTCATAAGGGTTGGCTGCTCACTCAGCATGTGAAATTTAATTTAATGCAAAATCCAGTGAGTTGCAAAGGAATTTAAGCAAGGATCCAGCACAGATATCTCTTTTCATCTCAAAAAGCAAAGAACAACTGAAACAACTCTGGAGGGCTACACATATGGAGAGAAATTCTCTCCAAGTCATTGTGCACCTGAAAGGATTTTCTGGTACTGGACAGCCATGGCTGTGCTTACACACAACTAGAGCTAAGAATATGGAGCAAAGGGAAAGAAGCAGCACCCCAAATGTTTCCTTTCCCTCTAGGGAAGCTTTCTCCCCTCAAAAGCAGTCGACTTGGGTTTTTGATCTACAAACCTGTTCACAGCAGACAGGTGGGCATTTCAAGAGCCTTCAGCATTGTGCAACGGGTGCTATTAAAACCAGCTGGAAAACCTGCCTGCGTTTCAGCAGAGACTGAGATAGGCCAACAAGAAAGGCCAACAAGAAAACTACTTTGAAAACTTCAGCTGAGATGCTTCAGCAGCACTTGTTCATCTGTCCTTAGGCTCAGCACCAGGAGCAAAGGCAACAATTCACTGACCTCAGAGAACCATGGACATAGGCAGCCTTCAGGTATTGCCACTTTGTCTTGGCTCTGCTCTAACTTTTGGCAGCTCTTACTTATTCATTGTATTTTACATAAGTGAAACCTCCTGAGTTTACTTCCTGTGGTATGCAAAGGGTGGAACAGGGCAGCAAAAAACAAAGCCCTAGGGAGAAATTTGTAACTAAATTAGGGGGCAAAAGTCATCCATGCCATTGTGAGACCACAGAAAAAAGTGTTCTTGGGGCTCAATATGCCTTTCACTAATTTGTTATAGTGTTTAGCTACGGTTTCAATTTAATTTGGCAATAACCATGACTCTGAGAAGTTTCATGGGGGAGAAGAAATCAGTATTTCCTTTTCATTCATGTAACTCTATTTTACCTCCCCTAAAGGGCAACATTTTTCCTGAAAATATAAAAAACATCATTAAGATTTCTGATTTCCTGTGCACTGAGTAATGTCTTATGCATAATGAAATATATCCATAAAGAGTAAAATTAAAAAAATACGTTCAATCCTCAGTGAAATACATCAGGAAAAATGCCAAGAAAATTAGCAGTAGTTGACTGTACACTTTCTTGATTAAAAATAGAAAAAAAAAGTTGTTACACTGGTCTTAATGTTAACTTAAAAACCTGCACATATAATTTTTACCTGTCCTTGCATGCAAAGAAATCTTCTTTCCCACTGCTTTCATCAGCATGTGCTATGTACCAGCATCCTCTTAAACACTGTGCAGAACATGTGTGACCAGATGATCCCCAAAGGGAGAGTTCCCTGCAGGTCCAGGGGTTCTGGTGTTTACCAGAAGCCAAGACCTTGGCTTTCTCGCCTTACTCTCAAAAATCATACGTCTAGGCAGTATCAGAGCTCTGGCAGATGTCAGATGTTGTTTCTGAAGTATTTGCAGATGATCAGCTACACTGACACCAGGAAGGCTGGGAGTTCACGTGGTAGTGAGGGAATGTCTTGAGCTCACATGGTCTTTGCTTAATGGATGGAAAAATGTAGGCAATTCATTCTTTTCCTTGTTGTTCTGGTTGTCACTCTCAGCTGTAAACATGGTAAAACACAAAACCAAACAGAAAGAGACCCACAAACAATCTGAACTTGCACAGGAATAGCAGTAGGCCCCCAGAACCACCCCTAGTTGGGATGTACAATCAGCTCCTTATGTCTCCAAGTCTGGTAGGCCTCTGACTAAAGCCAAATAAAGTCACCTCGGATTAGATTATTTTATAAAAATCACTCCAACTGAGGAAGGTGGAGGAGGAATTCAGGAATTTCTGTCTGGCATGAAAGGGGAGGGAAGACACATTAATTGCACTGTGCCATTTTATAATTGCATTACAGTGGTAAATCAGGCCTGAGGGCTGACAGCCAGTGCTCAGGAGGGATGTTGCGTCTGTTTAAACCCATTCCAGTCCCTGGTTCATGACTGAGCTAAGAAGCTGCAAGATTTAGAGGAGATAAGAGAGCAAGAAATGTGAATTCAAGTAAAACAAACACTAATCTAACCCCTGTGATTTATGCCCTGGGTTAATCTCCCTGCAGTGACCCAGGTCTTAAAGCAAGGGCTGCCTCAAGCTCAAAATCATGTCTTTCTAGAGGCCACTGCAGATGAAACACATTTCTCGTGCTCATTTTGTTGTGCTCATTAGCTAAGTAATTGCTTGTGCTCATTAGATAACAACCTTTTAAATGTGGAGCTGGATGCGAGCTCTGCAAGGAGGCCATCCCCAGCCCTTCCCAAGGGTGCGCTCGTTTTTAGCCTGTCTCTTCAAATCACTCTTCAAGAAGTGCTTCCCCTGCATATTTAAAATAAACCACAACTGAGCTTAGCACCCAAGGCAATTAAACTTATCTCAGCTCTTGGTCCCTTGGAGCAGTTCATAGATTCACTCTTAGGGTGAAACTTTGGACCCATAGAAGCCAACGGTGAAGCTCAATGGGAATGAGGGCTTTGCCATGGGGCTGCTCCCTGTACAGCCTCCATCTTCAAAGGAGCATAAGGATGGCTGCGGGGCATGTCAGTCATGCATGAAATTACACAGAGGAGCCCTACTAAATAATTGCCCAAATTGTGTGTTGCTGGGGAAAGTAACTCACAGAGGAACCTACGTGAATGTATCAGAGCTGTGTGCAGTCAAATGAAGATGGGCAGAGATTTGTACTAAGAACTTTATGCAAGATGATACCAGTAATTTTAAGCATTTTTAGGTCAAATTCATTCCAGACATGGCCATTATGGCAGAGTTACACCAACACTTACATTGGTGCACCTTCAGGGTTTTTGCAGTGGGAAAAACAAACAAGGCAGCAGGAACTCTCCCTACAGCACAGTGCATTCATAATGGCTTCATGTTACCATTCATTTGAATTTTGATACTCTTTTATGTACCCTTGAACACTGGTAATACTTTAAAACACGCTATAAACTTAGTGCTTTCAAGTCGAAAACTTATTTACAGGTCCTGTTTCTGAAGACTGAACATTCATCTCTATTCATTCATGCAAATTACTGAAGTCCATGGAGCAAGAAGATTTTCCAAGAATCAGCAACAGGGAAGCACAGACTACATGAGGAAGTGAAATACATGCTGATGAGGTGCAGGTTACCTGCCTATGGCTTCATCAAGCCACCTTCCCAGCCTGCTCCACTAGAAATTAGTTCAGCTTTGCCCAAATTACTGCTTTCCATCTGTGCATCACTTGAAGAAGAGATCAAAAGCCCTGAATCCTGATCTACAGCAGATTTTAGTGCTCTACTAGCTATCTCCTATTGCTCTCCCTTGGACCTTGCAGTGCTCACAGCAGAGTCAGCAGAAGAGAACTATGCCCACATATTTGGTGATTCACATAAACATACCAGACTGTGAAAAAGAGCTGAAAACTGGGCATGCATTCCCTGTCACCAGCTCTGCTATGCAAGGAGTAAATGCCACCAGGACAGCAGAGCAGACAGCACTGGGTTGGGATGTTAAAACACCAGCAGGATTCACCAGTGCTCCTCTGGCAGTGCCTTGAAAGAGCCCAGAAACACAGATTAACAAAGAGCAGGAACATGTTCACCAAATAGAAGGGCTCGATAAAAGCTGCATTACAAATATCACCTAATTAACATTACCTACATTTCCTAACAGTAGGAAACTTAAGCTGTATGTGGGGTCAACTTCAAAGGGAGAGGAGGTCTAAGCTGAAGAAATACAAAAGGATGCATAACCAAAAGTCATGGGATTAAAGAAAGGGAAAGCTTAAAACACAAAGTGGAAAAAAATCCCTGAGAGCAAACCATTATACACTGTCAAGCAGGGTCTTAGTGGCAATGATGGAAGCCCCATGACTTGGAAAGTTTAAATTTAGAGTAAACAAAGCATTAGGAGGTTTACACCCCGGGGAGCAGTCCTGCCTCATCAGGGAGACAGGCTGCACTGGCCACCTCTGCCTACAGTGCCTCTTCTCCTGCAGGACATAATCACTCTGCTCTGATGAGCTATTTCAGTCAAACCAAAGATTTCAGGGACACAGCAATTTAGAGATTGTCTATGACCTCTGCATCCAGCAGTTCTACTTGCAAATAATTAGCTGGGGGAACCACTTGCCAGAGAGCTCTATTTCAGTGTGGGCAAGATTCATGAATGAAACTGCACTGGTTCTGTGATCTTTAACAGCAACTTTGGCAGTGCAGTAACCTCTTCTGGACCCTGAGCTCACTGCTCACCGTCCTCTGCAAAGTAATTAATAAGGTCTGAAAAAGAGTTGCCCAAACTGCTCTTTAATTCACTCATATTTTTGAGACTGAAACTTTCCTTGTTCAAACTGCCTAGAAACCCTGGATTTCTAATATGCAATACAGCAGTAGGCTCTCCTTCCAGTGGAACTGATGACCATTATTCTTCCTTTCTACCAAATTCTTCCTTCTTTCCCCCTGACCACCATCATCTTATAGATGTTCAGAGTCATGAGAAAGGGCCCTTTTTCACTCCTGTTGAGGCCACTTAGGGGTGTGACATCAGTGGGACCACGCAATACCCAGTTACTGGGCATGTCAGGAGCCATTGTCCTTGGCCTGCCAAGAAAGCTGGAGCAGTCGGGAATGTTTCCTTCTACTTGTTATTTTACTTTTGATCCAGAATAATCGGGGAAAACAAAATCCACTTTGGAATGAGCAACACCAGCCCTCTCTTTTTGTGATCAACAGCTGGCCTGTGCTTTGAGAGCCATTTCTGGAAAGTTCATCTAATCTTTCCATCAGCGAAGAGGCCAGCTAGATTTTGCTTCTTTTTTATGGTTTCACAGAAACCTTCCCGGTGGGTGAAAATAAAAAAAAGGGGAGGAAGGGTTCAGGGAATCCCGTGGTCAGCATGCAAGGAATCTGCTCCCTTTTGTAGGGCTTCTGGAGCGACAGCGGGAGATGGTGGCAGCAAAGGTGTCCTGTCTCTCACCCAAAGGACAAAAGGAAATACCGCATCAGCAGCACTAGTGATTCTTGTCACCAAGGACTGGTTGTCCTGGAGAGTGTTGAAAGAGACCCAGGGCACAGGCCATGCCCACAGGCCCTCCCTAGATTAGCTAATCTTTCTAAGGAGAGTCAGGATTCAGCTCCAGAGCACCTTCTAAGCACAGCTCCTCTTGGGGAAATGAGTCACACTGTAAAACACTGCCCTTGGAAGAGCATTTATCTGCTCATTTCAGTACCTGTGCATATGAAGAGAGAAGTTATCCCACAATGTCTTTGATAAATTTCAGGGGGCAGAAGCACAACAAATTAAGTGGCTCTCCAGGGCTTTCTGTTTTCCTTACAAATAAGCTGTGGTTTTATTTTCTGCCAATTTATCAAAATGAGAAAATTGCAGGTAATCAGCTGTAAAGTGTAATAGAGTTTTGTGGTAATAAGCAGTAATTTTAGCCAACCATTAGACATTCTTCCATAAAGATCTCGAGTGGTTCATTGAAAACAAGTGGCATCAGAAATACTGATCCAGAATTCAGCCTTCCAGTACATAAAGGGGGCTTACAATAGGTTTACAAGAAGGGTGTGCAGTCATTCAACAAGCGGGAAAGGCCTTGAGGTGAAGAAGGGCAACTTTAGATATCAGGAAGAAATTCTTTACTCAGAGAGTGGTGAGGCACTGGAACAGACTGCCCAGTTCTGGCTGTCCAATCCCTGGAAGCGTTCAAGGCCAGGCTGGGTGGGGCTTTGGGCAACCTGGTCTAGCGGAGGGTGTCCCTGCCCACGGCAGGGGATGGGAACAAGATGATCTTTAAGGTCCCTTCCAACCCAGGCCATTCTGTGAATCTGTAACGATTCTATGAATGTCCAAATTCTTTGTGCATTTGGAAAGCTCCCACTGAATCTGACATTACAGTGCTAGAATAACAGAAAAGTGTAGTCTGGGGTCACTGGGTCACTGCCTTAATGTCTCGGACATGGTCTCCCAGGTGGTCTTTGTTTCATTTCGTACAAAAACAAGTGACTAAAGCAAGGAATCCTGGCAGCCAATCACATAAAGCTGAATTAGTAGAGGTTGTCTCAGTGTAATCGAATCTTTCTTTTCCCTTTTTAACGTAGAAACAATGTCTGAACTGGACATTTACAGTGGAGAGAGGTTCTAAATGGGAGTTTACACTCACAGCTAGTGTTTGCAGGGAACAGAATTAATAAATGCCCCTTATACTCCCTCCAGGCCACTCTCCAGAGAAGCAGCAAATTTATACAGTCATGGGTTTGATTAGACACAGTGATTTTATATAGTTAGTTTTGAAGGGTTTGGTTTGGTTGGCTTTTTCAATTACTGACAACCAGAATACACACACAATTGGTTCTGCCTGTAACAGCCATATATCTGAGTTGTAAAACCACAAAAATACACGCAATTTCCTTGTCCACAGCTTTCCAATTTTCCTACACACATGCATTTCCTACCAGCGAGCTCCAGGCAGCTTGCCATTCAGCTTGTGGAGCTCCTGGCTTACCCTTCAGAGAGGCCTCACCCCCTCCAGGACTGAGAAAGAAGATGAGATTCATCTCTGGCATTCAGACTCATCCTACCCTGGGCAAGCACAACACATTAAAGGATCAAAGCCACATCTAGGGGCACCGAAGAGGCTGTGAGTCTCCTCCAAAAAGACTCAGGAACTTGCCAAAGTGTCCCAAGAAATTTGTGGCGGAAGAGAGAATGTCAGCTACTTCCCCAGCACATCTGCATCCCCAAAAATGGGTTAATAATAGTGTTTTGGTCTCAGTCGTGTAACAAATGTACTGCACAAGGGATCTGCTGCAGGACTACCTACAGGGAACACAATTCTCGCTCTGATGAACAGGGATTGGGAATTACAAGCAGCCTAAGTATTGAAGGCAAAGCTAATGGGGAACAGCTCTGAGGACATAAAGAGCTAAGAGAGGCAGGTAAGGATTTCTTTTCAATCCCTCTTACACATAAAACCATGAAATGAAAAGCCTAAGGTAATATCTTCCCTCTTCTCAAGTTCTTCCAGATGCCTTAAATGGGCCGCTCGCCCACAAGGGTTGAGGCGATGCTCATAGCTATCAATCACCTTGGTAAATTAAATGCTGCAAGTAAATATTTCAGTAAATCAATAAAAGAAGGGAAGGCTAGCCTCTGCCAAAGCTTTCTCTCCATGTTCTCCCACCCTAAACAACACAACTGTCTCTTGTCTGTTGCATTATGAACTTTTATTACTGCGTCTGGGAAAACCTTCCACTGATAAGGACCACGTCCCCCCATAGTACAGCTCAGTCCTTTGCTGTGCAGTGGGAGTGTCTTGAGGGTAACTCCGAATCTGTCAGCTTAAGGGTTACACTACAGCCAAACACCAACCTTGTGCAAATTCTTGAGAACTTACCACTGACATTTGGAAGCCAAAGCACTCATATCAACTTTTTAAAAAATGCTGTAAATGTCTCTTAAAAACCCTGGATACAAGAGCGAGAAGTGATGTGGAAAACTCTGGCCTTTAGCCAAATTATAAAAGAAATTACTCACTAGCCCTGTAAATTCATTAATCTAGTCTGCCATAAATTTTTATTAAGAGTTATCATTGATTCTTAGCCATAAGCACACTGGATGCCTGAAAGCTTTGCACAAAAGTTTTCACAGTCCCAAATCCAGCACTTGGAAAAACTTGTGCTTACTTCAACACCCAGGAGCAGACCCTATTTATCTCAACAACATCAGCCATCTCATGTTTCTAATCTTAGTTGTTCCTACTGACAGTTGAGTAACACTGGCACCTTCTAAATAATCCTTTGATTTCCTGACGTCACATGTGCTCTTAGGAGAATACACAGAGACAACATTCCCTACACAATTGGTCAGAGCTGATTAACTACTGGGGGATGTTATGAGTTTAAGTGATGTATGACCACTTACAGTGGCCTAAGAGCCAAATGAGTCACAAGAAGTGAAGCCAAAGATTTTCTCTGGGTTTCAAGTTACAAAAGCAAAAGCCTCTTGAAATAGGATCTAAAGCAAAAAGAATGCTACAGCCATCTCTGAATGTGTTGAAAAAGCTAATCATTGGGAAGGAAAACTATAAAAATAATGCTCTTCAAACTCAGTCATACATAATGCAGTCTTGAAGTGTAATTCTCCTTCAACAACATTCCTGACTAGAGCTGCAGGAAAACCAACACATTTACCAGCAAAATCTAATTCAGTCCTGTCTAAACTACAAGGATTAATTATCCACTTAGCTGTGTGAGACGTCAGAGCTCCCATGCTGGGCAGCCCTGCTTGAGACGGGTCTGTGCAGCACCAACACTGAGAGCTGCTGCCTGGCCAAGGAAAGGTGGAGTCCAAAATTAAGAAATGCATTTTAGCAATACCTGAAGAGAGGTGCCAACTGAACAGGCAACATCTTCTTTAATTAAAGTTGCATAGGAGTGGGGATAGCGAGAAGGACACAGCTGATGACTTGGTACAATTCGGCCATAAAAAGAAGACTGGATGCTGATGGTGGTTCTGTGGGGACATCTCAGGGACACATATTCTCCATCACAGGCATGGTCAGTGTAATTCTTTAGTACCTGTGATATGTAACCTGCAAAAACCACAACAAAAAACCATTATTAGTGAAAAGTAGTTAATATTTAGGTGATTTACAGCAGTGCAGCCAGCAAACACAAAATAACAGGCAGTGAGGGATGGAGATTTTATTACTTATCTCATAAAGGTGCAAAGGAGAGACACAGTGACAGGGAGATTAGGGACATTTGGTGATTTGACCTTCAGCCATGTTTCATATCCTTAGTGGAAGCAATATCTGGATGCTCCAAACCCTTAGTCAAATCACACAACTTATTTACATCAGCATATCTGTCAAGTTTACAGGAAATACAACTGAGCCTGACTCATGATTTAGACCCCATCTAGCTGCCACATGCAATTTCTGGCCCCCCAACACAAGACAGATTTCAATAAACTGGAGTGAGTACAGAAAGCCACCAAGAAGGCTCAGAGCTGGAGCATTTTCCCCATAGGAAGTGGCTTCATCATCCTGGAGAAGAGACGTTTTTGGGGGAAAATAATAGCAGCCTGCCAGTATCTACTATGAGGTTATCAAAGAGATGGAGCCAGGCTCTTCACAGTAGTGCACAGTAGGAGAATGAGAAATATCAGGCACAATAAGAAACAAGAGAGTTTCAGACCAGGTATATGAGCAACTCCTTCAGAGAGCAGTCAAGCAGTGGAGCAGCTTGCCCAGAGAAGCTGTGCAGTCTACGTTGTTGGAAGTTTTCAAGACACTGCTGGGTAAAGCCCCGAGCAACCTGGTCTGACATTCTAGGGCAGTAAGTTGGACTGAAGCACTCCCTTCCAACATCACTTTTCCTATAAGCTAATGATCATGGCAAAAAGGCCCAAATGCGGAGTCACTAAGGGGAAATTGGGGTTACAATTGGTTGTATGAGGTCCTATTCCATCCTGGCACACCAGGCACCTCTTTGGTCTCCTTTCACACTATACAATTTTAATTCTTCTGGCTGCACCTTCTGTTCTAGGCCTTTGACATGTCCTCAAAGCTTTGCTTTCTCTGTAATTCTGCAAATTCACAATCTTTTTAGAAGTAAAACACTGTGCAGAACCAAATCTCTCCGTGTTTCTTAGAGCATTATGTTATCCACTATAATGAAGTTGTTGACGAGAATAAAGCAGGGGGACAAAGTCTCATTAAAATTACTCTGAGTCAGAAGGGCTGATTACAGTCAGGTTGCCATGGGAGCTCCCAAACAATCCTGACTTTGCCACACTCAAGGAAACCTCCCTGTTGCTGATACGGAGGCATCCATACAGGGAACACTACAGCATGTCCCACATCAGTGTCAGCCATGGTCCCACTCAACCCCACAGATCTCCTCTCTGCAGTGGGTTTGGAAGTCCCCTTCCCACTACTGCCACCAACAGAAGCAGCCACCCCACCGTGCCTGTCCCTATCTTCCTCTTCCTCTGTGGATGAAGACTGAGAGGACCTGGTGGGATGGCTGCTGGTAAACGCTTTTCTTAAGAGATAGAATAGAGAAAAAAGACAAAGCAATTGAAATAAACAAGTAATCCCTGGACGAATTCCTAAAAGGGAACATAAAACTTGTTTTTTAAAAATAATGACTATTCTCTTGGTGACCCATAATCACAGAATTACTCAGGTTGCTACCTCTGCAAGTCATCTAGTCCAGCCTTCTGTTCAAAGAAGGGCCAACTTAGTCCAGGTTTCCCAAGGCTTTGTCCAGGTCTGAACATCCCCAAGGGTGGAGCCTCCACAATCTCTCTGAGCTCTCTGTGTCAGAGCTTAACACCTTTCACAGTGAATTTTTTTTTTAATTCCATGCAACTGGAATTTCCCATATTATGACTCTTTTTTATTCCCTCTGGTTGTTTCAGTGATACATTTCAGAGAGGAGACTGGTTCCATTTAATCTGTGCCTTTATGTACTTTAAAACAGTAATTAGATCCCACTTTCCTAATTTTTTACTTCTAGATGAACAGACCAGTTCCCTCAGTTTCCCATAATTCACCCCATGTTCCAGCACCCTTGCCTTCCTGGCAGCCAGATGCACTTTCTCCAGATCTTCAACATCTTTGCTGCACTGAGGAGCCAGCTTGGCATGCTCTTACCCTCCATCCCTGCAAGGAGCACTGCTTCCTCACACCCACCATCCTGCCTTCCAAGACACGACAGTGCATCCAGGGAAGCACAACTCTTGTGCTTTGAGAGAATTCACATGGATTGCTCATTTCAATATCAGCTCTAGCTTTCCTTGTAGACACATCTGTAGGGTATACCTACTCCAAGTTAAGCACTCCCAAGGCTTTTTCTCTGTCCCTAAAGCCATATCCAGCAACTTCCTCTTAATCTTCAAAATTATATGACCTATATCCAGAGCTTTTACTGGGAATAGCTCTTCTTCCATATCAACACCAAAACCTAGCTCAGGAGTTCTGTGAAAGACCACCACTCTCAACAAATTTCAAGGTGTCTAAAACACCTACAGTTGCTGTTCTTAGAGAAAACCAACACACAGTCATTTAGCTTCAGCATTCAAGCTGCCACTGTGGGGGCTGGATTCTCTGATTTCTCTAAATTTTAGCCTGTAGTTCTTACTTAACAGTTCTGTTGCTGCAGTGCCTTGAGGTGTGTGCCAAATAAATATTTACTCAAATCAGCATATTAATTTCCAAGTCCCCAGGGCAGCATTTGCTCATAAGAAAAAAGCTGAGACACAGCCCCAGTTATCAGAATGAGTGACAGGGCTGCATCAGATCTGGAAAAAGCACTATTTTATTTAGTGTCTTTATCTCACTTGTTCAAGGAAGCACTCTGGGATAAAGTGAACTATTGGGGTGGACCTCCTTTCCCAGCCAGTAGAATACATGCCCTGGGGGATGCTGCACACCTAGTCTTGCAATTAGTTCAGCTCTCTCCCTCACAAGTAAGGCAATTATGCAGGATGGGCATCAGGACAAGCAAACTACAAACAGAATCAGACAAACTACAAACAAAATATTGAAACGCACTTTCCACACTGTTACTCCAGTGCATTAGGACTTTTCCCTGAGGCCAACCTATCAAGGAGCCAGAGAAATACAACCAAAGTGCAGTCAAGACTCTACTGTCTCCTCTGAATATTCAATTACTCTGTCAGAACAGCCGTCCTAAGGCATGCCTTTCATATTGCCAATTCAGGATCAGGGAAGGTTTCAGCCCCTGCAATTAGTGCAGATCACTTGTTGAAACAGCTCCTTCCTCTTGTCTTCCGTCAGCAATCTCAAAATAACTTGAGTTCGCTCAAGCTCAAGATATTGAAGGGATTGAATGCTTTGATGGTGGCCAACTCATAATAAACAAAGCACAATGTCTGAAACATCTGGCACTGACCACTGTCAGAAAGAAGATACCGGATTAGGCACAGACATGGCCAGGGAGGAGATGATGTTCTTCAAAGAGCAAAAGGAAGTGGCTGTAGAGAATTATTGCTCTTTTTTTCCCCTCTTTAAGTGTATCAGATTTGTACTATTTCATTGGTATTTCTTTTGAAAGTGTTGGCATTTCATTACCCATTGATTCATGGTTCATGAGTTATTTTCAGGTCCCTTGTTGAATTTTCAGTAACAAGTCTTCGGGTGACCTTTTGTGCCATTACATGTGGTACCAGGGAGGGAACTACTGGGATGCTCTTTGCTGAATTAAATACTTAAACATGAAGCCAATGGCAGGTGTTTGAGGACTTTAATGGCACTTGTATACCAGGGTAAGACAATGTTAAAGCAGGTGGTAATTTGAGCTTTTCTTGAAAAATATGTATTTCATTTGAAAACATGCTAAAAGCAACAAAGAAATCTAAAGCATTAAGCCCATCAGACCTTTTCCAAATGCTTCATATTTTGAAAACCTAGGATAACAAAAACAGTCTCAACATGTTTTGGGTTTAGCGCTTCTCTTTTTTTAAGGATTGTGTCGAGGATATGGAATCTTTGATGGTGGGCTTTCATACTCCCAAATTAAGTCAATGTACAGGACTCCAGAGTTAAACATTTCCTTGATTCAAAAGACCAGTGTCACCACCAAAGCAGGGATTTATACTCTGGAGACAGAATAAACAACCAAAAGAAATGCATCACAAAAATGATAGATCATTTTTCCCTCAAAAAATAAGGAAATGTTCCCTTCAAACACCACTTGCAATTTATTTTTCCAAAGTGCAGGGTTTGCCTCCTATCAGTCATTAGCAATTATCCTGCACTACTCATCAAACACAGTGCTTAACTCTGATTGTAACTTTATCCCTCCCAGCAATGTCAGCCCCCAAGAATCATTTGAACCATTACCTCTCCAGGAAACTGTTGATCAGTTCTCATCCAAGTCAGTTCTAAATCTTAACACATATGGAGGAAAGAGAAACATAACAGATTCATACAGAATATCACCATTTTACAGGAACTGTAAATCTAAACATCCTCCTTTATTACTCTCATGGAGCCACAGCCCTTCCTTTTTGAAACCAAAGCAGCTGATGGAGCAGTTCACAAAAGCACAGAGGGCACAAAAGCTTTCACCCCATCCAGCAGTAGGATAATAAAGCCTCCAGTACATAAAAGGGCTTTACAACAAGGCCAGAGAGGGGCATTTCACAGGGGCATGAAGTGATAGGACAAGGCAGAATGGCTTTAAACTAGAAGAGTCTCCTCTTTGAAAGAAATCCTTTACTGTGAGGGTGGCGAGGCCCTAGCACAGGCTGCCCAGAGAAGCTGTGGATATCCCATCCCTGGAAGTGTTCAAGGCCAGGTGGGATGGGGCTTGGAGCAACCTGGTCTGGTGGAAGGTGTCCCTGCCATGGCAGAGGGTTGGAACACGATGATCTTTGAGGTCCCTTCCAACCCATACAGTTCTATGATTCCATGAGTCTATGAATCTGCAACTGCTCTATGATAACAGTAGAGCACACAAACATTCATACATATATCCCATTTAACTATTGCTGTCTAAAATCAGCAAGTTCTCTTCTCCTGCTTCCACTAAAACCAGTGCTAGTTTTTCTTGACGAGGCACATAGCAACATACCAGCTTGCAGAACACAAATTTCATCTTTCACCAGGGAACATCTCTGTAGGAATGTGCTGGAAGAATAGAGACAGTCACAATCACAATAGAACTAACTCTTTTTACAGTTTGGATGTGATCAAAAACTTTTAATAAATTACAAGAAAATTCAAAGGATTCTAATGGTTAATGAACTACTACATATAATTAAAGCCAGAGATTCATAAACATCTGCATCAAGCTATATCCAAGCTATTGTAATGTCTTCTTAAAATAATCCATTTTGAGCTCTTGTGGTTAGAAATACAGGAGTGCATACACATTATAGAGAAAAATCAACCTCATGAAAAAAACTACTTTATACTTAGAAATAAGTGATTTCCCATTATCTGAAACACATGGAGTCACTGCAATTAACTGCTAGTGAATTAAATATTCCCGCATTGCTGGTTGACACAGACCCTTTTCTTTTTAATCCACTTATTTTCCAAATCCATTATCTGCTGCCACTTTCTTCTAGTTTCCTCAGCTTCCTCGCAGATGTTTTAGAGACGCTGAATGTGAAACAGAACTTTTTTCCCGGGGATACCTTACTCGGATACTGTTCTGGAGTTCAGACAACCCCTAAACCACACTGGTTTGCAGGCAGGCAGTGGACTGGAGAATTTCAGCTCGTTCTTTATGGGCAGAGCACTGATACTCGTAACATCTCACAGAAACAGTGCTGAGCCGGTGGAGTCGAGTGACACGCCACGAGGATGGGCCAACAGGGCTGAAACACGACCCCAGGCAAGGCTTGAAGCCAGAGCAGGGAACTCAATGAATGCATTTCATTCCAGGCATTACTGATAATCCAGTGGCTGTAGCGGTAAAAGCAACTCTCCCAAATCACAGAGCAGCCCGGTACGGACAAGCAGGGTTTGTTTTGCTTTGTTACTAATGCTGGAGATTAAAACCTGCTATTACAATCCTTCTACAGAGAGATTTGCTTTCAGTTCAGCTACCCCCCAACCCTTTCACCTTTCAGATACCATACAGCTCTGAACAAACCTGAACATCTTGTAAGCATATTTAGGAGAATATTTTTGGTTTAAGTCAGGAGCTCCCTGCCCACTATCTGATCTTCTGTACCAGAGTTACAGCTCCAAACAGCATCCGGTGTTAACTCAGAAAAATGGTTTTCAAACAAGAGTGAATTTAGAACTGCAGCTGAGTGCCAGCATTTCAAGGCTAAACAAGGTAAGGTTTTGTAAATGCTGATCAGCATTTCATAGGTCTCCCAGGTTTGTGTAGGGATGAGAAAGTACTGGAAGTTAGATTGGTGAAGGCTAGGGGTGACAGGAATAAAAACACCATCATTTTCAACTCTGCAGGCTTGAGTATTACACAGATACTATTGAGGATTATTGCTAATTATTCCCTTAAATTCCCTTACTGTAAACTCCAACAAAATTTAATAAAACACTACAGCCTTTCCACATATTGTTGGAATTACTCTGAAGAATTTAAAAAGCAACTCCAACTGCAAGTATTTTGGGTCTAGGACTTTAAACAATTGCTCTGAAAATTCAATACAAAAAATCTTTTTTGCTGTTTGAATATCGTCTTAGATGATTTTCTTTGAATGTCCCATAAGCCCATCATTTCTTCAGAGCTTACATTTTTCTAAAACAAGTTTTAAAAGCCTTTACAGCTGTATAGATTTTTTTTCTGATATTCCATATTTCAAAAAGACAAATGTACAGACAAATCTTTTTTTTTTTTTTTTTAAATGCTTGAATCAGGAAATATTTACCCTGAAAGGGCCTCCTGCAGGTCACCCAGCCCAAACTGCAGCTTGGAGTAGGGTCAATATCAAAGTGAAATCAAGCTGCTCAGCACTGCGTTCAGCCCTGAGCGAGGGCTGCCAAGGACAGGGATTCTCCAGCCTCTGAGGCACCTTTGCCAGGGCTTCACCACCCTTGTCATTAAACTTTTTTCAATTTTTTTTTTCAAATAAGTGCTCAGAATTTCCCCTGTCACAACTCATGTTTCTTGCCTCCTGCCTTGACAGTTTGCACCTCTGAGAGGAGCCGAGCTTTGGTTTATATAGACCCATTGTCAGGAAGCAGAAGGAAGAATCTGGATACTGCTTAGCCTTCTCCACCATCCCTCCTATGCCATGTGCTCAAGGCCCAAACTATCCTCCTGGCCCTCCACTGGACTCCCTCCAGTTTATCAGTGTTTCTCCTGGAACTGTGTGCCAGTATCATGACCTGTAATTCAAGGAGTTGACCACCTGCTTCCTCTGCACTTCAGGAATTTTTTAAAAGCTCCTATTGCATCAGCTGTGTGGTTGCAGGTAGTCACGATATTGCAGTGCAGAAATGTGACAGTACAGAGAATTTGGTTGGAAGGCGCTGCACCAGGACTTCACCAGCTTGCAACCCTCTCTCCAGCTACTTATTCCTGCTCCATTATTTCAGATCTTCCAATGATTTGTGTGCATGTGATGTATGGAGGAGCAACCAGAGTTGGAGCACAGGTGAGAGTGTCCATGGATGTGTCCTGCCAGCCACTGGAGCAAGAGATGGCGTGTGTAGGTACACCCGTGACCACTACTCACTATCAAGCTGGACTGGCTGGCAAGTAGAATAAAAGCCTTGGGAGGCAGGTATGAAAGCAGCCACAAAACAAATACTGCAGAGGTCACAGAGGCTGTGAGTTGTCTACAGGAGGTCCAGGACAGCTAGAGGAAGACCAGGAGTCAACGGAGAGGCCCCTCTGCATGCTCCTGTTGGTGTGAGGTGACAGGGGATCACAGACCCGAGTGCCACATGGACTCTCCAGGGCCAGTTTCCAGAGGATCCACACTGAATGTACGTGCATATTTCCCGCTAGCAGACTTTCATCCTGCTCAGCTGGAGAGAGGAATAGGGTGAGGCCGCTGGTGCTGTTTGTGTTTGTGTGGATGCTGAGTGTTTCTGCCTGTGATCCGAGCGGCCTGACCCACACACACTCTGTCAGGAATAGCTGCTCAGCACCACAGCTGCCTGCACCTGGGGCTGTTGCTGCTCTGCCTCTATCAGGCTGCCAGATCTGGCAACTCCTAGCCCTTTCCACTAAAAATTCCATGTGTATGTACATCTGTGCCTGCATATATATAAAAAATATATTTATATGTCAACATATGCACACACATATGTGTGTTAAAAAAACAACCAAGCAACTTTGCAGAATATTTTACCTAATTTAATTTGCAGGAGACCCTGAGCCCCACTATAACTGAGTAGTTCATTTTTTACAGTACTAAATTTTTTAGAACGCTTTGTTAAAATAGTGTTATAACTTTATAAATATTAATATATTATATAAGTAATATAGTAGTGATACAGCATTATAAATATTAATGCCTTGCTTTAATTGAAAACAGAATAACTCGCAGTAGTATGTATTATGTGTCAAATTCATAAAGTATATTGCACACAGAGCAATCAAATTTAGAAAATACATCTTACAGCATAACCAGGTTGTCTTGGGAAGCCTTATGGGGTTTGTTCAGTACTCAGAGAATGAGAGCTGTGATTTGGAGAGAGATTTAGAGTATACTTCCTACAGCCCCCAAAGGTTAATTCCACGCACTGCGACAAGCTGGGCACTATTTCATTCCAGAGATACAGCTGCAGTAAGGCTTAAGGTCATTGCTTTACAGCTGAGGGAACTACACGGGTGACACTTCCTGAGCAGCTTCAATTGGCTCTTTCTCCTTGGCTCTCAACCAAGTCCTTTCCCAAGCACAATCATGTCACACATAAATCACAGCACTGCTCACTCCGGCTTCGCCATTGCATTCTAAGTAGCAATAAAGAACTCACACCACCACGGCCAAGCAGCTCTTCTAAATTAAGTTATAACAGATTTATTTTATTCAAAGGACAGTTTTATCTAGGTGGTTTATATATGAGAGATTTTTAACAGCAAAACTACAGTGATATAATGAGTCTGCCATAATTATACCCATGTAATTCTCCATAGCACATGCATAATTATCAATGCATCTTTCCTCATGTATAAAAGTCTCACTGGTGTTCATTTGGACTTGCATTTTCACAATAAAGTCCTTTTGATCCCACCCCTTCAGCTGACAACTCTTATGGAAAATTCAACTTTGAAAATCAACATCATTACAAAATTAAAATGGAAATGGAAAGAGCCTAGCTAAGAAAAAAACAATCCCAAAGCTTGGTGTCTTCCTGCAGCCAGGCTTAAGAGCTCAAACAGGATCTGTCCCAAAACTCAGCCTTTCCTACAAGCATCTCTGGGCCTGAGGGCAAGAGACCTAATAGCTGTTCTGCACCTTGTGGTCTGGTCACTAAAATTTCTGAAATTTGTGTCATTTGGCACCTCTATCTCCATCAAATCCCTTCTTGGGCCTTCCTCAGCTATATCAGAAGTCAATGCTGTCAAGCACAGTGCCTGACAGTAGCCCCCTGCTGCACCCTCATGCCCAATAAATGCACAGGGTTTTTATCTCTTTAGTATTTAGAAAGCATGGGATTTACCAGTTCACCACATACCAAAGAAAATTCGGTCCCAAATCTGCTCTGGAAACAGGAAATGGTTGACATCTGTCATGAAAGCAGATTATGTTTATCTCTGGTAAGGTCTGTGACAGCTCCTTCATGTCCCCACACAGTGTGACAGCAAGAGACAGAGCACCCGCCTGGGAAGGTTGGGAAGGGTCCAATTTGACCAAAACCCAGGCATTCACCACTGCAAACACAGAGGGAAGGGTTTGTTTTTGTACCAGTAACACGCAGCAAGGGAACTATAAATCAGCCATTAAATGACTGTGAGCCTCAGCAGAGCCACAGCAGAAGATGTGACTAAAATCAGCCTGGCCTTTGCCCACAGCTTTGCTGGGAGTGACAGGGAAGTATCCTGTTACCACCCAAATTAAAAGAAAGCTCTTGCACTGCATATCACACTGGGACAAAGAAAGTGGTTATTGGACCCCACAAGTGACAGACAAGACTTTATGCACACTGACCAATCCTCTAAGCAAACCAAGAACGCAGCCACGACAATCTGACAGGGGCTAAGAAACACCAACACTGAATAAACAGGTTTCTGCCCATTCAGAAGAAATTATTCTGACAAGACTATGAGTACAGGGCAGTGGCAGATTTATTTAGACTGGGGCAAATGGCAGGAGGGAAGGCAAAAGTGCATAACCCCACGGGAGCTGCTGCTAAAGCCATCACAAGCAGATGTGAGTGCTTTGCACACAGCGCCAGGAGCCAGCTCTGGGGCTCTCAGAGTGACCACACATCCCTGAAAAATGTAGATTTCAGCTGGCAGGTGAAAATGTTGAACAATTCTTGTGATCCCAGAGAGCAAATCTGAAATCCTGTTAGTTTGCATGAAATAATACAGTGTGACTTACATGTGCAAATACCAACTTGGCAGGGAAGGGTTTTCCTACAGGAAAATTTTTCCAGTCAGGTTATAGTCTCTCCCGCTGATTTTAAAAAGCAGTTCAACACCACAATGGTCATTTTTATTAGGACCTTTTTTGTCCTGCAAACTAAAATTCAAGGCCTCCCTCAGTTGGTGCTGTGCAATGATATGTAGGGATATGCAATCTCCATGCTCAAGGAGGTCTAATCACTCTGGATTGCTTTCCCACCTGGCAATTTTCCCAGTAAAGAAGCAGAAAATTTTGGACAGTAATGACAAATCACAGCCTGCATTGGGAAGAGCAGCTACTGCTCACAGACACACAACATGAGCTCTGCTGAGACACTGCAGAGAACCCACATTTGTGATTTCCCTCCAGACTAGAGACCTTGTGCTTAATTCTCCCAGAACTTGCCTCCCAAGACAATTCAAAAGTTAGGCAAAAGCTTGTTTCCAGCACCGGGATTTTCACATCTCCCTTTTCCTTCTGCTTTACATTCCATATTTTATTTATTTATTCTTATTGAGGGTAGATTTGTCAAACTTAATGAAAGCAACAGCTCCGAAACAAACTTGCATCCTTTTCCCCAGTACCTGCAGTAAGAGCTAAGATGCTGCCCTCTGCATGACCTTCGCCTGTGAAACACATATTTCTCTTTGCTTTGGCCAGGCCTTGGCAGCTTTATGAACCCCAAGAGAGGAAAGAAAATGAGTAGAGACTGAGACAAGATAGAAAAAGCTAAACAGCAAAAGGATAAAGCAGAGTAAGGGAAAAAGAAGGAAATGAAAAATGGAAAACAAAAGGACACACAGGTTAGAGAAGACGTTAAAAAAAAAATCTCTTTCTCATTTGTCACTTAGAAGTGTGGTCCCAGGAGCTTATCCTGACAGCAAGAATCAGCTGGAAGGATTGTGGAGACTAGGCACTTGAAACTGGAGGAACAGAAAGCAGCCTTAAAATAGTAAAAAGGAGAAAAGATAAAGATTTTGAGCAAGACTATCCTTTTGTAAGTGACCTGTCTTTACATCTCCATGTGATCAAGCTCCAAATCACACCTGCTTGCAAAAAGGACAAAAAAATATCCAGGAAATAATGGGAGCTCTGAGAGGCTGTAAAAAGAGGGCAGGTAAAAAAAAAGGAGATGAAAAAGTAGGTTTGGTTAGTCTCTCCGAATTTCTGATGTGCTCTGTCTCTTGATGATCTGGCTACAAACCTCAGTTGTTGCCTTAGCAGAACATGCAGTGCGTTGCATCTGCCATAACCAGGCAAAACTGCGAGATCAGCATCTGCTGTTCAAGCCATTGACTTTAGCCAAGAGGGAATTTATTATTAACCAGAAACTAGACAACTTTAAGCCATGATAAATGTGGTCAGGATAGCAGGAATGATGATTTCACAGGTAAATTGCTCTTTTATTGTTTGATATAAACAATACTAACAAGAGACAGCATCTTGAGCATCACCAGTCCAAGCCAGCCTGAAGTCAACAGACCTCAACTTACCACATGTTCCTCCTGGAAAAGACAGGAAATTAGCACTTGGGAGTAAAGGCAGGACTGTCTCTGTACCTTGGGCTGAAGATCGAGTATTAATGCAGGAGTTTCCTTTCTACCTGCTAAACAAGTTATACCTTCCTGGTGCTCTAGTGAAAAGCTTTGAGCAGCCTGGTCTAGGGGAAGGTGTCCGTGCTCATGGCAGGGGGTTGGAACTCGATGGTCTTTAAGGTTCCTTTCAAGCCAAACCATTCTCTGATTCTGTGATCAAGAATGGTCACCTCTGGCTGGAAGCCACAGGGCGAGATGGAGTTCCCAGTACACTTCATCTGGTATCAGTTTCACCTGCACTTCAGTTTTCCAAATATCAGCTGAAGACGATCCCACATCTAAATCCATGGGAAGACTAGGAAAAAAAAATAAGTGCCTGCAAATGTGGAATATCAGGGGTCACAGAAAGCCTGGGGATAAAGAGATATAAACACAGACTGATTTTTATTCAGGACCACTCAGTAGCACTTCAGGATGTGACAAAGGGGATGAAAGGATACACAAAGAGAGGGAACTGCTTAGTCTGGAATATAAGTTAATAATAATAATAAAGACATCTGACTAACAGAGAAAAGACAGAACAGCCCCATTCCACCGCATCACCCAAATCAGCTCTATAAAGGCAGTAAGAGAGAACACAAAAGGTATTTCTCCCCACGTCTCACTGAAGCCATTCCCCATATTTGCAACTTCTTTCAGGGACAGAAATAATATTTGGCTTCCTTGGCAACGAAGAACAAAGGGACAATAGAAAGCCGACAGTGGAATTTATGAAGCCGAGTACTGCACTCACCCCTTGTATGGGGACAGCAGTCGGGCAGGGCGGGAAGGCCCCAGCAGAACAGCAGCTAGAAAAGCTTTTTGGCTAAAAGCTATTTTGTGCTGCTCTGACACAGAGCAGTTGTTTTGACTAATAAGTTAGAGAAAGGGATTTCTTTAGCAGAGTAACACTTTGAAGGGCTCTTTGCCTCACAGCTGTAACAGCAGCTACATCCACAGTGCACATTTTCCTCCTACCTATTGTATTTCAGACCAAAACACACCACAGGCCCAAACAGCTTCAGGGGCAGCTGCTGGAAAAGTCAATGAGCATTTTGCTCATAGATGGACAGTGTTACAGCTAAAGGCTGTGATTAAACTTCAAGACCCGTGAGCATTTCCTAGGTGCTGCATCTGAGTGCACATTCCAGCTGTATTCCAACCCCATGCTGGATTCAGACACACCATCCCTCCCCAGAAAAAGTGGTTTGTTTTTAATTATTTTTTTTTTCTCTTCAGGCACCTGAGATTGAAGAATATCCCCATCCTACATTACCCTGGTTTGGGTCAGGACAGGGAACTGCCCCCAGGTTTTCTGCTGTTGAAGTTAAAGTTATGTGTTCTGTTGCACTAAGGAACACCTCTGAACCTGTGCATGGCATCTGCATATTTGCAGGTGACACAGAACTGGAAGGAACAGTTGATTGACCAGATGGTTGTTCCATCATTCAGAGGGAATCTTGACAGCCTGCAGAAATGAGCAAACAGGAATCTCATGAATTTTAAAGAACAGAAAATGCCAAGTCAGCTCATAGGGAGGAGTATCCCTGTGTACCATGTTGGGGCACTACAGGCTGAAAAGCAGCTTGGTAGAAAAGAACCAGGGTGTCCTGGCAGATGCCAGGGTGACCACGAGCCAGTAAAGGGCCCTCACAGCAAAGCCAGCCTTTGGCAGGAGCATCAGCAGCAGGTCAGGAGAGGAAAGGCTACCCCTCAGCACTGGTGAGACCCAGCTGGAGTGTCGTGTCCAGTTCTGGACTCCCCCAAGCAAAAGAGACACAGACACATCAGTATGAGTCCATCAAAGGGCCACACAGCTCAAGGGATGGAGCACCTGTTACATAAAGAGAGGCTGAGAAAGATGGGACTCCTTAGACTGGACAAGAGAAGGTCCAGGGGGATCTTGTCAATGTGTACAAAAAGCTGATGGGACAGGCAGTAAAGAACACAGAGCCAAACTCTTCTTAATGGTATCCAGTGAATGAACAAAAGGCAAGGGGAACGAAATAAAATAAAGGCAATTCCACTTAACATGTATGTGTAACAGTGAGAGTGATCAAACTCTGGAGTGGGTTGCCCAGAGACATTGTGGAGTCTCCAACCTTCCAGATATTCAAAATCCAACTAGACAGAGCCCTGACCAACCTGCTGTAGGTGACCCTGCTCTAAGCAGATAGGCTGGACAAGATGACCTTAGAGGTCTTTTCCAACTAAATCATTTTATGATTCTAAGATCTTCCAGCCTCTCAGTCATTCTGTGATATAATCCCTCCCCAGGATGCACTGACAAGCCCCAGCAGCCTTTAAAACAGCTGGGAAAAAAACTTTATTCAAAGTAGGATTTCTGTTTGTCACGACCCCAGGTGCATTTCAGCATCATCTCAGCTCTGCTCACACAGAGATGCTTATTAGTTATACTTGAACTGTCCTGCAACAGAGTTCAGAGAAGCAAGAAAAGGCCCTCCCAGGTACGTCTCCTGCACAGTGATGCACAAGCAGCATCACTGACCTTTATAAACAGCGTTATCATCCAAGCAAACTGCTGCTCCAGACAATGGAAATGGCACTTGGCACCCTGACTGCTGGGTAAGCACTGTAACAATATCACCTTTCAGGATTTGTTTAGTCTTCACATCTGTGTTTATTAATTAGATTTACTCTGATGCAAACATGGAGAGTGCTACAGGAACAAAGTTTTAGATAATGAAATCTGAAAAAATTGTTTTATGTAATGACTTAGTGTCCAGATGTTGCACAGCCAACAGAGTTCCCTTGTAGCCTGCTTGACTACTCCTTCTGCAGTTCTGTCTCCAAATCTCAACAGATGCCTGGATCATCACAAGCAGTATCTCAGCAAAAAGGAGAAAAATCAGACAGGCATTCCTGTAGTGTCGTATGCTAAAGCACACATCCAGCCCAGGTTGGAAGTGTCACAAACTGAAAGCACTCCCAAGTTTACTGCAGGTACTGAAGTTTTGTCAAAAATGTCAAATAAATGTCAATGTAAGTAAATGCAAAGTAGCATATGATAGAAGTCTTGGAGTAGCAACAGTTCTGTGAAAATGTAAAAACCAATATTCACTAATAACCAGGGAAAACACCCTAGGAATTGTTAGGAAGGAATAGAAGGCAATGCAGAAACCGCCATGGTGTCACTGCATAACCATTCAACACTCATTCCCAGAAGAGTGTCTGCATTACTCGATCCTCCTCCCATCTCCCTCCCCACTCAGAAATCATGCAGGGAACTCAGAGACATTTAAGAGAAGGGTGTTAAATTGCAACTAACCTTCTGCTACCTGGAAGACAGGCAACTGAGACCTGAGACAGACCACACAGAAAGTGGAAGTGAGGAAGGGAGATGAAGGGATTGAAAGTCCTGTTTCTTTCAATTAAAATTAAAAAAGGTTGGTGGAACAAAAGGGGGAATTTTCTTACCTTCTGCAAAGCTGAGCAGTGCCACTGGTGGCCACTGCACTTCTGCAGGTCTCAAACATTCACACAGACCAAAAACATCACAAATAGAAGAAAAACCCATCAAGAACCAATGAACTCACATACAGCTCTTAATTTAAGAAGTTCTTGAGCTATTAGGCTGGTCAGACACTAGAACAGGTTATCCAGAGTGGTTATGATGGTCCTTTGGTTCAAGCTGGAACAGCTGCTCTTGCATGATGTTTAAATTGCATACATCTCTGCAGTGCCTATACAGGGAGCCCAGGATGACGATCTCAGATGTAGAAATCTGCATGGTAGACTCAGAAGAAATTAGGACAGAGAAATCCCAGCCCTACTTTGCATCGACAACCTACTTGCTCTCAACAACCCTGCTTTGTTCTCAAGCTACCCAAACTATCAGAAGGTAAAAGAGCAGCACTAATAATAATAATAATAATAATAACAACAACAACAATAATAGTTGAATTCTCTGGAAATAAGCTGGACCATATTAGTTAACGTGTTAGTACAGTAGAAAAGTCAGCAGGCCTCTACTATCAGCAGACACAGAAATAGAGGAAAGGGACATCTCTGTCGCAGTCCCATGAAGACTGGCCTTTGCAGAGTGCTTCAGAATCAGGTGGCAGGTTTATTAACTGGGTCTATCAATCTGATTACAGTATCTGTCCCTGTTTGCATAGCCTGGAGTTGTGGGACTGAGGTGGATTGTATTAAGCAGAGTCAAAGATAAAAGAGGGGAAAAAGTGAAACAGGAGAACGCTGGAGAGCATGGAGATGAAAGACACACAGGAAGGCATTGGATTAATGGACAAGCATTTATGTTGTGATCAGCTAATGCACAGAGATTAGCATGCAAGGTATTTTCTGCAGAAAAAAAATAATGTCCTGTCAGCCACAAAGTGATGTACAAAAGACAAAACAGCCAAATGTCTAGGAAGCTGTAACTCCATCTTCCTTCCACTGCCTCTCACCCTTGAGGTGGGAGGGGGGTAAGCCAGGAGAAAGGTCAGGGGATGAAAACAACAGTGGGGAATTGGCAGAATGCCTCGGGTTCTGTGGAGCAGAACTGTCCCTCCCAGAGAATAAACCAAGGGCACAAATCTTGGGTTTCCACAACATGCACCGTAACAAGGAGAGAAACTTCTCGGATACAATTTCAGTGCAGACATTACTTTCCGTGCATTGAGGAACAACAGAACTGTTATATCTTGGCTAAGCAGTGGGAAAAAGCACCAAAACCCTTCTATATATTGTTTTTAAAGTCACAGGGGCCAAGCAGAATTATTCTCGAAAGGAAAACAGAGCATTTAGGTGGGATGGAAACCTTCCTCCAGACTGGAAAGAGTAGGACAGCAAGGAATAATTGCCAAAAACAAATTAACAATTCCAAAGACCAGCTTTCAGAGCTTAGTGACTTTAAGATCTCACAAGACTGAAATAATTCCTCCCAGCAGTTCTTTTTCCCCACAGGAAAAGTTAAAAATGGTAGGCTCCTGGGATATTTAATTCAGCAAACCCATCTGGGAAACATAGCTAAAAGAGACTGATTTGCTACTCAGAGCCTCATATACAGCTCTGTGATCCAGGGATTTACAAAACCAACAGAAATACAAAGAGCCTTTCAACAATCTGTCCAACCCAGGCAGAAGGGCTGGTTGGAAGAATTTTAAAATCTGTTTCTTTCTGTCAAGACACTAGATCTAACAAGAGTGCAATGGAATTATTCTTCATTGAGGCTTGACCCAGCCTGGGTATCAAGATGTTTTTCAGATGAGACGGAGGGGGACAGGATCATTAATATCTGGAGCAGCTGTCAGCGTAGCTCATGTGAAGACAGGACACATGGCTGTCATCAGGTTCTTGTGGTCACTCCAACCCTTCACCTAGCTCTCCATCAAAATCTCAAGGGAAGATTGAAGGGCACAATCTTCCCAAAAAGTGCTGGAGGTAGCTGATCCATGGCAATCCTTCCAAAGGTAGAAGGAAGTCTTGTGTGAGCTGGAGGCTTTTGAAGTTCTTAACCAATGTGCCCATCACTGAGAAGGGTAACACTGACTCAAACCCAGGTTGATGTTTTCAGGTGACTTGGAGCTTTAGAAAACATGAAAATCCCCATATTTTAGCACCACACCACACTCCCCAAAATCACGTCTGTGAATGTTTCAGTCACCAGGTGAAACGTCCACTCATCTGAAAATCGGTGTTCTCCAGAGTAAATACAGGAAATGGGAATTTACCCTCTTCTAATGTGAATTATACAAAGTTTACCCACTTCTGCCTGCCCTATTTGGAATACTGAACATATTTTCTGCCACAATACCCATACAACATCCTCATTCAAACCCAAACTCCCACAGCAGTATGCAGATGAAAGCATACCTGCTCTACCCTGTTCACGTCTGACTCGCCACCCATCCCTACAGAAGCAGATCGAAGCTGAGACAGACTGTGTAAGGATGTTACCTTGCAGGCATCAGCCTCGTAATAGGGCATTTAAATTGACATCAAAATCTGAACTATCAATGTTTGTATCTCTTTCAAATGAACAGTGAAAAACAGTCACCTCCCAAGGACAATTTGTGAGTTGTCCCAGACCTTTTTACCATGAAATTGTGTAATCTCTGTTCTTAATGTTGCTCAAAACTCAGCTGAACAAGACCCTGAGCAACTTCAAAACCTCTGTGGTTACAGCTTTGTTCCAGCTCCAGGAAATCACTTAGAGACACTCTAAGCAAGTGCTGAAATCCTCCTCACTTCAGCGGCCAAGGGACTGATGGTTCCTATCTCCCCAGCACTCACGGAAATCCCAGTCAGACAGAGATGCTGAAAAACTGAAGAGAGTTCACCAAGAGGACCACCAAGATGATTAGAGGGCTGGAGCACATAACACAGAAGGGTAATGAAAGTATGTTTGTTTAGTCTGGGAAAGATTAAGGGCAGGACCTGACTGCAGACTTGCACTTCCTGGTGGGGTTGGTTATTGAAGAGAAAGCCAGATCCTTCCCAGAAGTGCACAGAGAAAGGACAAGACGCAAAGGTCACAAGTTGCAACAGGGGAAAACCCACCAAGCTAAACTTTTCGCCACCAGAGTGGGTAAGTCCTGGAACAGGTTGCCCAGAGACCCTGGAAGCCACATCTGGGGGATGTTTTCAGGGTATATTGGGCAAGATCACACCACCCTAACACAACTTTGAGGTCCATCTTGCTTTAAGCAGGGACTTGAACTACAAGACCCTCAATGGTCCCTTCCTCTCTAAATCCATTTATGATTCTCTGATGGAATTCCAGTCACTTGAAAGTGTTTAATTCTCTTGTACAGGCATAACCACATAGTACAGCAGCTCTCCACAGGACAGGTGTGATTTCCTGGGTCAGGGAGCTGCTCCTTTACTTCCTCTTTCCCTCACAAATTTTAATCGAAGTTTCTCTTGCCAAAAGATAGAATGTTTTATTAAACATGTTTTGGATAATGGGAAGAATTAAAGCTTGTAATAGCAGACTAACTTCTCCATCTCCTGCTCATCTTCAGGTAGCTCCTAAGATTTCCATAATTATCGTAGCCTGCTCTGCTGGACTGCTGAGAATTAGTTATAATCTACAAGCCTAAAAATTGTATTTTTCACTGCATATTGCACTTCTGTGAGGGAGGAAGCATTCAGCATGTTAGGAACCAGCACAGTGGCAACAATAGGAGCTTTTGTACCAGGGAATGGCATGTTGCCTGGGAATGGGCCAGAACAACAAATTGATACGACAGGCTTTGCCTGCTGTGGAAGTATTAAATCTCAGCTGATAGTGGAACTATCACCTTTCTCTGAAAAGCACCATGATCTGAGCTATGCTGTCCCTTAACACAAAATGTAAATGACCCATGGACACAAGGGGAGGCTGGTGTAAGTCCTATTCAGCCTAGAGGCTGGGAAGGTCATTTCCTAGACATCTCCTAAAATTAAGCATAACAATATGCAACTCTCCCAGTCCCAGACAAGTGAGGCTCTGGAGCAGTGAAGCACAGAGAATTAGATTCAGGAGCACAGGTCCTCTCACAAAGCCTTTGTTTGCACATCAGTACACTCAAGTCAGCTCCCTCATTAAAGGCAATGCCAGGACTCCCTCACCTTAGGGCTATCAACTCCTACCAAGGCACGATTTGCAGAAGGGTAAGGGCTGGCAGATTTAACTAAAGCAGCAAAGCCAGTAAAATAGAAACTCCTCAAGGATAATGGAGCCAGTGTCATTTGTGTCCCTCTCTTCTTCCTCAGCTGAGCTATTTGGATTAGTTCAGGCTCTGGAAACATCCTAATGCTCACACCTGGTCCCCCCATGAGGCAGCTCAGCAGCAAGGGGTGTCAGTGGCTATCCCAGCCTGAAAATGACTTTTCCTCTGCAAGCAAGGTGAGGGAATGCATTTGGCACTGCGCTGGACATGTTGCAGTCTAGGACTTCATGCTCACTTTAGGTTAGGGAGAAGCATTTTTTAGGCATTTGTAAAGCATCTCTAAAACCAGCATTGCAGTCCTGGTCAGGCCACAGCAAAGTGCTCAGGGTCACCTATCTAATATCACCAACCTACTGAGGTGTGTAGGAGTACCATCACCCCAGGGTTCCTCTGCGATCTGTGGAGATAGAAGGGCACTCCAGCAGGGCATTTCAGCCAGCCTGGGATTCAAGTTGGCCTCTTGTGCCTCCACAGATCACAGGGTGTGCCCTGTGATACACATATATTCCTAACAGACATTGTCTTTAAATACAGGAGTCAGCAGGTTACTTCCCCCAGTGCTGTTTATACCTTTACAGATGTGAATTCATCTAAAGATGAGAAACTTCATCTTTTTCATGTCTGAGTAACAGCTTCACAAATCTGAGCCATGACTGTTTTAACTCCCACCCAGGTATTCCTAAGCATCTGGATCTAGGACTGATCTAGGACTTAGCTCAGGATCTCCTAGCTTTGATCCAGGACAAGGCACCATGTCCCTGCTCCTCAGAGCTGTATATGCTGAACTGTGGTGAGAGGCGAGCTCATGGAGGAGGAGAAGCAATTACCAAACTCTGCTGCAAGACCTGGATGAAGCTTCAGAATTATATCAGATCCCTGACACTTCATCAGATGTGCTCAGTGAAAAGGAGATAGAAGCAGTTTAGGATTTTAAAATAAAAAGGAGGGGGAAAAAACAAATACCAGCAACACTGTCAAAATGCACATTCAATATTTATTTATCTCCGAACTCTTTGTCTTAATCTGTTTCCAGGAGAAAAGTCATCCAAGCTAATTAGTCCAAAGGTTTATGAAGGAAATAAGTAAAGCAGACAGCAGAAAGAGACTACTCCTTAAATCTGTAGAGATAACAAGGGAAGTTTCCCTTAGCATTAGACCATAAATTTCCCAGAACCAACCTCTCTTCATTTTATTGCTGAGACCAGCAAGTTTCCTAGAGTTCTTGGTTACAATGGGAAAAATGTAATTAGCACATAGACTGCCTTTAATTAGCATATCTATTCAAAGAGAGGTGCTCGCTTACCAAGTGGTCTTGAGAAATAATTGGCCTTTTTCCCCTGGTCTAGGTGTGCCCCACCTGATCCCTGTGACAGAGAAAGGAGAGGGCAGAGGAAGTGTGGGCAGCACCTGTACAACTCAGAGTCTTTCATCCAGTCCTTTCCCAGGATGAAAACTGGAACAGCAGAAGCGAGAACTAAGAGGTAAAAGAAGGACGTGAGGAGACAGGGACATCCAACCTATTTGTTTGCAAAAAGAAAGCTGTAGGTTTCATCCACAATGAGCAAACTCATTATTCACTCTGGGCAAAGGACAGCAACATCTAATTTTATCTCAAATCTCTCTCTCCCCCTCCTTGTGAAGATGAAGGGGGATTCACAGCTGAGATTTCCACTTTTTGTAAATCCCACACATGCCTGAGACATGCAGCCCATGAATTGTAACTCAGACAGGCTAACTCACTGCCCTAACTAGTGGGTCATCAAGAGCACAAAGAGCTGATCTGGGCAGTCAGGCTCTGGTTCCTTGCACAGACAACACAGAGAAGCAAAGCCCATCACTGAGACCATCAGAAACGAGTGCCAAATTTGTCAGTTATGGGAAATTTTCTCCATTGGCTAAATAAGGCAGCAATGACAAGTTACACCAGAGCATCCCCTCGTATCCACCACAGTCAGTCAACAAAGGAGCAGTGGGAGTTGTTTCAGAGAAAGTTGTCTCCCAGAAAATGGCCAGCTTGCAGGAGAGGCAAGAAATTAGGTTTATAGCAATAACAGAGGGGAGAAGACTTGTGTCAGCAACACCAGAGCTCTTCTTCCAGTTTGTTTTGCACATTAATAACCCCACTCATACAGTAAGGGGCTTGTGGCTTCAGAGATTCACTGTCCTTGTACTACATCACATCAGGTACAACATTTACAGGCTTTAAAAAAAAAACAGCCTAAAAGCAGCACTGGTCTTTTTGGAAGCTCTTGCCAATAAGGGAGCCTCACAAAGACTCTTAGGAAGGGGGATTTGCAGGGGATTAGGATTAAGCCAGTTTCAGTTACTGAAAAGTGAACTTCTGCCCAGGGGATTAGGGCTGGGATAGCTAATTATTTGGCTTTCTTTTGCTTGTATCTTTCACTACCAAGCATTAGAGCATGCTAGGGAGACACAGAAAGGAAGCCAGACCTTCTGCAGTCAACAGGGCCACACACTGCCTGAATGAGCATAACATGAGTGGGAAACAGAAACCCTCAGAGAATGTCCCCATCTAGGCAAGAATCCAAGGGGCAGGGAATAGTTCTGGGTCACTCCCAGGGCAAAAACTCTTTGAGGCTGAGGGAGAACTGAAATCAACCTCCATCACTTCTGTCTGAAGATCTGCACAGGGCACCTTGAACGTGGTCATTACAGAGATCATGAGAGCACAAGAGACACCGTCCAAGGTTCACTTGTGACATGACTCACTCCACACCGCATCACACATATTGCTGCTGTGTCAAGTGAAATGTGATGGCAACCTTAATAAAACATGAGTGTGCCAAAAATGGGCCAACAATGGGCCAATGTCTAATGGATAAAGAGATAGACTGGGTTTCTGGGGCTCTGGCCGTGTCACTGAACTATTTTGTGGTGTTCTGGAAGTCTTCCTTCATTTCATGTAACTTCCCATTCTGTCCTCTCCCATTATGCCCCAGATCCTACAGCACCTATTTTGCCCCCAGTATTATTAGAGTACCAATACCTCAGCACCAACATTAATAATTTTTGAATCCATTCTCTGCTTCAGTTGCCTTTACAGTCTGCGGCACGAAGAACACACACTCACATGAAGACTAACACTTAGATTCTGAAAACAACTGGGCAGGTTTTGGAGAACACACGACCTAGGGGAGTCGCACACAGAAATCCAATCTCTCACGATCCATCTCCTCTTTGCAGGAGAGCTGTGTCAGGCACTGCTCTCTGTGCAAAGGTGTTATGGTAATGGAAAAAATAAATTCCCAAGTTCAATTCCTAAGTTCAACAGGAAAAAAAATCTCCTGGTTTCAGTAAACTCCCCTGTTTTTCTGTGCAGGGGAAGTTTAACAGCTGCCCACTGTTTGTCTTTGACTTTCTCACTGGCAAGACTATTTCAAAACCCCAAAGATGGTCTCTTCTGCTGTAGTACAGTGAAAAGGGCCTATTTAGTTGAAATTAATCAAAGAGAAATCATTTTCACTCATGTGAACCTCATAAACCACAAGCCTCTAACAGGGGAAGAATCAAGAGAATTATATAATCCAGCTCTTTGCAAGAACAGCCACTGGAGTACATCAGGCCTCCTGAGTCACCGTGGGAGAACAAAACCACAGCAGAGCAGTTTGAGGAGCTAAAACTTAACAGAACTGAATATTCACTTCTGGAGCCTTATAAATACTGATTGCTGGAGTAGTCAGAGCTTCATCCAGTGTTAAGTTCAAGAACTGGTGTCATTCCTGATGATGGACATGTTTTCAGCCAGAACCTAGTGCTATTAGGTCATTCAGGTCTAAATCCAGGCAAATATTTTATGTATTTGACCCTCAACTCAGGCAAGATAACTTGCTTTTGAGGAAGTGAGTATGCATTCACTCATGTCTTGATAGACCAGGGCCTTGGTCTGTGCAGATCTGAGGCACTAAATCACCATCTCTGCCATGCTAAGCAAGGTGAACTCTGCTGCTTCTGCCTCCCAAAGAGGGGTCTGTGCAGATGTATCTGTTACCTGTGTCAGTCTGAGAAAGGCCATGCAAGACACCAGCACTTTAATTCCACAAGAGTCAAACTAACCCCCCACACCACACAAAGGTCTAAACTTCTAATCATCCCCTTCATGCTAATACTATACATAATTTTACAGCAACAACAACAAAGATTAGGGGCTCAGCTCTAGAACCTGCTCTTTGGCAAAAAAATGCCACAGCTTTATTACAAGAGTGGCAGTTTTCCATAGCCAAATACAACTGCACTGCATTGTCTTCTTCCTTGCAGATTTCATGCTAACATGATCTGATTGATGGCACTCAGTCTCACACATGCCAGGATACCTCTGGTGTTCCATCTTCCCTCTCTGCCTCACGTGGTGAGGAGTTCAAGCCTGCTTGGGGAGACTGTGGAACTGTGTCAAGAATGAGGAAGAAGGGAGAAAGCAGGATTTTATCAGACAAATCCACAAATCATCCTAGGCACCTGCTCCCATGATTAGACTTAGAGCAAGCATGAGGCTGTTTCAGTCTTCTGCTAATTAGAAGTGTAGTCCAAACTGGGATATGAAATAGGGAAAATGCCAGACAGCTACTATGCTGATCATTCATTTCCATGTATGAAGAAGAAAGCCAGCACAGCTGTCTTGCTTATCATACCACACAGGTAAATCCTCCTGACTGAATATCAGCAGTCCCTCCCCACACTGGCCTCCTCCAGCGTTTGCTCCCACCTCCAGGCTCTGTGTTTCGCCTAGCAGAGAGCAGGTGAGATTGGCTGTGTTGTCTCATAAAGCAATCTTTAGCCCAAACTTGCCTGTTTGATCCTTCTGCCTAACAAAAAGAAGCAATTCAGCTTTCAGCCTGGTTTACACGGGTGCTTAGAGGCATCTTGGTTCAGAGAGCAGCAGCTCAGGTGCCCCTGGCAAGCAGGGCAAGGGATGTGCTGCCCTAACTGGCCCAAAACAGAGGCCCTGGGGGAGGAATTCACATGCAGCCTTCAGCTGTTCTCTTGTTTCACCACAGCCTTCCACATGACTACCACAGCAGTCACAGTGTAGGACACATGCAAAATGTGGTGACATTTTAAATTCAGGTGTGCCTACCTGCATAACTGTGGGCTGAAAGAACTAGAACCCATTAAAAAAAAAAAAAAAAAGCTACTCCTGTGGGTAAGGATCCAAAGGAAAATGCAATATTTCCACACTTCCAGACTTGTTTTCATTATTGTTTCATTTTGATGGGGATGTTTCCTGACTCCCTAAGCAAGGTGCTAGAGCAGCCACAGCCCTAGGACAGCTGATATGGAAGTCCCTGGGCTGTCCTATATGGGACAGGTCGTTGTCCATTAATTCTTTATCTCAGGCAACTGCCATAACAACTGCAGTCTTATAACAGAGTCATTTACATTGGAAAAGACCTCCAAAACCATCAAGTCTCTTCTTTGACAAATCACCACCTTGTCAAATAGACCACAGCTCAAAGTGCCATGTCCAGGTCATTCCTTGAGCATGGTGAAGATCAAGTAATATCTTATTCACCAAAGGGATATTTCACAGGATAGAAGAGCTTCAACTGGGGGATTCAAAAAGAAATGGACTCTACAGATTGGGCCTTCAGGCACTTGAATAAGGCTCTCCCAGCTTCCAGGCAAGTATCCAAAAAGAAAGTTCATTCTAGAAAAAGGAGTAAGGGGAAGGAGTTAGTGTCTCTGATTCTGAAAAAGTTAAAGGATCTTCAAAGCCGAAAACCTCAAAACATTTCATGACATACAGATTTGTTCTCTGTCTCTCCCTATCCAAGAGGCCTCAACATCCCAAATCCCCATGTTGCCTTTGAAATACCAGCCTTAACTTACATGAGCCACTGTTTTCCATGCATCAAATTAAGTCAAGATAATTAACTGAAGAACAGTGAATAAATACGTGCTTAGATTAATACTGTTCTCTTTCTCACACAGAGATGCCAAGTTAGCCCAACATGAACGACCCCATCTATCACCAACAAGTTGTTCCACATTTACTGAAGACTTGATCATGGGTGACTAAGTGGCTTGTTCAAAATGGGGACGGCGTTGATTTGAAAGTGGAGAAAAGATCAGAGACCCCCATTAGTATTCCCCCTGCCTGGCTGCACTGATTCCCAGCCATAAGGGAAGGAGGATTTTCTCTGTGGTTTTTCACCTCCCTGTCACAACAAGAGTTTTAACTAGACTTCATGTAATGTTTGGATGCAAAATAGATGTCACTTCCTCCTCACATCCCCCTGAAGGAATTCGGTGCTGTTTTCATCTGTGCTGTCTCCCAGGATCCTGGGGATATCCAATTTCCCATTCAAACACAGGCAATAGAAAAAGCTGAAAGGCAGATTTTCGTGGATTTCTCTTCTGTGCCATGCCTGAACCTGTAACATGAATGAGGCTTTTGGTAGCTTTGTCCTTCCTTTTTAATAATTACTTCATTTACCTCTTACAAAAGCCAGTCTTTCCTCATTGCAACCTCCTAATAAGATTCCTCCCACATCACTGAAGCCCAGTTGTGCCCAGAAACTGGGTTATTCAGGAAACAAAAAGTTTGGATTACAGAACTATTCCTGCTGACATTCAAAGCCACTGCATCCCACCCCACACAGCTCAGCTCTTCAGCTGGTAGAGATCCTCTTCCACACTTCCAGACAGGCAGGACAGGCTGAACAGCCACATACTTTCCCTCCCTGCCCAGTTTACATCCTTGGAAAGAGAAATCTCTTAGGTGAGAAACTAAAATTCTGTTGAGCCAATTGGCCATTCCACCTCATCCAATCACTACTTGCCCTTGTCAAAAGTCCCTCTCCAGCTTTCTTGTAGCTTTAGGTACTGAAAACTGCTACAGCCTTCTGATGACCTCTTGGCCTTCTCTGGACTCACTCCAACAGGTCCACATCCTTCTTGTGTTGGGGGCCCCAGAGTTGGATGCAGCACTCCAGGTGGGGTATCACAAGAGCAGAGCAGAGGCAGAGAAACCTCTCCCTTGACCTGCTGCTCACAAAGCCAAGGACACATTTGGCTTTCTGGGCTGCAAGTGCACTTTGCCAGGTCACATTTGAGCTTTTCATCCAGCAGCACTCAAAATCCTTGTCCCCAAGGCTGCTCTCAATCCATTCACTGCCCAGCTTGTATTTGGGCTTGGGATCACCCTGATCCAGGTGCAGGACATTGCACCTGACCTTGCTGAACTTCGTGTGGTTCACATCTGCCCACCTCTCAAGCTTGTCCAGTTCCCTCAGGATGGCATCCCTTCCCTTCAGCGTGTCACCTGCACCCCAGACCTCAGTGTCACCAGCAAACCTGATGAGGGTGCCTCAGTCCCACTGTTCGAGTCATTGACAAAGATGTTAAAAAGTGTCCATCGCAACACCACTCCTGAGGAATCACACTCGTCACTGGTCTCCACTTGGACAATCAGCCATTTTCCACAACTCTTTGAGTGTGACCATCCAGCCTATTTTTTATGCATTGAGTGGTCCATCTATCAAATGCATGTCTTCCCAGTTTAGAGACAAGGATGGTGCATGGCGCAGTGTCAAATTCTTTGCATAAATCCAGGTAGATTACATCAGTTGTGCTTCTCGTCCACCTCTGCTGTAACCCCACCACAGAGGGCCACCAAATTTGCCAGGCATTATTTGCCTGTAGTGAAGCCTCATCTTTTGAATTCCCCCTTCTGTCCCAGGCTCCCTTTGAAGCCACTGAGGCACTTTAGCTGTTACGAGTAGCAGCTGAAAACCTGCACCTTTTCTTTTTTCTTTTTTTAATGAGTTTCTCCCTTTTATTTTCTTAAGGAAAGTTGCCTCCTTTTCCATGTCCAGATGCATTAAATAAAGAAAATGGAGGGATTTATTACCCCATAAGTGCAGGGTCTAATTCAGTCTGACCATCTGAGTCAGAACAGACAATAGAGGTGAAGAGGAGAGACACAGAGAGATGAAATGACTTAGAGAGTTCACACTGGAAAGTGAAAGTGCCAGGGAACAGAAGCCTGTGCCCTCCTGATACTGCTCTACTCATCTAACCATTAGACCATGAAATCTCCATTTTTTCATGGCTGAGAAGAGTTTGAGGGCTCTAAGCATACTCTAATCCATTTGAGTATCCTAATTACAAACTTTGATTTGGGCTTCTTACTGCAACAGTATAGCTGTGCCAGGCCACAGTGTTTCTGACACTGTGTCACACACGGACATTAGTAATAACAAGCTCACTTCAACCCACTTCCATCAGCTTTGATGTGTTCTTACAGCAAAAAATGAGTCAAAAGGAGGAGAGCAGCATTTGACTACTCAGCATTTTGGCTGCTTTGAATTTGGCTGCTCAGTGCAATCCCGACAGCTTTGTAATAAACACAGCAAATGTTTTGGAATGACAGGCAGGACTTAGTGCTCGTTTCCTTGATCTGGGACTGTTTGATTTCCATTTATCACACTCACACAAAGCAAGGTGTGTAGACAATATAAGGCATGGAGAAGACTTCAAAGCAAATTCCTCTCCACGAGGGAGTGTGGGGTCCCCTCAGAAAGGAGCTGTTCCACTTGTCAGGCCAATTAGCGGCAGCTCCGCTGCTTTGGTGGGAGAAGTGGGGGAGAGGGTCTGGTGAGGAGAGGAATGAAACCCCTTAATGATTCTTTGAATCACCCCTGAAATATCCTGGGAAAATCTGCATGCAGCAAAATCTCCTATTTCCTCAGACAGTCAGCCCATGTGAGGAAGGCTGCCAAGAAACACTGGGTTCACAGAAAGCCCAGTTCATGACTCTACGCTGACAAGCAGTGAGGGATCTCCTCTAGAATTTGCCATGGAAAATCAGAGAGAAAGGCGATGCACTTCGACTGCTTTTCCAAACCCCCAGGACTTTGACAGTTCTCCCCAAAAATAAACAATGTGGATCAGTGATTCACAAGGAGCCAAGCACTAGCACCTAAATTAGAAGTCTTACAAGGAGCAGCTGAGGGAGCTGGGGGGACTCAGCCTGGAAATAGAGGGGGCTCAGGAGAGTCTTTATTGCTCTCTACAACTACCTAGAAGGAGCTTGTAGTGTGGTAGGGGTTGGTCTCTCCCACCAGGTAACAAGTGATAGGATGAGAGGAAATGGCTTCAAGTTGTGGCAGGGGAGGTTTAGATTGGATATTAGGTAAATTTCTTTCACAGAAAAGGTTGTAAAGCATTGAAATGGATTGCCCAGGAAAGTGCTGGAGTCACCATCCACCCCTGCAAGGGTTCGAAAAGTGTGTGGATATGGCGCTTGAGGACATGGTTTAGTGGTGAACATGGTGGCACTGCTGGGTTGATGATCTTGCTGAGCTTAATGGCTTTTTCCAACCTTTAGCAATTCTATGATTCTAGAAGGAGCAAAGCAAACCAACTTCTTGCCAGCCATTAAAACAGCTGAAGTAAAACTGGTACTTGCAAGCACGCCATGGAACTAAGAATGGCAGCTATGAGGACCTCTGACCCTCTGGAAACACTCGTTCAAGCTTTTGTGTGGCACCAAGTTATTTCCTAAGCAGTCTGGCTCCATGAACACATGACACTTGGGACATTTCCTCCCCAAGTTGCCCTTAGATCATGAGCGAAGGACCAGAGGAACTGTTCCTCCTTCCAGAAAGGACAAGCACATCAGAGCTGAAGGCTATGTAAAGTTAACCCAGTCCCTGAGCTCCTGAAGAGAACACACTGGTGATTGTGAGCACATTATATTACCTGTGTGCATGCTCTTACACAAGAGCAGCCTTGGTGCTCTGTTTGAGGCCAAATTTGAGGCTGTCCACAGAATTTTACCCTCTGCAATGGCAGCACCAGTGGAGCTTGTGGTGTTTGAGACAGCCCCAAGAGCATTCTAAATTTTAGATTGTGCTCAAGGCCTTGCTTATCTCACAGCTTTTCACTTCTGCCCATCTATCCCATTCACCTTTGCTGTAATGCCATGACACTGATACTGCCTGGAGATCTTCCTCAAAGGGAGCTCTCACAGCCTCCTGCAAGAGCTGGAGAGATCCACAGTCACCGTGATTGCAGCACACCCTCCACAGACACCCCTTCTCCAGGTACCACACCACGCAGTCACCCATGGGTATACACAGGCCCCACCTGTGACAATGGATGACTCCATCATCTTCAGCTGACCCAGGTGATCTCCAGCCCTCTTTGGGCTTCACATATTTGCAATATGACAATATAAAATAAATAAAATCACATATATGCAATATGATCACCTATTTTTCTTGTACAACCTCAAAAATAATTAGTGGTGGGTGCCATTCTCTTGCCCTGAGACAACTGGCATGGCCTGACCTTGGCTACGTGGTTAAACCCTCAAAGCAGTCCTCTGGGCCTGCGTGCCCATCCTTAACTCCAGAAACTGTACACAAACTGTTAAGGAGAGTGCCAAGGGACCTGTGTGACAGTACGAGAGACTATCAAAACACCTTGGCACCATGGTCATGATCCATGATTTCATCTATAAATCACAAGAGAAAAAGAAGCCAGAGGGAGGATATAGCCCATACCAAAACTATGGCTTAGCAGGAACTTCTCAGGAACACTTCAGTTGTTACTGTACTTCATGCAGAGCCTAAAAGTGACTGGAGGATATCAATCCCCAAAATCTACGGCAAATAATAAAATCCAGAGAGAATTATGGCTTATAAAGACAGAATTCAGCACCTCAAAATATCACCTGCATGCTGAAGCATTCCCACATTGTCAGAAAATAACATTAAAGAACAGTGATATTGTACTCACAAAAGCAGGTCCCATTGTCTGAAGGTACATCTTAATTTCTGTACTATTCATCTTCAGAAAAAGGGCTGTGAACATTTCTGACAGCGTGAAGCTATCTGTTAATTTGATTTCATCCCCTAGATGGACTACTATTGGGGTAGATGTTTGGTCTGAACTCGTAAAAACATATTCAGGGCTCCAGCTGGGTATATGTGAACATTTCTGCCTATACAAACAACAGCTATTTTTCAGGCTGAACTGCCATCTTTTATAATCTTCACTACTGATTTTCGTGTTGGGTAAAAAACTCCTAAAGCATTTAAAAATTCATTGTGACCAAAGGCCCCTATCTGTCTTGATTATTAAAAATAAAAAGAAATTTTAAAACGTGACTCTGCACTTCACTATTGATTTTTCTTTTCTTATCACTTTTCCTTTTTTAAAAAAAAGCTTTTTGAAAAAATGTTTTTTGGTTTGTTTTCTTCATTCGAATTTGTCACCTTATTCAAACTTTTCAAATTCAAAAACTGAGGTGGGAAAAAACACATGGAAAGAGAAGAACTTGCAGAACCCATTTTCCTTTTTATTTAAAGTAAAAACTTTGTGTGTTCCTTGGCATTGTGTTTTACAGTGAGATGCTTTTCCACCAACACAATAATAATTGACACGTTTGAGTAGTCATTTGCTAAATAGCTTTGAACTATTTGGCTGGTAGCCTGTTAAGGCTGAGGTGAAGTCGTGGTCCCTTCTCAAGAAGCAAAATTTTCCACTAACCCCTTTGCAGAGAAGTCCAGCACTGAACAGGCTGGATTTCTCTCCATCAAACCTCCTCCCAGGATCTGATAAGCTTCATTTGTGCACAGCCAGCTCTCCCTTAGAAAGTAGAGCCTTTTCCAGGCAAAGCCCTGCTTTCCCAAAGGCCACAGGAGAGGAAGGAGAAGCAGCTGGGGCAGGGGGAACAGCAGGGGCGCGAGAGCTCTGCTGCCCATGGGTCAGGCGGTTCCCCTCTTTCAGGACTTTCTTTTGAAAGCTGTCAGAGCCAAAAGAGAGTGGCCTATTCAAGTTCTAAATGTAGAGGGTCTCTTTGGCATAAGTTTTTTTTAATCAGTAAGAAGCAAATCTTAGCACTGTGTGCAACCCAGTTACAGAGGTTTCAAAGCCAAGCAGTGCCATTAAGGCTGTTTAGCCAGACCTCCACCATAACACAGGCCTGAGGTGTTCACACGACAAACCTTTCACTGAAGCTCAATAACTTCAGAAAGAAGCATTCACTAAGCAAACCCTTGTACATCTGATTGAAAAGCTCCAAGCAAGCAAAAAATCTGTGGCATATCTTCATAAGCTACACTAACAGTTAATCACCCTCCTTGTTGAATGCTCATGTCTTGTTTCCAGTCAGCATTACTCACAACTGGATACAGGCCCAGGCACCCTCCAGCTGAGGTAAATGAGTGTATTTTTCTCCTCTCAGTTCCTTTCCCTACACTTCTGGAATACAAAATGAGATCCACTCATGGTAATTGAGCTGTTGACAAGTCTTCCCAGCCAGGGACATAGAACTAGTGTTGCTAACCTTCATAATTTAAATTACAAACCCAACAGTAATTGGTGTTTTTCTTGGAGCTCCATCTCCTGGAGATAGGTGATTATGGGAGAGCCCTTATTTTACTTACTTTCAAAGTACATTTTAGACACCGTGGAAAAATCTAGAAGAGTTGTGAGTAACCCTAGCAGAAGTATGGGTACAACCACAGACAGATTGAATTAATTCTACCTTTACTTATTTCTCAATAATTATTATTGCTGTAGCAGACATCATGATTTGCTGCTGTTGAATGTTTGGAGCGAGAGAGACTGTAGTTATCCCCAAGACAGGTAAAGGCTGAGAATATCGAAAGAACCAAAAAGCCCTTCTTCTGGGGCTAAGAAAAAAAGAGGTGACCGTGAGTTTTGAGGCTTGGACAGTGACCACTGGCAGAAATGACACAGGCACCAAGGGAGCTTACACCAGCACTGCTGGTAGCTCTGGGAGATCGAGCATCATGTCTCATCACTGGAAAAGTCCAAAGACTGCTTTGCCAATGGGAGTCTTCTCTAGCCAAGAAGACCTACAGAAATTCTTCCCTGTGAGGGTGATGAGACCCTAGCACAGGTTGCCCAGAGAAGCTGTGGATGCCTCACCCCTGACAGTGTTCAAGGCCAGGCTGGAAGGGACTCTGAGCAACCTCATCTAGTTGAAGCTGTCCCTGCCCTTGCCAGAGGGCTTGGAACTAAATGATCTTTAAGGTCCCTTCCAACCCAAACCATTCTGTGATTCTATAGCTCTATGCAATATCAGCTGAGACACAGAAAAATCAGCATGCTCCTGATCTGAGCATGTCAGGGTAGATGCACATCCTGCACATTAAAAAGTCCTGATATTAAAAAGCAAGTGTTGGCACAAGACATACAAGTTCTACACAGCAACTGAGAAATGATAACTACTGTAAACTATCACTGGTACTACTTAATGATGATTCATTAATTGAAAAGGATTTGTGCTACTCCAGTATTTGAACTAGTAAGTTTAACAGAAGGCAACAGAGATGTAATTGAAGCTTCCATACAGGTTGGTCCATGTTGTCTTGAAAACCAAGACAAACATCTTTTACAACACAGGGTGACCTCCATGGTTTAATAAAAGGCAGCACCAGCTAATCTGCAAGAGCGCACAGGATGTTCAACTTTCACATTCTTCATGTGTTTTTCTTCTTCTGAATCTGCACCGTCAATGTTTGTCTCCCAGCTCAATTTGCCTTAAGGGTAATATAGCAGTCATCAGGTTCTCGATGTGCGGGGTTAAGTCAGGCCAATTCAATCAGTCTCCCACTGAGCTCAGACAAACAGCCCACCCCAGGCAGGGGGGAACCCACTACTCTGAGAATGACTTCACACTATTAGTAGCAGTTGACACCCTCTTCTATCAATAAAGTGACATTTTCTAGTGTCTGCAGTTAGCATGGAAGGTGTTTTCTCTGGGAATTCAGCCTCCCCTGCTCAGTAGGAGAAAAATCTTCGTTCACATATAACAAATTTCTGCATTATTTTTGACTATTCAACAAAAATTTCTATTCACTCAAGGCTTGGTAAACAGATTATTTCCTGAATTAGTGCTCTGCAGAAGACCATTTGACTGATCAGCTCTTCCTTAGATGCGGTCCCAGGAAGCGTCATCGGAGGTCTCCTCTGACTAAATGCTGATTTTCAGCACTGTAAATGCTTCACCTTTTTTGCATGTATTTGCTTTCAGTGCGTGGCAGGCAGAAGATAATCCCACAGCTGGGATGCAGTGCATAATCTCACCATGTTTTTATGTGATTTTCCCATTTGCCTCTGTGCTGTACAAAATCCCACTTTATCTGCTCAAGACTCGTCATTCCCAGAAAAATTTCCCCACTGAGTCTTCACTCAGATGAAATCACCTTCATAACCCTTGGTATTCAGATAGCACATATGTATAAAAGGTTTCATTGTCCTTAATTTATTAACTCTGATTTCCCTTTATCTCAAAATACAGTGCAGGTGGAAAATAACCAACTTCCACCTATGCTGCTTCTTCAGCAATGGCATCAAATAACAGTCTGCCATAAACTTCTAACTTACAAGCACATTTTAAAAGCACCAGTTAATCCTTTTAGAAGTTTAAAAATAAGTTAGATATTAACTTTATATCTACATGTTTTAAAAGTTTATGCTCCTTTGGCTTTTTGTTTCAAAAGTGATTTTTGTGAAAACAAGAAATGTTTTCAAATAGGAGAATCCAATTTGATTTGGCTGAACCACTGCTCTATTATTTGTAAAATTACAGAAATAATTTATTTAGCTATAATATATGTAATTATATTTTTATATTGATATCTTTATATATATTAAATATATATTTTTTTAAATCCAGATAGACACCAAAATTTAAGATCTCCAGAGAATCATTAAATATTGAGTCTCAATCTCCTTTACAATGACAGTGGACAGCATAAATACCTCAAAACAGGCCAGAATAAGTGAGGAATCCAGGACTGCTTTTAAAAGTAGAGTAAAAAGAATGTATCCTCCTCCTAGAACTGTCAGATGGTATCAGCTTCTGGCTACATCTGCAAAGGGGAAATGATAGTGCAGAATGACAATCTCTAGCTGCACTTGATCAAGACGGCATTTTCAGCAGTGACAGCTGAAAACACAGCGGGATTGATGGGAAAGGCAACCTTCCCAAAGGCATGTGCAGAGGCATTAGGCACCTGTTTGCTTTATTGACAGGGCGGGCTTTGTTTCAGAAGAATAGCAGGCATATTTAATCTTCATGTCAAAAGACACAGTGGCATTAAAGGGTAGAGAGTTACCTCAGGAACAAAACTGCAGTCTTTAATCATCCCAATCTCCATTGTCTTGGTCACTGGAGCTGGATTCAATAACTTCACCCTTGTGTTCTTACTCCCCACTTCCACCGCGCCGACTTGGAAAGGTCAGGGATTCCAGCCCTCATTCTAAAGGTGGTAATCACACAAAACTGGCAACACCAACAGGTTCTCAGAGTTCCAGGTCAAGTAACACCAGAGAATAAGAAGGAGATATTAATTATAGAGAGTGGATAATTGCTTCCTTAGCAGCTAATCCTCCCATTTATCCACCCAAAAGGTCAGATACAGAAACCCAACACCCTTTCAAAGCACAGTGAATAATCGCTCCTCATGGCCCTGCGCCAGAACCCTTGGCCATGCGTTAATCTGGACTACTCAAGAGCAGAGAACCTGCATCAGTGTTTAAAGAAAATGTAAACACTCATCTTTCTTCCTGGCCACTTGAAATAGGCACCTTAAAACAATCAGAAACAGGCATAAATGCAATTCATCACAGCCCGTTTCTGCTGTTTAGCCAAGACAAGCAATATTTCGGTGTCTCATTATGCAAAGACAAGGCAAAACACGAGGGCTGCCAGTCTGTCTCCACATAAACTGGCGTGAGGCATGACTGTGTTTAAATAAAGATCTGCTGGCTGAGGCATTAATTTCCTATAATGAATCCTATTGATCAGCCACCTTGGGTGTACAATGCGTGCAGAAAGTCACAGTGAGGTCTTTCAGGCAAAATATTCCTGGTCTTTCACCACTCTTTGAGGAACCCATAACACCCATCACACAAGCAGACTTGCCCCACTGTCTCTAGCTCCTACCTCCAAACCACGTGCTCCATTTCATTTGGGTCTGACTATTCTTACATCCCCATGCATAGGCAGAGGGACAGCAAGCCACAGAGTGGGGAAAAAGCCATGGGGCCAGGAAACAGCTGGAAATCTGCTCTCTGCTGTGATCCCTTCCACAGCTCCTATACGCATTTCCCTTATCCCAACTGTGGAACAAGACCACACTTCTGAATTAATATAAAATTAAACCCATCAAAATCACTTTTAACAGCTTTGAACACGCAGAGGAAGTTCTTGTATTACAACACTCAGCATTTCAAATCACAAAAGCCCTAAAGTCAGATTTCCTTTTTGGTAAGATTAGATTCCCACAGCAAAGTTTTGTTCCACTCTTTACTCCAAAGCCAAACCATCCTGTGACTTTAAGACCCAGATTCAATACAATACTTGGCTCTCTAGTCCTGCTTGGAATCCTTACTTCCCACCAAAACACAATCAAGAAGCCAGGGGTTTGAGCAAGAGCTAAGATGCTACTTGGTTAAGATCCAACTTAAGTCTCAGTGCTTCAGAGTCCATTTGGAGGAACTGACTTCTGGAGCTGCATCTCACTACTTTTTGCACATTAAAGCAAATATAACAAAACTGAACGTGGAAGAAGCTAAACTCCAGCCCCCCAGGTAAGGAGACATCATTGCAAAGCAGTATTTTCACACAAGAAACCACCTCAGACCAGGGCAGAGCAAGGCTATTTTGGTTTATTTCCTGTAATATCTAGACGGCTCAAATAAGCCTCAACAGATTTTTATACAAAATTGGAGAAACAAAGTAATGGGGCTCACACCAGAGAGGTGAATGAATGCATCAGGCAGACAAAAGGATGTTCTCCATAACATTTTTTAAAAATGCAATATCATTTATTTCATTTGTTGTCAACAAGTCTCATTTTTTTCTTTCTTGATGGCACCTTTTGCTCCCCACACAGATTGGAATATCGATTTGTTACAGGAAAACAGAAACTTTTTGCTTTTGATATTTAATATCAACAGTTTGTTTGGCTCGCATGGACAGTATTCTAAGGTCGTATTTCCCAGTCCCTGCTCTGCTTACTGATCAGAAAGCAACTCTGAAGAGCTGGGGAAAGCTGGTGCCTCAGCAGCAGCTGAGATACAGGCAGAGACAGAGCCTGTACTTCCCTCTTTAGTTACGTCTCTGCTGCTTTGGAAATTAAGAGCAGGAGGGAAAGCTTCACAGCCTCAGATTTGGTAGGATTTGATCTTCCCTTCAACGCAGGAAACACCATAGAATCAAACTCTGTAAAAAATAAATCCAGGTCAGTTTTCAGTGGCAAAATCTCCACTATCTGAACAGTGCCAACTTTGTGTCTAAACTACACGTTTAAGGTTTTCCCCCCAGTTTTAGACTTTTAAAAACTCCTTTTCCTCACCCTACTTGTGAGTCAGTCTCTGCCTGCAACATTCCTCAGAGACATGCCTTTGTTTTCTTTCCTGTGAGGAAAACGCCTGCTGTACAGTGGGCACCACCACGGCCTGGTAAGTTGGCACTTTATTATGCTTTTCGACTCCAACAGCTCCCTGCAAGCTCCCATCAGCTGCAAAGCAAGTAACAGAGGCTGCCAATTAATTTACTGGGGCATTAATCAATGTGTTCTATACTGGTAATTTTCAAACAGAAAAAAGCCATGCAGGACCAGAGCAGAGGTGCCAGACTGCCCATGCTTGGCTGAGCTGTTCTGGATTCAGCTTCTCCTAAGAGTGGAAAGGAAGAGGAGAGGTTGGAAAGCAGCTGGGAGGGCTCCAGTAGATGTATGGTGGTATATTAAAATCAGACAGTTGAAGCTGTTTTCCTGCCTCTTCTCCTTTGATGGAAACATCCAGTTCACTCCAGAAACTGCCAGTTCTCACTGTGGTTAGTTGAAGAGGTGCCCAACCTTTGTCTAGGGCAAGTCAAACAGGCTGCTCATTCCAAAAAGCTTTATTTACAATGTGAGCACAAACCAGATGCGGGACACGACATAAAAATCATATCTGAATCCAAATATCCACACTTCTGTCCTGTATGTACAAGTGACAGAAGCATTTTTCATCAAATGACACTTGAACAAGTACCCATCAGGTGATATGGGATCAAAAGAGTCTCTCTGTAAGACTGCCACAGGGAGCAGGTCACAATAGTAGTTCAGGTGGCCAGAAACTACTCCCTGTCCACACATTGAGGTAACTCAGGAAAGAGGATGTCTGGGAGCAGAGAAGGTCAATTTTCCTGGCAGAGACTTCCACTTCAGGAAATTCAGGACACATCTAAATGTCTTCCCTCCTGACCACAGGTCCCCAGACAGGCAGCATATTTACAAATCACTTCCAGCTAAACCACTGGGGCTGGCAAAACCTTACTCCAGCCCAGGTCACTGGGTTGGCAGTGAAGTGTGGGAACCCTCCTCTGGCCAGGGAGGAGCACCTTGCACCGTGCTCAGGCTGCGAGGGCGCGGGGCTGGGCACGGAGGCGACCTGCTTCAGGCACATGCTGGCACCCACTACCAAACACAACGCATCCCTTCTGTGAGGGACCCACAGTGCTGAACAGCATCGTCCCAGGACCACCAATAGAGTGCTCATGGAGGCTAACTCCAGTTAATGTTTATGTGGGGTTTAATCTGACCACTTCTTTGCAGGCTTTTACTACCAGCCCAATCTGAATTTCCACTGTTCATTGACACAAGCGTTACCAGAGAGAGGAGCATTGAATGTCTCCAAGCCCATTTACCCTCCACCTCACAAGGTACAGGGGTGGGTCCTGTATAAACAGGTTTTTTGTTTGAGGGTGTCTGATAGAGCAGAGCCTGACCTTTCCCCTTCGGGGGAACAGCAGGCTTCAATCAAACCTCACTGAGGGCTGGGGCTATTTTCCCTTCTCGAGGGTCAGGGTGATGCTTGAACTCTCGCTGCCTCAGCTTCCCCACCCACCCCATCAATCTCCCCTCTGCCCTGCATGACATCTGGGGCCAGTCTGATTTACAACAGCCTTCCCCACGGCTGCATCTTCCTGGGGACTTTCCCTCACACTGCTGAGTGCCTCTGCTCACTGGAGTGCCTGGCAGTCATGTCCCCTTACAGCAGCAGAACCCACACCCTTTGTAGAAGGAAGAAATCTCTTGCCAGATCAACATTTTCCACATTAAATTCAACATCCAGCACATGGCCTGCTCTTAGGAAGGCACTGGGCTGGAAATGGCTCTGCTGTAGGTATTGTGTTGAAGTGCTGCTGTGTGCATGGCATTTATGGGTAAAAAAATGTGTTGGTTTTGACCCGTGATAATGTAAATAGGACTCAAGATGGGAGCTAAGAAACTACAGCCCTTATTGCTCTTTGGGGATGGAAAGGATCCAGCTATGTTTAACCTGAGGCACTCTCAGGTTGTACACAGATCATTATCGCTGCAGCATCGCTGCCATCAGACCTACTTTGCTGTCCATTTGCTCAAGATCCAGCCCTCAGAGCTTTCATAATACCAAACACACTAAACCACTATGAAAAAGTTCCTCCTCTCCCTTCTGCCAGGAAATACAGGTGCTGACTGGCTGTGTCCCAGTTACAAGTACATTTTTCAATAAGGCTTCTTATCATAAATAAACTTTTCATTATTTCATGGCCAGATGAAGCCTGGACACTATTCTGGACACTGCTTTAGAGACTAAGAGCTCTTATCAGGCTGTTCCAAGTTTGGGTACTCCTCAGCAGAGTTGTCATAATGGCCCAGAGCCCAGAACAAGCTTTTTCCTGCACTGGATGCTCACTAAAAGAAAATAGCACTGGGGTGCTGCCAGGTAAAGTGGCCAGAGTGTGCAATTGGATTTCCTCAGCTTTTGTTTTAGGCCATACAGCCAAGCTTGGCAAACCCTGCTTATTGGTTTTTTTTTCCTGGAAAAATATTGGTGAGGGTAGGTGACAGAGGTAAGGAATGAGAGTTTGTCGAGTGTGGAGCAAAGCAGAAAGGAGAGGGACTCCATCCAGCTTCTCCCCATTTACCTTTGGGTAGCTCTTGGGTCACAGCCCTGCAGAGAGACTCCAGATGGGAAATGCCTCAGTATGTGCTGGTACCAAGAACACAAAAATAAGTGGAAATTAAAGGAGCCACTGGGTCCTTTGTGAAAGCAAAATCTGGTGACAGCATCTCAGTTTGGGCCAAGTCAGAGCAGAGATGTTCCTGTCTCAGAGGTCACTCTTGAAAACTACGATTTTTTTTCTTCTCTATTTTTTTATCCCCCAAACCTCTATCTCTTGCTTACTCCCATAAGAATGATAAGACTGGTCTCAGAAAATGAAGAGCTGAGCCCAAACAAACCATTGTGCTCAAAGAGCCTACAATCTCACCCCAAAAGCAAATATCAGGATTTCTGAATCTAAAATCTTACGTATTTGTGGATAAGGGGACATCATAAACACAAGTTTCCCCATAGAGATATTTAAATTATCAACCTCTTCTAAAAGAATGAGATGTCAGGATTATTTCTTCTTGCTCAGCCACTGATCATCTAAGCACACCCATATAATGCCAGTGCCTCACTGACTTTTGCTGGAGGACTGTCTCTCACTGCCCAAAAGTGGTCCAAAAGGTAAAAAAAATACAGCAGGCCTGGATGGATCCCACAAGTCTCCACTCAGCTGAGAAATCACATTTTTTTTGCTCAGAGAAATTACATGCTACCTCTTGCTATGGCCTTTGTTCTTCAAAGCTACTATTGGCTCTCCTTCCTCCCAAATTAGTGGAAAAGCTGTGCCAGGCCATCTGGCACATCAAAATTCATCTTCACATTTAATTATCCAACCCACTGACCCCAGTGTTTCCTCCCACTGACTAATGAGATTAGCCCATCACCTCCTAACTGCAGCAGTTACACCTTGTCTGCTTTACAGCACCCCAGGAAACAAATCCCCAGGTTGCTTCAGAGTGAGTGAATGTCACTCTGTTCTTTAAACAAGGACAGCATTTCTAAGAATAGGGGATGGTACATACATCAGAATGATGAGTCTTTAGGATGGAAGTGAAAAACAGAAAACCCAAATGCACTCATCTCAAACCACTGAGGCCAGCGTGGCTCCTTGGGCTGGTTTAGCTCCATCAAAGCAGTACAGGGAGTTGTACCTGGTGCTCCTCAGGGTAAGGGGGCAACTGCAAGGCTAGTAATCCTGCACAGACATTCCTCATAAGGACACTGACAGAGAGTGGTATTCCAGCTTCACACCTCACACCCCTAATAGGAAGTTTCCTGAAAAAAGGTGTCCTAAAACGACAGTCAGAAGGAACCAGCAACTGTGATGCCAGTGATCTCTAGAAGGAGCTGTAATGAAAGTCAGATGATGGATCCCCTAGAAGTCCAAAGCAACAACTTAGGTGAGATGAAGGTCTCTGGAACAGTTAAGGAAAACAGAATTCCACTGCCAATGGTACAATCTGTGCCTCAGTTTCTTCATCTGCAAAACAGTGCCACTGGTATTTATTCTCTACTGCCATGAATGATCAATGAACTCTAACTGTGAGTTCTCTTGATAGATTTATTGAATGTGCTTGAACACATGAGCTGGAGATCTGCTGGAAATTCAGGACTCAAGGAATAGGTGGGAAGAAAAATTAAAACTTTAAAGCTAGAAAATTTAGTTAAGTCACAAACAAAAAACTCCTAGCCTGTCTTGCCTTGGAGGCACACCAAGCCCCTAAGGTGTTTAATTTGTGGCTTTCCCTTTTACTACTGCAAGTTTTTAAGTTTCCAGAGCAATCCTAAAAGCCTCATTAGACACCAATAATTATTTATCCATGAAGTGTTAGCATGAACAAGCCATCACACTGAGAATAAAACAGCCTTCCTCAGAGTGTTGAAAATACACCAAGCTTTGCTTGTGCCTGGGCATTGGGAAAGCTGGATCCTCCCCTCACATGGCCAGGCAAGATTAAGATGGAGAACAGTCTGGGAGAGTAAATTTTCACCTCTGTCCACCAATTTCCTGCACACTCAGTCTCTGTTTAAATGCACCATCAGGCGGATATTTCCCTACCTCTTCCCACCACATTTCTGTGATAAGTGTTCCTTCCCCATGCCTAATGCCCAAGAAAACTTCTTGCCCTCATTGCACATCCCACAGGGGCTGCAGCACAGCTGAGGTCTCTTATCACAAGCCAGACACCATCTACATGTCAGCTTCTCCACAATGCAAATCAGGCTCAATGTCACCAGTGAAAAAAACTCTAAATGAAGTGATTGCCCCTTGATAGCCACTCCTTCAGAGCAGAAAAGGGTGTTGACCTCACTCTTGCTCCACCACCACCAGGCCAAGTGTCCAGGAAAAGGCCTAATCTCCCTTCCTATCCATCAGTGCGGCCGTAATGCCAATGACATGCAGCTGGGATGGAGGCAGCTCTGATGTTCTTCAGGAAATTATGCTAGGAAATGGGCCAGAAAGGCCCTGAAACAAGGGACTAGGCATCTGGCCAGCCTCCCTCCCCATCCAGCATTCTCCAGTTTGGGCTGCTTTAGCCAGCAGACACAGAAATGCAGCTCTGCACCAAACCATCAATACCGACAAGGCTGAGGAGGGCTTTATAAGTCAATTCCACATCCAACAGGCACAGATACAAGAGTAATACCTTCTCATTCAGAGTACTAACAGCATCCTGCAGCCCTCTCTAACCCTACAGAAGAAAAGTAGTTTTCAAACCAGAGAAAAGTTTTGCAAAAAGGGACAAGTCTGAATTTAAAAAGAATTCTGAAATCTTATAATCACAGAATGCTTCAGGTTGGAAGGGACTTTCCAAGATCAACCAGTTGAACTCCCCCAAACATTTTTCACTAGATCAGCTTGCCTAAAGCCCTCTCCACCATAACCTTGAACAGGGAGGGGGCATCCACAGCTTCTCTGGGCAACCTGTTCCAATGTCTCACTACACTGATCATAAAAACTTCTCTCTTATGCCTAGTCTAAATATTTTGGTTTAAAGCCATTACTTCTTGTCCTACCACTACAGGCCCTGGCAAAAAGTCTCTCTGTCTTTAAGTCCCCTTCAAGTATTGAAAGGCTGTGACAAGGTCTCCCCTGGGGATCAAGGTGGGTCTGGTTGATTTGATCCTTAATAAGACAAAAATAAAATTTAGATCAAGATAATTCTGACACTGTACTGGGGAGCAGAAGAGGGTGAACCACAGCTGCAGTGGTGAAAAAAGTAGAAGTGTTTAATTCTCTATGACCTCCACAAGAAAGGCCTGGGGACACTAGAAAAGGTCACACTGTCCATCATCAGGCCAAGCTGACAAAGAAAATGCTCCCACCAGCCACATCTGCCTGGTATAGGCAGGCAGCCACCATCAGTCTTAGAGGCTGGCAACACTTGCTGCAGCTGTGTCTTATCAAAAGCATTGCAAGAAAACGTCACAGATTTGGGTAAACTCTCTGAATGCTGCTTTTGAGCCTACACTGATGTTTGGGAGTGCAGCAGTGGAAATAAAGGCATCCTTTCCAGGAGAAACTTCATCAAACTCATCACAGACAGGATCACTCACTCGAAAGCAGAAGACAGACAGGACTATCTATCTAACCATCTGTCTACTCTGGGAGACCTCTCTGTATCAGAAAGTCTTCAGAGAGGCAGCACCGTTAATGGAGGAGTACACACAACCTTCAACTTCTCAGCCCCCAAACTATTTAGAAGTCACCACAATTCAGGTAACTGTGGAATCTGGGCTCCAAGAAAACCAGCAAGGACTCAAGCTACAGTGAGAGACATATGGAGACAATCAGGAATCACGTAATGGAAAGGGACAGGCATGAAAACAGAGGCCGAGTCCCACAGACCTCAGGCTCTCACAGGGAGATTCAGGGCTCTGTAGGGCAGGGACACAGGAGTTTTGTGACAATCTCTTTAATCACGGGGTCCTCTCACACTTGAACCAGGCTTGGGGCTACAGCCTCAGACTACAGGACACCCAAGGATTGTGGCTCCAATTGACTTGATGAAATTTCATTTCACTGCATGTGATTTCTTTCCCACATGCCTCATTCCCCTCTGTGCATATAAAGAATGGAAACCTTGGCAAAAGGACTGAGAGAAATTCAGGGTGGGCATTAGTTACTATTTCTGACAGCACTAAAACAATATATAAAAAGGGTTTTTTGGGTTTTTTTGTTTTGTTTTTGGTGGAGTTTTTTTGCTGTGATTTGTTTTCCCCGAGTTAGAGCTTAGAGGGGGAAAACAGAAGACAATGTCCCATGTGATGCATGCCTGATGGAGTGACAGAGGCTGGCTCTGCCACAGCACTGCAGAAGTTGTGCTTTTGGGAGAGTGTTGCTTTTATTTCAGAAGGAAAAAAAAAAGAGGAAATGAGCAATCCCAGAAGGAAAGGGTCTGAATGCTTCCTCAGGCTGCACCATGAAGAAAAGAGATTGCTATTGTCAAAGGGTGTTTCATTGTTCTGGTCTTTCTGAGAAACCTTAAAATATATCCAGAAATGTAACAAGAACAGAAAACAGATCTGTTTCTTTGGCTGCCCATTTGCAGTCTGGCTGGTGAAGCACAGACTATAGCTTAGCAGTGCTAGTTACCTCGGTTAACCCTTGTTCTTGACAATCACAGTTAATAAAAATTTTTAAACAATAACTGTACCCATTGGGAGTGGGTATGTAGAGAAGCCAACTTTCCCGCATGCAAATAGCCCCACTGATTTTTAGTGAATCACTCACCAAGTCAGCACTCCTCACCCTTTCAGCATCAGCCTTCAGGCTATTTAATAGCAACTAGTTACCACAATAACTGGCCAGACTCATTTTTCTGTTGGTGCCACTTTCAAATATCACACCCACAGTCTTCTCTCCCTGCTACATTACTTCAAGCACAAACTTTCACCCAGGAGTCAAGCTCCTGGCAATACCTCCAAAATCAGAGAAGTAGGACATACGAGAGATGCAAGGGCACTAGGACTTCCTTTAGGATCAAAAAATGGCTTTTAAGTTAGGGAGCAGTAGGATTCACCCCTCTTAGCATCCTTAGCAAGGCTCCATCTCATGGGAGCAGCTGGAATCAGCCAGGGCTGTACCCCTAATCCCCCAGAGCTAAGGAACCTCAGCAAGAGGAAAAATTGCTGATAATACAGATAGATAGACAGATAGACAGATAGATAGATAGATAGATAGATAGACAGACAGACAGACAGACAGATAGGGTGGATCCCAACACAGCACCCCCACAGCTCAGCACTGCTCCTGAGCCACAACATCTGCCCAGGAGCCTGTTGCGGGCACAGCGATGCTGCTCTCCTGCTGGCACTGGTGTCCACAGAGCCAGCTCAGGGCTCTCAGTCCCACCTGCCTGACAAAGCAGCTTGGACAGTCTGCGGGTGCAAACAACACCTCAGGAGCCAAAACTAGCATGAAGAAGGACAGACAGAACAAACACAGGCCACAGGTGAAAAGGTTTGTCTTTCTTTGTCCCCAAAAAAAGAGTTTATTGTGTTCAGATGTTGGGGAGGTTGGGGTGAATAGATCCAGATTTTCTGATCTGTAGATGACAGCCATGCTGAGCAGCAGAAAAGGATCATCTTCTGGCTCACAGGTCAAAGCAGTGACAATTGGCCCCTAATCTTCAGTACCCTATAACAGGCAACTTAACCGGTCTTGTACTCCAATGGCTTAAATCAAGATAAACATTTTAAAAACACTTTATCATTCCTATTGTGATCCTACAGTGACCAATCAGCTTGTTTTTCACCCCTCAGCAGGCTTTGCTTGAGCAGAAATAATCACCCCCAGCGCCACCACACAGATGTAGGAGCGATGGGAAAACGCAGAGGAGGCTGAGTGAACAAAAGGCACCTCAGGCCTGCTGGGGTCAGAGTGTGTATCCGTACAGGAGGTTGGACTCATCACTAATCCAGCTCTGTTTCTAATGAGATTGGTTCCCATTACAGCAAAAGGAGATCCATGGCTTAATTTGCCAAGGGGACCATTGTCATGCAGCTTAGGGAAGCAAAATAATCTTATCAGTTTGAACTTGAACCTTGCCCTCCAATTATATGGACAATGTTTATGAAAAGAGATAAAGAGATTTTCGTTTATCCAGCAAGAAAAATGGATTGTCTAACACCAAGCATTCCTTTTCCTGCAGCTGCTGATAGACCTTTACAATCCAGCCACTTTGCTGTACCATTGCCAAATGCACTAACTACTATCTGTGCACATTAACTCTGGACCAAACCCAGGGCAAATGGCACCAAACACATTTACAGTGCAACTTATGGGTACAGCAGAGTCTCTGCTCCTGTAGTAAAGCCAAAGTGAAAGCCTGGGGCTCCCCACTAGCAAACTAGCAAACTAGCAAACCCAAAGGGCTGACAGAATCAGAAAAAAATTTCACCCCTTCTTGCTGAATGTCTCTCTGCGTCCCTCTCCAATCCATCAGCTCCCCTTGGCTGCTATAGAGGCCATCATCTTCTGGGAGTTCTGCATCCCCCACACTGCAGCTAAAACAAAGAACATTATGGCAAATAACAGCCAGGCTTCATCTATTCTCTTTCCTATACAATTCATTCCATCAAAGTTGTTTAGCCGAACAAAACCCCAGCGCTCTCCTTTATTGTGAGGCCAACAATAAACTAACATGTGAGCACAGCGTGGGTCACAGATGTGCGCGCTCCGGCTTCAACTGGGGAGCCACTTCCTTGCCCGACTCACTTTTATAAAGCTTTAACCTCTTTGAGCTGGAATTCAGATGAGCACATAAACCAGGAAGCAGAGAGTGTTAACACAACAGAAGTGGCCCCTGTACAAAGGGTACGTGAAGAGACGGACATGCTTTGGAAACAGTCAGATCAACAACCTCGGTTTCCAAGGGGTTACCCACACAATAAAAATCCAGAGAGAAATAAACTGAACAAATCGCAGAGGCTCTATTTTTAGCAGTGTCACTTGCACTGCAGGATCTTTAGTTGTGCCTTTGAATAGACACATACACTTTTTTTTTTCTTCTTCTTCTATGAAGGGACAGAAGCAAGAAAAAAAATTTGGGGAGGAGAATGTCTTCAAAACTCGTTTTTTAAGATCTTTTAGAATGTGTTTCAAGGACTGACCCCGAATTTGTAACCCAATTTTAAGTACTCTTTTCTCATCCCAAATAAAGTAACCCTCAAAGCATGACTGCCGTAGGGGGGCAAAAAAAAGGTAACCACAACAAAAACTGTGCAAAACCAGACCCTTCTCACAACTGCACTTTATGGCTCCAATCATATCTGCCAGCTGAAGGCTTCCTATGTTATCAACCTCTAGCTCATATTACACATAAAATACAGGTGTAATGCTGCCCTCTCCTTAATGTACTGTGTCTGGCTGTGATGGAGTTAATTTTTTTGTAGCAGCTTGTATAGTGCTGTGCTTTGGATCCACAACCAAAACAGTATTGATAATATATTAACGTTTCAGCTGCTGCTGAACAGCTTTTGCACCACGTCAGCACTTTGTCTCTCCCTCTCTCTGCCCCCCCAGCGAACAGATCGTAGGGTGCACAAGGTTTTGGGAGGGATACAACCAGGCAGGTGACCCCAGCTAAGCAAAGAGATATCCCACGCCATGGACTGTCATGTTCAGCAATAAAACAGAGTGGAGTGGGGTAGTCAGCTTGGGAACTGGCTGGGCATCAGTCTGCCTGTGGGAGGCAGTGAGTGATTGCCTTTGTACCATTTATTTTGGTTTCTTTGTTATTTCTTCCACTTCTCTTTCATTATTTTTATCTCATCTAATGGGTTTTCTTGCTTTTACTCTTCCCTCCCTCTTCCCCTGTCTTACTTGGGGGTAGGAAGGGGAGGCAAGAAGGCAGCTGGGAAGTGCTTGGCTGCCTACAGGTGTTAACCCACGACACTCAATTATGTGCACTTGACTTTGCAACTGAAATGTTCATTTTAACCTGTGCAGTCCATTTGCATACAGGTATTATAATACTGGAGAAGGAATTGTGTACTGAGTACCACACATTTCTTCCTGCTCATCACACCTTAAGAGACTAGGTAAGGGGCTGCTCCTGGAGAAAAAGGTACATACTGAACAATCTCTGAAATATTGGGCAGTTAGGACTCCTGATGCTAATCTCTCTGCCTCGGATCCTTATCTGTGCAGTGCAGGTAACATTACAGACTCCTTCCAGAAGGGTGAGTACATCCTCTGTAAGTACATCCCTCACAACAAGCAGAATAGGGTTTAAATAACATAATAGGATTTAAATACCATTGAACATTCAGGAAATAAGGCCCCAGGGCCATAAGGAACTGGAAGAATGAAGAAAATAATTTTAAGGCCACTGTTCTGTGCCCTGCATAACACAGGAATCCCAAGGAAATAGAGGAAAAGTATGTTCTCATTAAAGAGTAATGTAAAACCCAAAGGGCTGGACTCAAGCAGTTAAAACTACCTTAATTTTAACATTTCTTAACTTCCAAATGTTTGATTTGAAAGTCTAATACTGCTATTTGAAAAGCTAAACTTTTTCAAAACCAAAGCACAGAATTTTGTCCCATAGGGTCCTATGGGCACCGCCAGGGCCACAGCAGCACTGCACGCACAGGCGCCGCACAGACCACAGCAGGAAGAGATTTCCCAGAGTCTGAGGCCCAAAACAATAATCCATAATCCAGCCATAGGGGCTCAAGTTACCACCTATCACTTTAATTGCACTACGTGTCTGCACTCTTGGCCCACTGCAACTTTTAGGAAAAACATGTGAGCCAATAGCCTTTACAAAATACAGCAAACATGGGACATTAATGCCAGGAATTGCACCTGCTGTAGAGCACCAGCCCACAGTGTGATACAAAAATCACAGAGTAAACATTAGCAGAAAATCCCCACTCTGCTGTTTGTTTTCATATTTACTAGTGGGAGTAAAAGCCCACTTTAAACCCCTGAGGCTGATACAACACACGTTGATAATTCATAGCTGCAAAACCACAGGCATCTGATAGCAGACGAAAATAAAATGACACAAGCACACAGGGGGTCTCAGAGTAGGTGGTCTGAATGGCCCCTTCTTGACAAGCAGCACCATCAGGTACCCAGTCTGTCAAAAATTTAGTGTAACTCAACTGAAGTCAGTTCCCTCTCACACCCTGAGGATTCTGATTCTTTTATGGGCTGCTGGAGGAGTGAAACATGTCTCTCCTGGCAAATAGTGATGTGATATCAGGTCAAAAGTTGGTGCACAAATGTACATAGCGAAGGTCTTTGATTGTAAATGGCTGGTGAATCTCCTCTGGGTCTCTAGGCCTTCTTCTCTAAATGTAACATTAACAAAAGGAAACGTGTTTTTTAAATCTTTCTTCCTTGTTGTTAAGGATGTGGGATACTTTGCCGGCAGCTGGATGTCAGCTCTCCTGCCCAGTGCTTGGACAACATCTACTGCAAACTCTTCAGCAGCATCCACATCCATCTGTTCATTCAAACACACTTCTGACACCTGAGCACCCGGAGGGTTTGCCCAAACTGCCGGTCACACACACACTGCTCCCCCTTCATGCAAGGATCCAGATGGATCCAAGAGGGATTATTAAATAGCAAGCCTTAGAACCCAAAGGAGCCCCATCAACACTGACAACACAGCATCTACCAACATAGTTCAAGAGCACAGAGTACATCTGAAAAGACTCAGGCAAGATTTATTTTCCTGTGCAACCCAGAACTACCAACCCATCACTGTCTCTTTGACATAAGAAGACACACACTGGGCTCCAGGCAGCCAGGCACTGCATATGCTGAAAGAGCAGACATTCATTGTTTTAATTGCTACAAATAAATTCATACCCTCAGCTAGTGAGCTGAGCCAGGTGCATTTAGATTAGGCCAAACCCAGGCTGAGAGAGTCACAACTCACCATCCTTCCTCAGGCAAAAGGAGCAGCTAAGATATTATTATTATTATTATTATTATTATTATTATTATTATTATTATTATTATTATTATTATTATTATTATTAACAACCCAAGCAGGCCTCTTAAATATGTTCCCGACTATTACTTCTCCATTAGTTTTAATCTGCAAGAAGATGAGCTGGGATTAACTTCTGTGCTTCTGTTCATTCTGTGCAGCTCTCGGCAAGTCAGCAACGTCGCCTCACAGCTGAGCAGATTTTGGCCCATGGCTGTCTTTTGGAAAGAGCACAAAAATCCCAAACAACAGCAGTGCTGGATCAGTGAGGCACAGCACTGGCAAGGGCACAAGGAGCCTTGTAGTACTGTACCAAACCAACCTGAACAAAAATTCTCTGAACCACTTTAAGGAGCACACTGGGTCTGTTCCTGCAGGTAGTCACACACGGTTCAAGGGACAGAATCTGTGAAGATCTTGGATATGTGTGTAAAGAAATTACAAGAGCACAAAACCCCAAAACAAAACAGGGATAGTTTCTTCAAATAGTTCCTCCCCCCTCCAGGGACCGGGGTTGCTATTTTGGAACAGAAAGCAGAAAGTTCTATCTATACCTGCACAAACATGCCAAGCATAAGCAGCCAGTCCCAAACAAGACATGTAAACAGCCCTGGTGTTGGCCAACTAAATCACTGCACACCCACCTAAACACAGCACAGGCCAATCTTCAGCTCTGAACACCAAGCGCTTTGGGAGATCAGGCCGTGTTTAAATTAGCATCAACAAAAGGATCAGCACGAGTGCCAAGTGTAAATACACAGTTTTTCTCCTCCTGGAGAGACTAAGCTTATTCTCCCCACCCTCCCAGATTGAATTGTGAGTTTAGCTTCTAAGTATCTCAGTAGAAAAAAAGGATATGTCAAAATTCTCACTTTTTTTTTTAACTGACCAAACTATTTGTGACATATAAAATCTGCTTTTACAGCACCTTAAGTCAGGGAAAATTTTTACCTGAGGACATAAACAGTTGCTTTCTTTAATTCTGCAGCATTTGTATCCCTAACAACACAGAGACATAGGAAGAATGCTGCAAGGACAATTTCCTCAAATTGTCTATGCATCTAGTGCTATACTGGGATACTTCAAAGTGATTAAAATTACCAAAGTCGATATTTTTTTCCTTTTTTTGTTAATACTACTAATTAAATAAAGTGTTCATGGTACTAACAAAAGCTTTCATCAGTTTCTGGGCCCCTTCATTTAGTAGATACTATATAAATATTGCCAGTCATCACACAGATGTGGGGATCCCTGAGGTCCCTTGGCTCTTGCTGACAGCTGTGATGCCTAAACCAGTGGGTTTCCATATGACAGGAGCCAGATGCACACATATGGCTCTTGAGCTTGAAGTCATTGCCTGCATGAGGTTTCACACAGACCCCTCATGAGACATGCCGGCACCCACAGCAGCCCCATCCATCCCTCCCAGACTGTGTCTCCTTTCCCTGGTACCACAAATACCAACCAGCAGCTGCTTTTTTGCAGCAGTAACAGAAGTGCTCCTGGTCACAGCCTAGGACCACAAACACATGGAACTGGAAACACGTGTTTGTCTTCCTGAAGCTCAGTTTGGTCCCCTCAGCTATTAGTAAAAGTAAATGCTGAATATTTTTAGAGTCAGCAGGCACAGAGTCCTCCCTCACAGCATTTTCATCACAACTGTTGGGAAATCCACAGTGTTTTCTGGAGCATGCCTCCAGGCAGGGGTGGACAAAAACCTGTATCTTTGCTTAACATGGTATTTGGTCTTGGTGACACGGTTTTGTTGATGCCATAAAGCTGCATCCCCACTCATAAACCAGAACAGTTCTCTCAGGCACCAAAATAGCCCCAGCTTCTGTGCTGATTCTTTTCCTGCGCTCCCAAGAGCAGCAGATCTGGCACTTGATACCCACCCAAACTCCTACTGATTTCCTCCTCCAAAACCTCCCAGCTCTCTGTGGTCTTCAGACTCTTTTCCACTGGCAAACAGATATATGTGACACAAACCCCAGTTGCAGCTTCCCCCTGTGAGAACACCTCAGCTGTGGCTCCCAGACCCAACCACCCCCTTCAGCTCCCGCCCCGTGCAGCCACATCTCCAGAACGTTACCAGAAGGTGCCAACAGTGGTTTTAAACCAGCTTTGATGAGGTTTTCGATTTTGTCAGCTCTGCAAAGGAGAATTTCTCTACCCCAGCAAAGGCAGCTTGCCCTCGGTAAGCCAAACTGCAGCCCAGGCAGCTGTGATGGATGGGGTGGCACATTAGGCCTCCAGCTGAGGAGGAAAAGATCACCTGGGGCAAGGACCTCTGTGAGCAGCAGCCTGAGGCACATCGTACCTCATCACTCAGAGCCCTTCCCCAAGACAAGGTATGGAAGTGGCCTGGATTTGGCCCAGACCCTAAACAAAGTCTAAAGCATGTCTGTTTGCCCCTGGGGTCAAAAACTCAACCCTCATTACCGAGTTACAATTTCTTTTCCAGTGTCGTAGTGTATCTGTCTTTCTTTTGAAAATGCCCTCTTTTACAGCCTGAAACCTTCAACACATGGAAATCATGGATCCCCCCTTGACACCACGGACCCATTCAGGGCTATTAGACATTCAGAAGCTGTTAGTGTGTAGATTTTAGTGATAATTTGGTGAATGGAGTTGTCAAACAAATTGCCTTTATTATGGACTGATTAAATGCAATCAGGGAGAAGTGCCTTTCCCCTCCCCAACTCCAGCCCTCATCAGCTCAAACAAACACACTGAGCCAATTAGCAGGGAGGTGGCAAAAGCAGCTTTCACTTGAAACCTGATACTCTGGGGGAAAAGAAAAAACAGCCAAGCACCACCACCAACAATAACAACAACAAAAAATTCTTTGTGCTTTCAAAACCAAGATGGGCCTCCAGGGAGAGGTTCCAAAAGCTACCCAGGGCTCACCTGCAGGGTGTGGATGGGAGTTATCAGCATTCATCTGGCTCGATGCCACATCAAAGTGCTGCTCACATCCAGCTTGTGCCAAAATCTAATGCAAAGAACACAAACATTAAAGCAGGCCCAAGGGGAGCAGCACTACCGGGGCTGGTTTTTCCTTCAGCTGGGTTCTCCTGTGTCAGAAAAGGCATGAGCTCCCAGCCAAGCTATTTCCATGCCTAGAAACCTACATTTTTGGCTTAGGTCCTTGCAGTGGATTCTCTGATGTCTGTAAATGCTTGAGTTCACAACCATTTCTGCAGAAGTCTTCATCAGCATTAAACTCGTGGCAATCACACTTATCTGATGCCACTACCCTTCTGCCCAACGTGCCTGAAATCAGCTAATGAATGGGAAAATCCTTGAGGAGAATTGGAGCACGGCATGATAACGACATAAGTTTAATCCCTTGCAGGTATGCAGCTGGAAGTTAAATGGTCACCTTGGCAGCAGTGGGCAGAGCAGAATTCAATATGTGTTTGCATGATTTAGCTTCAGAGACAGGAACGTTGTGGCTGAGCAGAGAGAGCAGGCAGGATATGAGCAATAGCTGTTGACTAAGATTTCAATGCCTGCATTTAAAGTTAGCACCAAAGCCTACTTTTGGCACCATTTTCATTAACCTGGTCCCTCTAAGGAGGAAGGCCTGTGCACTGCACATGGATCACTGCCTCCTGGAGCCTATGCAGAGGAGCTATGGCATAACAAGGACATTGCTCTGTCTTGGACTCTCACTAAAAATAGAAAGGGCCTAAAACAAAGGTGAAGTTTTATCAAACAGCAAGGATTTTGGAGATTAGGACTAGAGGTTTACAGTTAATGCACAGGGATTCAAAAGATCAGACTCTTACCCCACACCTCATCACAGTCCTCAAGTATCACCTTGAACATAAGAGGGAAGTGACACATCAAGACAGCAGGTTCTAAGCCTTCAAACAGTCCTGAGCACAAGAACAGATCACAGAATGAGATTAGACCAAGTGTCCATTCTACAAGCAGCCACAGAGAAAAAGTCCAGGTCTTCTTAAGAAGTGGCTGCAAAGTGCCTGATAACTCCACTCTCTCCCTCAGGACCTGCTTCCTACCCCCACACCCTGCTGCAAACATCAGTGTTTAAAGAACTATTAAAGAAAACAACTTCAAAACTCTTCACATAGTTCAAATACTTCACTTGAAAGGAATTTGAATTCTTACATCTCAGATTGCAGCAGTCCCCAGCAGAACACGCTCTGTTCATGTTCATGTTGTGGCGCTTGAGCTGTTCAAACAGGAGGGATGGAGCCCTCATGTGAGACCATGTGCTCAGGGGTTAGAAACCCCCACCAGCCCTGCCTGTGCTCTCCTGTGACAGAAGCAGTTCACCACATCTCTGGGCACCTTCTCAGGGTGTGCCTTGCCACGATCCACATGAAAATGAAATCCTTCTGCAGCTGAGAGACACGCACCTTGAAGACCCAGCCAGTGGGAGAGTACTGGGAGCAGTGGGATGTGGCTGGGTGTGAAGTTCTTGGTAAGTCTTTCATCCAGCCCCACTGCAGAGCTGCAGCAGGACAGTCAGGTCAGTGCTGCTGACTTATGATCTGCTTCAAGCTCAAGACTGGTTGTCCCTGAGCCTTCCTTCCAGGGCTGGATCCACGCACTCTGGCCCACCATCACAAGGCCGTGACTTATTACAAACAGCAGCACCTCCCTGGTAATGCCAAGTTGAACCAAGTCGAGAAGCCAGTGAGGTTTTGCTGCTGAACGAGGTCTACAGGACTGAGTTTTAAACCCCTATTCTTCCCCAGAGAGCATCAGCTGCTCTCTCTGGACAGTGCTGCTATTCATTTGCCAGCTGGAAGAGCCTTTACATCCCAAAGAGCTGTGTCATCTCCCTGCAGCACCAACTGCTGCAGATACCTCTGTGGGATCACAGCCAGCCTTACATTCCTCAGCAGTAATACCCAACACAAATCCACTCATCTCCCTAGTGCGCAGACAATTCATGTTTTGGATGCACCACCTCTAAGTGGGATGGCATACAGCAAAGCTATAAGGCTTCCCCAAAGATGATCACCTGCTCAATTCCAGTCATGCCAGAGAAGAATTCAGAACACCCAGAAGTACAGAAAAGTGTATAACAGGCCAGAAATAATTGCAGTCAAATAATGTTAGAAGGCTGCCCCCATTCCACTCCTTATGCCAGCTGACAATTCACTTATAGGGATAACAGTGACAAAAAGCATGCTCCATCAGGTAGGAAGAGTTACCTGGGCCACTCTCCTTCAGAGAGGCACATGGTGCACACCCTCATGCACTGGAGGGAGGCGAAAGGGGTCTTTGCAAAATGTGCTGGGAAGGCATAAGGTGTGATTGGGGAAATGCTGTACCTTTTCCTGCCCCCTTTCATCTTTTGGCTACTCAGCTCCTGAACTTACAAAACTATATTTGAGCTGCTACTTACTGGGTACAGCCCTTTCCTGCAGCAAATCATGTTTCCTGTCCTACAAGGTACAGTCAGTTCAACAAGACTGGGGACATTCGCCAAGCCTGCTATCAGAAAACATAGGTTGGACCTGGCAGAAGGTTTCAGCAGTTATGGAAACTCATGGGAGTTTGTGCTGTTGGGATTACAGACCCTGATTCAGAGTACAACCTTGCTGCACACATACACAGGGATTTAAGCCACCCCTCTTCTCCCAAAGCATGACAGTGCAGTTGGATGTTACAGAAAACATTATTTTGTTATCAGCAACCTTCTTACCCATTTTTCAAAAGAACAGCATCTGCTCCCCCTGCCAGCACCACTGAAGCCTATCGAATTTCCTTGCACTGCTCCAGCTATGCTGTACAAACATAATGTAAAGCACCTTTGCCCTGGGACACCTGTACACATTTTAACGCTTGGAAATTTGGTCTGGCTGGGAAAACTTTATCTACATTTTAGAAGGACAATTCCTTTCCCCATCACAGCTTTTGCCGCTGTTGTGCCCACTCCACGCACCCCTTCTGCATCAACTTGCTTGTAAGCAGGAGCACAGAGAAAGCTCAGTGCCAAGAAAAGGATAAAAGCACACTGGAAACAGGGAAATGCCTCAGTCCTTTCCATTCAGAGGCAGATCTGCCTTGAATGGGAGCCCCCAGGACTGATCTGCCCCCAAATGAGACTGAATCACAGGCAAGCCAGCCCCCTTCAATTCACATTAAGGCTTCAAGCTACTGTATATATTCTTTCCCCCCCCTCCACCACAAGCTCCTCCTTTCTAACACAAATTTCTCACAGCACACAAACTCATGCACTCCCAGGCAGCGAGCAGCAGTGCTGGGATGTGTTGAAACCCAAGTCCATGAGGTTCAACCCTTGCAAATGACACTTTTTCATCAGCAAACTATAACTGGCAGCTCTTATCCACTACAAGAGTTTTGCAAAACACCCCTAAAGAGTACACCAGGCTAGTTCTTCACACTAAGGCCCAAAATTAGAACCAATATCTTAAAAGAAAAGTGGCCCTCACTGGGCATTCCCAAGCAAACTAATCAACCCCGCTGAAGTTGCAAAATGAGATTTGTTATGTTTTCGCAGAGCCACACGCACATCCACAAAGAACAGAAGCAGAAACATAATTTTAAAGCGACTGATGCAGCTATAGAGTTATAAAACTCATTTGGGACTCCAGACTTTCAAACTGCTGGGTATTTACCTCCAGTATATGACTCAAAACAAATGCTATCAACATTTTTAGATTCAGAAAATATTAAGAAATGAGACACTTTTTCTTCCAGCTTAAGAAAACACAGGCTCAGAATATAATTCATTCTGCGTGTGCAACATCTCTCTACCTCAGCTCAGGGGGCTTTTGCAATGATCAGGAGCTGCACATTAAGAGGATGGAAACTGGCCCACTATGAAATAATTTATTCTTGCTATGTTAGCTTTAATTTGTCCTAAACCTTCCCAGTCTCCTAATCCACCTCTTTTCACTCCTGTGAGAAACACAGCACAAAACCTGCTACAAACTTACACAAGTTAACCCTACTCTCTTTCTTGTTCCGGAAGTTAGTCAGACTAACTCTTTTGAAATAGTTTTGCTAATTATTGTGAAAGGCTTTCAAGAAACTCAAAATCCTCTTACGGAAGACACTTTTCATCTTCGGCTTATTTTTAAAAGGTTAAAATTACACCCCGCATAACTATCCCAGATCTGCTCACATCCACTTTCCCTGAGCTGCTCATGAGCACTGGAATCAGAGTTCCCGTGCATGAGCAGCCTGCGAAGGGATCAGCGCTTCTCCCTACCTGAGAAGTCCGCAGAAGTCTTGGCAAAGTTGCTGAAAGCTGTCAGGCACATGAGTCCTAGGAGGAAGGTAGAGGTGGGAAACACATCTGGGCAGCACATCCTTAGGTGTCCTTACGGCTTGTTTTCTTCCAGAGGAAAGGAAAGAGGTTTCTGCCCCAGCCCAGCACTCCTCATCGCCCAGAGAACAGTGTGAGTCCCATTGCTTGGAAGGCTCGCAGCCAGCGGCGGGGAAGGAAAAGCACTCGGCACACAC
>VXBT01004126.1:917471-931245 GCA_013400235.1 Oriolus oriolus | reverse complement strand
CACACACACACACACACACACACACACACACACATATCCCTGGGAGTGAATGAATCCCGGCTGACAAATGAGACAGACCTACCTGAGCCTTGGCGGAGTTCCCAGGGTCCTAAAAGCCACCTCTTCGCCCAAATTTGCTGCAGACTGTTGGTGTGCAGCTGTCCAGCTGTGGCACTGCGAGCTGCTGGGGGGCAGTCGGGGAAACGGGTGCCCAGGGGGGCTGGGCTGGAGTAGCCCGGCTATTGTCAGATTAGATATCCAGGGATCTTGTCTCTCTGGTGCAGACAGACAGAAGGATGAGCAGAGTTTTCAAAGGAAGGAGCACAAAACAAAGCACCTGAATTCACATGGATTTCTGGTATGACGGGTATTTCTGGCTGCTGCTGAAATCAGTGTGAGCAGCGGTGTCCTGCCAGACTGGTGACAGGACAACTCTGTGTCCCCTGTTGAGAATGATCGTACTGTGGAGGAGACTTTGCAGAGACCCAGGGATCAAAGCCTCCTGGATCTCATTGCAGGACTGGGACTGGTATCAGCCACATATCCAAAATCCTCCCTTCTTTCGACAGCAGAAAGCCATGCCAGGCTGCCTCTACCCCACCAGACCCCTCTATGCTCCATCAAATTCAGCAGAGGGTTCTTCAGCAGATCCAAACCTGTGGTTTTCATAGAATCATGGAATGGTTTGGGTTGGAAGGGACTTCACAGATCATCTAACTCCAACCTCCCTGCCATGGGCAGGGACACCTTCTGCTAGACCAGGTTGCTCCAAGCCCCATCCAGCCTGGCCTTGAGACCCAGGAGTCCTGGCTCCTTCCATAGCAACTACTTTAACCTCCACTCAGCATGGCCCTAGATGATCACTGAGCACTGCTCATCCTGCAGTTAAAGGAAGGCTCCAGCTTACCTGGAAGCACATCTAGTGTTTGTTCCTGCCTGATTTTCATCCATATCCTGGCAGCATCAAGCGAGTCATGCTAACCTGAAAGAGCTCAGCACTTGGGACGCAGATAGATGGGTGGACTCTGTTGTCCCTGGGTACAGGAAGGAGGTCCTGGGCTTTGGTCACCAGCCTTAGCTGCAGCCCAGGCACATGTTTGCATGTAAATAATGGACATATCCCATACATCCAGGCTAGAGCAGAAGCTGAGTGCTGGTGCAGAGAGAGGAGGACGTATTGCACAGGCAAAGCCAACACCAGACATTTAGCAGCCTGTGTATCCATACATCCAAACCTATGGAGCAACACTGTGTGGGGCTGCCAAGGGGAGATGGGGCCAGGCTCACACACAGCTGCTGAACAAAGCTGCAGCTCCTATCCAGCAAAAATAACCTCAGTGGAAGCATCCAAGGAAAACCACTAGTAGTTTTCACTCCTCTGTCCTGTTCATCCACATGGAGTTAAGTGAAACTCTCCAAAAACATTGATCTTAGAGCTAAAAACAAGTGTTAGAAACTTCAGCCCAAAGGGCTTTGGGGTTTTTTCAGAGTTGAGTAAACTTGTAAAGTTTCTTATTCTGAAATTTCTAGCAAGGTTTCAGTTGTTCTCAGATGAATATAAGACTGGCTGCCTAATTACATGTGAAAGATGTTTTCCAGAGTGCTTCCATGAGTACCAGAGTAATTTTTTCCACCAGAAGTCTGTCCTGGGAGTGTCTGTGTGCTAGAAGCAGACCCCAAGGGGAGCTGTAGGTCCTGTGGCCCTGCTTGCCTTCTGCCCATACAGCCACTTGCTAAGTTCCAATCAGCCACACAGAGGATGAGAGCAGTGTGGTAAGTCTGGAGTTTGAGCTCAAATCCTGTCAATGACCACGGGAACAAGAGGCTGTCCTGGCCTGATCTGCACCTAAGCACCTCCTTCCCACAACAGCCCTTCACACACTGGGTCTCCAGTGAAGCTGCAGATGAGTCTCCTCAAGGACAGTGGTGACTCTGGGTTGACCTGACAGCCCTGACACAGCCTGAGGTCCAACAGGCTCTGTACAATCCAGCCCCAGTCCCTTCTCTCTGCAGACAATTCTGCCACCTCACTTTTTTGCAGAGGGCTACTCAAGCAAGATCAAAAAACCAGGAGCTTCTACAGGCTGCCTTGCTCTTTATTTCACCTGATACTTTAATCCCACCTGCCAGACCTATCTGACCCATATTTTTCCAGGGTTGACCTAAGCTTTAAAGAGAAAATACCAGGAGATTTGACTCCTGGCATCTATGTATAATTCTTGTCTCACCTAGTTCTGCTGCCCTTGCCAAGAGGAAGATTCACCACTGTTGCCTTATAGGCATGAGATAACCATACCCATTACCAGATTATCAGTCAAAGCTCCTTATCAGCAAGACAAAGAAACAATAGGACTCCTGGAAATTTATCAGCCTCTGGAAAAGGGAAGCACTAGTTGCTGAAAAGAGCCCACCCTGTTAGCAGGTGTTGATTTTACTGATTAAAGGGTAATTAGGTTTGGCTGACTCAGTATATGGGGAAGAAAAAAAAAACTTCTGCTGACAAAGGGTTTAAGGCTAAACATGGGCAGCATGCTTGAGCAGCCCTTTAGGTTATTGTCAAACCAAAGGGGAGGAAGTTTACATCAGTGTCCTGTCCTCTGAGGGTGCTGTTTTTAAGTAAGTTTGTAAAGATGCCTTCCAAAAGGGAAGAAGAAAGCAACTCTTGCCAAAAAGAAAGAAAAAAAGAAAAGAAAAATTGGCCTTTGTGAAGCAGACAATTCAGTTAAAGCCCATCTCCATAATGCCCTTATTCCCTGGGGCATGTGGGAACATCAGCTGTGTGTTTGGAAGGCAAAGAGGCCACCTGTCCCAATGCAGCACAGACAAAGGACGGTCTCTCTGTCATGGACAGTCTCATGGGGTAAACATGAATTAAGGCGACACTGAAATGGAACTTCACTTTTAGGAGTAACAGCCCATGAAGTCCATCTATGCCTTCAAATATGTCTCTGGGGATAGGTAATAACACGTATAATGATACACATTCTCTTGGATCCCTTATCCCTGAAGCCACCCAGAAGTGGGAACTGGCCAGTACTGATGCAGTCCAGCGTCACATCTTAGCTTTGAGGAATGATATTTGCTCTCTTTCCCTCCACAGATTACCTGTGGAGAAGTCTCACTAAGTCTAAGATGCTTAACAACTGTAGCTCAGTCCTCCGTTTTGACTATGTTACTTAAGTGCATTTTTTCTCTCCTCCCATGCTCCTCCCTTGCAGATCCTCTCCTCCTGCTGCACATAAAACTGTAATATCTGAAACATGCATGGAAACTCCCAAAGTGCAGCTAAGTACATCTGCAACTGGGGAAACCGAGGCAGTGAGAAGGGAAGCATTTGTCATTCAATTTTGTGACCCCAACCTTACCCAGTTCATAAATGGTAATCAGGAATGGACCCAGCTAGGATGATTCCCAGTTTAATGCTGTATGTGCTGATCTTCCCTCCTTCCAGGGCTGATTTTTGGCAATGCTTTTATATTTTTTACCGAGCCTGCACCATTAACCTCTTCCTTGCTGATTAAACCATCAACAGCCAAAGGCTGGTCGGTAGAAGAGCTGGACCAGGAATAGCTCTCAGCTAGAGAACCAGATGTAGGATTGAAGTCCTGTTTGTTTACACAGTCACAAGCAGATTTATCAGTACAAATTTTCTTAGGCTAGTCTTTCTTTCTAACCCTAGTAACATTACTCACTTCTTACTGTTTTTTCCATAAGGTCTCAAAGCACTCTCCAAAAGGCTGCTGTTGCATTCTGCCACTTCACACATGGACAAAGAACAGTCATATGTTTGAGGTCACTACTTTTTCAATGTCAGCCAGGGGAAATTGACAGAGATAAGAAAATATTAAACACTTTTTAAGTCCAGCCAGAGCTCTTTCCACTTGGTCACATTCCTTCTAAATGAATGTAAATTAATAACAATGTATATGTGCATTTATACCTACAGAAATACATGTGAACTGGGTGGTCAGAGCTTCAATATAAAATAGCAAAGCTTCCCAGCAGAGTACAGCTCTTTGTTCTCTTTTTCTTTTTTAATCTTTCCCCTAAGAGTGTCTTATGAAAACATATGGGGTTACTCATGGAAGTAAGCACTGTTTGCTTTCATCAATTTGAAGGCAGAGAACTTCACATAATGCAGTTTTGCAATACAACACCAACTATCTCACAAGCAAAATCCTCTTCTCTCTCCATATTCAATGCTAAACAACAGCTGTGCAGAATATTCAAACTGAAAAGCCTTTGAAGTTTTCACATTTTGTGTCACTCAATCATGTCAGTTTACAAAACAAACATAAAACCTGGAAGAGGACTTTGCTCCATACTGGGACAGGTTTGGAGTGGGGGTAGTGCTTCAACCAAATTCTGTGTAGAGCAAAAGCCCCAAGTGATGCACTTATTCCACTGAAACATTGGGAAACACTGAACAAATTGGTGCAAAATTCTCCAACGCATGAAAATGTCAAAAATAAAATGTTTGGAGACTACAGAGTGATCCACAGCAAAGCTGAAAACTTTCTCCTCATGTCGCACCAAGTAATTGATGTTGAAATCTCTCTCAGTTGGCATTCTCTTTATTACAATGATTCCATGTCCAGTGTTAGAGGATACTGTGCAGTCTGGTGATTTTTCTGGGATCGGCATATCCACCTGGGTTTAGTTGGTGCCTTGTGCACAGGATGTTCTTGGGTTAATCACTGTACTAGAACTACAGGAACCTGGAGTCATCTTGATCTTTGTACTGCACTGCAAGTCACATAAGGGTTTAAAGAGACAAGGATTTCAAGGATCAGAGTTCCTCAGCTTTGAATTGGGTCCTTCCTTTTCCCTGTGTTTCATCTGTCCTGCCTGTTTGGATTTGCTCCCTGAGATTTCTTGCTATGTTGGCATTTAGCACCAGCTGAGACCCTGAAGTTCACTTAGACCTTCAGGACCTGCACTGTCTTCTGATATCTATAAAGTGAAACTATTCTCCACTTGATCTGGCTCGAAAGTCCTCTTCTAACAGTTTTTTGGGGTAGATTTTTCCATTTATTGGATGGTACTGGCTTTACTATTTTCCACCACTCTATTTCTATTAGTATATTCAATAGCTCTCTGGGAGTGCTTCTTAGGTGATAGGCTATAAAGATATCTATCTGACATAGTTCATCTTGGCTTTGAAGAGCAGAGACACCCCAGACAGTTCAATGTGAGCAGCAGTACGGTTTTTTTTCCTGTTATCTCACCTATGATAGTCAAGGGAGGATTGTCTCAATCCTGCTGTTATGTAGACATGAGTCACTTCAGGTTACAAACCCCTTTAATCTGGATCTCCACTATGCTCTTCCCTCTTGTTTTTCCTGTTTTACTACCAACTCATAGATAATTTACATTGTCCTTAATTTCCACAAGAGCCAATTCTTTCTCAGATTAACTTGTTTAGAAGTTCTCTGCCTGTCCTGTGGGAGTAACATGCCATGATGCTACTTGAGACAATATGGGAATCTAAACATTCATTGTTCAAATGCTACCACAGGTATTTATCCCAAACCTCTGTACTCCACTTTGAGGGCATGCAAAGGCAGTAGCATGAAGGACAACAAGAGTCCCTCAGCACTCCCCCAGGTCCTTCTGTCCCTCATGGGCACACATCCTCTACACATAATCACAGCCCATCCTTATGGAAACTACAGTTATACTGTACACTGCAAAAGCCATTTTTGTTGTCAGAGAACCTTCCCACAAAAAGGATTGTTTCCAAGCATTGTCATCAAGCCTTTTCATAAAATCCACCTCTATATTAATAGGCTGAACCACGTAAGGGTCTGGACACAGGCACTGCCACTCACGTTTTGGACTAGTCCTTGGTTCACTTTTGATCCAGGCCACCCGACATCCAGAATATTTCTGAGCATGGCTTAGGAGTTGGCAGGAATTTTGGCCATTCCCAACAGGCAGGAAGGAATCCTACTTTGGAGTCTGATAGCATGAACACAGCCAAGATGATGTGTTCTAAGAGACCCAACAGTGTTTCAGAAGTTTGTAATAGCCTTGGTGAAGACACAGTGGCACGGGCTGAGAACTGAAAAAATAACCCCAGACCCAGGGCAGACTGTCTGTCAGTGCTACAGCATCTTCTCCATCCTGCTACCTTGGCAAACCTGATGAGAGCTGCCCAGGAATGGCAGTGCATCCTGCAGGCTCCAGGCTCCAGCACAGCTACAGCCCAGGTTGCTACGTGTTTGTGCTCCCTGCTATTTACAGCGATCAGTAGGACGGACCATTCCTTCAGGAGCATTCGGCATTGACTGGGCTTAAGTTTGATCTGGAGAAGTCAATAGAAAAAACCTTCTTGGCTTCCCTGGTTCCAACATAACTCGGACAGGTCAGCTTTCACCTCGGACTTACCATTGCCTTGGAGCACAGGATATTTCCCTTGGTTTTTTACAGACAGCAAATTACACAAAAAACCTCTGGCTCACAGATTGCAAACTGGTAAAAAATCAAAGGGAATCAGAGGAAATGCTTTTCTGCTGAATGGGGAAAACTAATCCCAAGTGTAATTTCACTGGCATCAGTGCAAATTCAACAATGGAATACATCTACCATTTGCAAGAAGAACAGGTTTGTGTTCTCCTTTCACATATGCTTAAACATACATTTTCCTTTCCTCTTTTAAATCTTTTCCATTTGAGAGGGCTGTTTCAAGAGTAACCATATGCTTTCACATGCATTTTAGTACTCAGGCCAATAATATCACCAGGTATTTGTTTCACAGTGGTCCCAAGAGACTATCTAGTGACCAAGTCCAGGTGTGCTGGGCAGTGCAGACAGCACTGGACTGTGTCATCTAAAACAGCCCAAGGAACTTACAATGGCATTGAAGTCCAAGCCACTCAAACCTTGCACTCTGTAGTCACAACACTATCATTAGGGAACTCCAGTTAACTTGCTTCTAAGGCAAGAGAGGCTTCCCATTGCAGAAAGCTCACAGTGAAATTTGACTGCAGTCATTGTCTCTGGGCACCTGGTTCACACATCACTGATCCCTACTGCGGTAGCGCTACTCACCAGACCAGCTACAAAGGATGCAGAGGAAAGAAGGAAACTTTATGGGTTTTTACAGTGTTTTTACAAGAGATTTGCAAATGTCAGAGTTCCCCAGGGTGGGCAGTGCCTGGCCTGACAGCAGTGTTATGTGCAGAGCTGCGTTTGTACGGGCCTATCTTAGTGGTTGCGTGCATCCCGGGACTACACAAGACTAGTATAAAAAATGGCTTTTCTAACACAAATAACTTGCCTCAGAAACACCTCAGCAAAGGTAAAAAGAGACTAGAGCCCACTTAGATTCCAGCACCTTCTAAATTTTTGCTGGACTATCCCTTTGTGAAGATGGACAAGCCAGCATCACCCTCCCAGCCTTTCCCTGCCCAACACTCTGGTGCTGTGCTCTGCCCTGTCCTGCACTTATCCCCTCGGTGCTGTTTCATGGTGCTGTTTCCCTAGCTGTCCTCAATCTCAGATGTCCATGGAGAATCTCTTATACTTATTACTACACTGCTGGTAATTTCTTGCTTCACTTGGTAACCCCACCTTGGACATGCAAAACTAATAAAATCCCCTTCTCCTTTCCCACAGTAGCAGGTAAAATAATTTTCTTCCATTCACCAAATCTATCCCGACACACCTCACCTCCACCTAATGCTCCCTCTGTAAAATGTACCTTCTGACATTACAGGAAAAGCAGCTTTGACCATTAAAAGAAGTCTGATTTAAGGCAGTTTGGTTTTCACACAGAGAAGATGGCCACAAATGGTGCTCTGAATAACTTGGAGAGCTGAGAGCTTCTTCAGCTGGTTGAGGAAGCCAGTGTCCAGAGCTGCTGCTGCTTCTGTGGTGGAAGAGGCAGAGACACAAAGTTTGTAAAGCCCAGTTCTCAGGTGAAAGCCCTGCTGTGAGTCCAGAGGGAAGCAGTGAGACATAAAACAAAGCAGCAGGTTCTCTCTCCCACCTATCTTGACACAATAGTACTGCACACAGCTGAGCCAGTGCAGTGGAAAATAAGGTTACGATTTCTAACGGAAATCTTTGCAAAACAAAGGATATTGGATCACATTTTGTCTTCAGGTTAGTCACTGGCTACACAATAATGAAGAGCAGAAGTTGATTGGTTTTGTTAAAAACAATGAGAAGCCATGGCTTTGGGCAATTTGATCACAAATTTTTTACTTGCTTTTCCTCCTGCATATGGAGGTTGAGATAGTAGATATAATCTACTATGACAAACCACCAGCATTAATGCATTAATCAAGAAAAACAAATGGTCCCCCTTTGAAATCTCCTGCCCACCTAGAGAGAGTAATGGGGTTATAAATGGAGAAAGAACAAATATTGACTCTGTGAAATGTAAAGGTACCTGGGAGTTCACCCATCAGTCTTTAGATTACACTTGCCTTTCAAGATGAATGGGATTTCTTTTATAATCCATTTCAGTTGGGGGTTTTTTAGCATCTCAGGAAACTGGAGGGGGACATCAGCAGTCTGTTTAGGTTCTCGAGGTGTTCCAGACTGTTTCTGAAGGACAGTACCTTCAGTTTCTGGAATGAGGTAGATGCTCCCAACCCAAGACATGTCTTTCAGTTTGAGATAAGTACTGAAGGAGCTGCCTGGACTAGTCAATGAGTTATATGTTTGATGGTGCTTCTGGTGCAGCTTTATGTAGGATGGCTCCAGAACTCAGCCTCCATCACACAGACTATAGAAGCTCAGAGGCACAGACACCCCTTGGCATCTGGACCCACACAAGACTCAAGAAGACCCAAGAATTTACTGCCTAAGGGAAAGACCTCTGGCATCACATACTGAACTTAATCTTACCTTGTCACACACTCTTCATAACTCTCTAGACTTGTAATATCTCACTCATTTAACCTCTAAAGCAATGATATACTTCTCTTCTACGCAGATTATTGGATTATTGGATTCATTTCAACATTGGCTTCCATATTAGATACAACTCGTCTTTAAAATGTCTTACTAAATCAGAAAATTAGGAGAATCAAGTGTTTCATAAATGCTGAGATCAGCCAGTGTTGCTGCCCCTTCTGTAACCTGTAAGGGTGCCACATGTCCCAGAGGGAACTCATTTCTGAGTGGGGGCATAATCAAGAGGAGTGGGGACATAATCAAGACAAAGAGACTCAAGAAAAACTGCAAAGCCACTAACAGCTCAAATTCTCAATGATCTGAAAACATCACAGATTCCAAGAGGAATTTAAAGGCACTTCTGACTCTGAACACAGAGCCAGTATCTACTGAGGCACTGGAAGAGCTGCCAACAGACCAGTTCACATTTCTTATATCCCCTGCACCCTGATGGAAATCATTGGCACACGTTTTTTTTTTTCTTCTCCCATACAGGTTATACAATAACAATTTACCCTCCAGGGCTGGAATGCAACAAAGGGAAAAGGAAATGGAAGAACATAGGTGTGCGTGAACAGGGCGGTGATGTGCTGTGGAAGCCATGCCCTCTGCCAGAGGCCCTGTGGAAGCCTGAGGCTCAGAGGAGCAGATGTGTGCACTTTCCCAGCACTGCACACCGAGGGGAGAACGTGCATTGGCCTGGCAGGGTTAACTGTGTGTGGCTCCAGCAGGATGCATGCTCCAAAACAACCGAGGCCCGGGGCTGTTTTGACAGAACGAGCGGAAGATTTTCCAGTCCATCGCTTTCCTGAGCTCAGTGCTGGAATGCTGCATCTGAAGAACAGCTCTCCCTCTCCTCTTTGCTTGCTCTACAGTAAGGTAAAAAAATGTAATTGTGGATGCTTGGTAGCCACCTTAATGAGCAGCTGCTCTATCCAGAAGGTCTGGCATCTGAGGTCATTTTAAGCAACATTTTGGGATTTCTCAGATTGTTTTCAGCTGGGTCAACTCACCTTAAGTTAACCAATAACTCATGTCTCATTAAAGAGAAGCTTCCAGAAAGACTAGAACTGCCATCAGATTGTTTATATGTTCTAATAAAATCCACTATACTCAAACCTTTCTAGAGTAGTTTATAGAGCTGCTTCTGGTACCAGGGGTAAACAGGATACAGAGGGATCCAGGCATAGCTTTGTGTCTCTGCTGACATAGGTTTGCAAGAGAGCCTGAAGGATTCAGATACCTCTGGACAGTCTGAAAGGAGCTCTGTCTGCTCCACCAGCCACAGGTAAGGTGGAGCAGCTATGAATGGCTTGACAGGTGTTCTGAAAAGGGCACAATTTAGCTAGGAGGTGGAGAGGTCCTCCATGAGCCACTGCCATTTCTTTTGTAATCTGGGGACATCCAGCTGTCTCTTCTCAACCCTGAACGGACAACAAACCAGATCTCCAGAGCAGCTCAGCCCTTTGTAGACATCTCTTTCTGTCTAGAGACACAGTAATAATAACAGCAGGTGTTACCACTTTTTGCTGTGTTTCCTATAAAAAGATGTCCATATTCCCTCATGCAACATGAAAATTCACTCCCTTCTTAACACCCTCTGACAGGCCACAGACAGCTGTGTTGGGGCTGCTGCAACATGGCTTCAGGTGTTCAGAAGAAATCTCTGGGATTTCAGACTGCAATTCAGACTGTTTTGGAAGGTGATGCTGACAGCCCTGGTCCTGGGGGTGCTGGGACTGAAGCACTGCATTCCTGGGCACATGAGCAGGTTAAATCCAGACAGGATGTGTAAGATGCGGGTAGGCAGGGCAGCTCAGGCCAGTACAATCTGTTGGGGATCTCCACACCTGAAATGTGCACCTCTTTCCTATCTCCCAAATGCAGCACATGGTCTGAGAAGGTCTGTTCTTCAGGCTTTGTGTCCTAGGTTACAATGTAAGGTGTAACCAATAGTATGTATTCTATTATCATCTTCACAAGCTGTTAAAGCAGGTGGGGCACTCTTTGTTATTTCCTACCATGACTCATCCCTGATAACTCCCTCCGGGAGCTATCTCTGTTTAATGGGCAATCAAGGACCCACTGCATGACTCACAGAATTACATCAGCCCGTCGTGAGATGCTCCACCCAGGGGGAGGAGCCAAGCATTCCCACCTGGATATAATCTGGGGTTTGGAGTAGCACAAGTAGCCCTTACTTGCTGGATTCCTAGAGGGCAGGAGCTACTACTGGACCTTCATGTGAAGACCAGACCCTTCTATAAGATCACTGCTTCAACAGGACCACTTCCTCTGGATGGCTACCACTACCCTGACTAACAGGGTGTAAGGTTGTATCCCAGCTCTGTCAGTGTTCTTGTACTATTGCGTTTACTTTAATTTTCCTATTAAATTATAATTCTGACTTGCAATCTCCCACTGGTTTGTTTTCAAACTTGTACACTTTGCTACAACAAAGTTGAGTTAAATCACAGAAGTCAAAAATGAATGGCTCAGAGTGACAAAGAAATGGTAGAGCAAAACACAAGGTCTCCTTTATCCTTAAACATTGGCCTTTTTTCCTCTAATGAGCCAGGACCATCATTCAGTGAAATCTTTAGCAAGGAATTGCAAAGAGGGATCAGTTGTAGTGCTGATCTGGGAGAAAATCTGTTGACTTTATTGATACAGCTGCAAGGACACATCAAGGGAGGAAGACACTGAAAAGCTGATACCAAAAGAGATTTGGGTTTCAAATAGGCTGGAGGTGGCAGTATGTCCAGCTGGATAACTGAGGGTATTTGGGGTGACTGTGAGCACTGCTGAACTGCCATGTTCAGTTTTGAAACAAATACCTCAAGAAGGGTATTGAAATAAGGGAGGAGACTTCAAAGGCACTAACATGAAGGATGACATTTAATCTTGGACACATCCTACTTCCATAGATGAGAGGGGATCGGGCTAAGCGCTGTTTTCTACCTGTTCTGCTTTTCTTCTGCTACAGATTTGAGTAGCAAGGAACCATAAGTGAGTTTCCCCAAGATTGGACAGGAGATACTAGAAATATGTTCACCTCAATCAGAATTAATTCAGAGAAGTACCAAAGTCTGTTTAATCACAGAATAAGCTGAGTTGGAAAAGACCCTCAAGGACCATCAAGTCTACCATGTGCCTGAGAGCATTGTCCAAACACTTGAACTCTGTCAACCTTGGTGCTGCAATCGTTTTGTGAGTCCAACCATGCTCTGGGTGAAGAACCTTTTTCTAATATCTAACCTAAACCTCCCCTGACACAACTTCAGGCCATTCTCTTGCGTCCTGTCACTGGTCACCACAGAGCAGAGATCATCCTCTGCCCTTCCTCTTCCCCTCACCAGGAATTTGTAACTTCAGTGAGGTCTCTCCTCAGTCTCTTCTTCTCCAGGCTGAACAGACCAAGTGCCCCCAGCCACTCCTCATACAGCTTCCTCTCAAGGTCCTTCACCGTCTTTGTTGCCTTCCTTTGTTATATCACCTGAGAACAGTGATGCCTTTCATTTACGAACCTCACCCTACTCCAGTGATTGTAAAGTGATCCATACTTTCATGTTATATAAGCAAGAAAAGTAGGGAGGCAGCCCTTTTCCTACTCTGTCTGACGTGACAGAATGAAGAAACTCAAGGTGAGCGTCTTGCACCTTTATTTCAAACTCAAGAAAACTGTTCCTGAAAAAAAGAGACCCAACCATACGTGATCCTGTGTCTTGATGCCAGGGTGCCTCAACAACCCACGCACAAATTAGACACAGGGGCAAGGTTATCACACCTCAAGAGAAGGTTCACTTGGGAAGCCCTCAGCTCAGGGCAGTTGCCAAGATGGTTTTGTTAGCCTGAAATTCTCAGTGGTCTGCCAAGGAGTTAGAAACAGCTCCCTGAAACCGAAACATCCAATTCTCTTCTTTAAAGACAGTTCTGAGCTACAGATCTGCAGTTTTCCAAGTCACAGCCCACACATGTCCTTACAGCTGTTTTGTTATCTCCTCGATCACCATTAAGTTATTGGAATTACCCCTACATGATAATTCCTCACCCCCTGAGATACATTATTTTACCTTTTAAATAGTGCTTATGTAAGGGACAAGAACAGTAAAAAAAGAATAAACTTGAGAAGGAGTGGTGTACTCAGTGCTGGTGGAGACGATTTTTTTATTTTAAGGGTCACAGTGCCCTCTTCTGGTCCATCAATGTCCTGATTATTAACTCACCGTTAAATCAGCAGATTGTAGAGAAAAACTGTGACTTGTCTTCTGCACACCTTATTGTCTTCTAAAGCACAGTTAAGAAACCAAGAACCAGACCACAAAGTAGGAAATTACTCTGGTTAACGTAGGGGCTTGGGCAGTCAGCTGCAACCAATAAAAGGGGTTGGGGGAACACTGCAGGCAACATGATGGATCTAATTAGTTCATGAGGTCAGGGATATTTTGAAGTGAATCTCTGCGAAGTTTAAACAGTGGGATGTTATTTATAGACCTGCATTTAAAATTCACCTTTCTTCTGCTTCTGTAGCTACTAATTGAATCCAGACTGACGGCCAAGAAAACCTGACTGACACAAACATATTGAAAGTACCTCAACAGTGCTTTTGCCTATAATAATTTCTAAACTAATCTTGGTGAAAAGCACTGGGGCTGTGGGATATCTGAATTACGGACAGAGATAACAGTGGCCCAGAAAAAAATTTTAGTTGAGCGTTTTTGTCACGAAGACACACAGAAGTGTGTTCCTGGGAAACGTATAACCATTTTCATGCAGCAAAGCCAGAGTTAATAAACTGTGGTGGGCCCCTGTGATGTCCAAGGAGCTATTACGAGTGTGCCTGCCCCGTGTTCCCACCGCCGCCGAT
>VXBT01004126.1:885906-917332 GCA_013400235.1 Oriolus oriolus | reverse complement strand
GGGATGGAGGTGAAAGGGGCCGCTTTGTTTCCTTTCATCCTTAAATCAGAGAACAATTTCGGCTGGGAGCGGAGCGTCTTTAAGGTCCCTTCCAGCCCCTGCCTCACCAGACCAGCCCCATTCAACCTGGCCTTGAATAGTGCCAGGGTTGGGAAGTCCATAGCTCCTCCGGGCACCCTGTTCTAGTGGCTCACCACCCTCAAAACGAGGAATTTCTTCCTCATATCCAACCTAAACTTGCTCCAGTTTAGCACCGCCCCGTGAGGCGGCGGCGCCGCCGCCGCGCTCCGTCCCGCCGTGCTTTGTCCCCCCGCGCTCGCCGTAGCGGCCGCGCCGCAGCCGCCATGGCGGCCGCCTGTGGGAGGCTGGTGCCGAGGGGCGCCGCAATTGCCCTGCCCGGCAGTGAGCATCGCCCGGGCCCTCTCCCTCACCCCCCGGGCACCCCGAGCTCCCCTCCCCGCCCGGAGCCCTCCTCCTGCCCTCCCTGGCCCGCAGAGCGGGGGGGAGGACTGGACTGGCGGCGGGCGGGCTGTGGTGCTATGTCCTGCTTTGGTGGGGGCGGTTCAACTTGAAATCACGGGTGCTTTTAACGTTGTTTTGTATTTTACAGGGTGTTTTTCTTTATCGGGGTATCGAGTGAGCAGCGATGGAAAGCCGCCGAAATTCCAGCCGCCTCCGAAGCCCGTCATTATTGACAGGAAGACGCGGAAGGAGGAGAGGAGGTGAGGGTGTCCCAGTGCTCACCTGAGCTTGTAGAGCCTGGGCTCGTGTCCAGCTCTGTGCTCAGGCTGATCACTGTGCGAGCACTTACTTAAAGAGTCAACGCAGTATTGTACAAAAGGAATCCAAACACAGTTTGTAAAATTCTAGCAGAGGCCATTTGTGTTGAAGTATGTTAAAAACACCTTAAAATACTGTTTTTGGAGTTTCTGAAAGCAGTGAAACGTGAAAAAAAAGTGTAGAGCAGAGAATACTTTTGCAAATCTGGGGTTAATGTGGGAGATTCTGTCTGTTAAAGACATCTCTTTAGTTAAAGGCATCTCTTTAGCGTGTCAGGGGTGACAGGGACACAGGTCCTGTGTGTCTGCCTTTGCCTTGGACCTCGAGACCAGTTGTGAGCATGTGCATCACTGGTTGTGCCATGGACCTGATGTCTCTGGTAGCCTTCATGAGAAGTCTCATTATGGGTATTTTTGATGTCACCTCAACCCATTGCATAGAATCACAGAATGGTTTGGGTTGGAAGGGACCTAAAGATCATCCGGTTCCAACCCCCCTGCCATGGGCAGGGACACCTCCCACTAGCCCAGGTTGCTCCAAGCCCCATCCAGCCTGTTTGTCAACACTTCCGGGGTTGGGGCATCCACAACCCCCCTGGGTTTTAAACCCAATTTGCACTGCTTTAAATGACCCAGTGGTTCAAACTGCAGTGCTGTGTCTGGAAAGAGAGTGGTGGTACTGTATGGTTCATCTGCCCCCTCCAAAAAACCTCACTTTGAAGATCAAGAGTAGGTTTGGTGTTGCTTATTGCCTGTATGGCTGCCTGTGGACAGCAGCACCAACCAGAACCTCTGTGCTGCCCCCACAGTCCTCATAAGGTTTGTAAGGCAGATTTGCATTTGTTCTCCTCTGTGTTGGGCACTTCTCTCCTGGTCAGATCTAGAACTTCTAAGATGCATCTGTACAAGTGAATTAAGTGAGTCCAGTTTCATCCATCAGCTCTGAGGCCAAAGTGGTCTTTCCATCCAAACCAGAGTGAGCACATCCAATTATCTGTTGGAAATGGTTCTCATCTCAAGCCAGTCCATGTCAGAAAGTGTGCCTTCAACTCAGCAGTCAGATAACTGAGGTCCAGGCCATGGGGAAATTCCTTGGCATGGTTTAATTTTTTCTGGCAGAAAATAGTTTTACCAGTCCCTTTAAGCTTCTGTAACACAAAAGAACATTTTTGTGGTGTCTCCTGTAGAATCAGTTTGTGAAAACTGTAATAGATTCTTCCATATCTGTTATTATAAAGTCAACAAATAGTCTTCTGTCCTGTGGATTACAATTAAACCATTAAATAACCTGTTCCTAAACTGTGACAGCACTAACTGAACTGTCCTCTTTCAGTCACCTCCTCTGAGACCAACATGTATTACTGGTTTGGGAAAAAATCTGTTTAAAAGAACAACAACAAAACAAACAACAACAAAAAAAATCCACAAAAAGACCCCCAAACCAACATCAAAACTCCACAAAAATTCCTTTTGCATAACAAGAAACAATAGTAAAACAAAATTGGTGACTTCCTGGACTGCAGTTCATATCTCTGAAAAGGCAACTGGTGGTGGTTAACCAACTGGTAATTTTTAGGCCAAATACTTGGAATTCTCTAGTATGTTTTATGCAAATGCTTTTGTTTCATACTTTTAAAAGTTTGGCTTTTCTTACAGGTTCCTGAGCCCTGAATTTATACCTCCCAGAGGGAGAACAGATCCTCTTAAATACTATATAGAAAGAAAGGATATGATACAGAGAAGAAAAGTCTTCAACATCCCGGAATTCTATGTTGGTCAGTAACAGCACTAAAACTTTCATAATTCTGTCAGTATTTTACATTGTGTGGGGTGGTAAATAGTGTGGTCATATGTAGAATAGCATCAAACGTGAAGTCTCAGGTGTGTTAGATGAAGGATGTAGGATCACATTAGGATGTGTTTCTATACATATACTTCATGCTTTAATCTCATATTTACATCCGGATTCATTAAAAGAATAATCCTAATGTGTTCCTTATGTGGGTTTTTTTCAATCCTGGCACTTGAGCATATAGTTTACCAGTAAAGCTAAATAAAAAGAAAATTAGATTAATTATGTTCCATTTGGATAAGGAAGACCAAAAAAATAAAGTTGAAGAAGGTCTGTAGTTAACCTGCAGAATCGCTTCAACCTGTATCAATTCAGGTCACGTTAGCAGTTTTTTCTGTTTGTGACAGTTTTGATGGGAAACAAAAATATTTTCAAGATGCACCTGAATAGATGCACTTTGTGTAGACTCTTGCCCGCATTTTGGTACACATTAACTGGGACAGGCTGTTTATTTTAATCCATTTTTTTTGGCAGGCAGTGTACTCGCTGTGACAACTGCAGATCCCTTTGCCAGTGACAAATCCAAGCGGTTTGTTGGGATCTGCATTCAAAGGGGAGGGAAAGGACTCGGCGCTACCTTTGTCCTTCGGAATGTCATAGAAGACCAAGGTGGGGTTTCAGCTGTGGTAATTATGCTACAAATGTTGAGCAAAAAATGTGTTAAGTTGTAGAAGTTTAGTCTGTGGGGAGGAAAACAGCAGACTGAAGTGAAATTGTGAGCCTGTTAGAGTACTCTGCAAGTTTAAAACTGTTTGAAATCTTGATGTGCTCTGTACTCAACGGCATGGAAATGCACGATAATTTTTTTTGTCTATATACTTGGCAATTTTTAGACATTCTGTGATGGTTGTGCTTATGTCTGAGCCTGGGCTGTGTTGCCATGTAAATACCAGCCCAGTTTGAGCACTGTGAATTTGCAGGAACTGGGAACGTAGGTGTGAACTGCTACAAGCAACAGATAGAAGAGTTTTATCATAGGTTCATGTTCTGGATTATGACAAAATTGGGGACAATGCAAATAGTGGAGTTCTGAGGGCAAATCTGAAAGGGGTGGGTGTCTTTTCATACACACCGCACGTACACTGAAATGGATAATAACAGCCATTGTAACCAAAAGGGAGTAAAGTTTAAAACCCAACCTCATCTTCCTTAAACTCAAGCCATTCAAGTCTCTTAAACCATTTTGTATCAAAGATTTGACTTACAAAGAAATGTGCAGACACAGTGCACGAGTACCATCACAAGTGCACACAGCACTGTAGTGCTCCGAGAACTAAAAAGCAGATTGCAATAATACAGGAACGCATAACTGAAGCAGTACTGCTTGGGTGTTGGTATTTCTCATGAATTTGGTTAATTAAACCAGGCTTTCTGTCTCTAAGGGGTTGAAATCTGCTATGAACTGTATAGTCCTCGAATCCAGGCGATCGAGGTTCTGAAGCTGGAGAAGAGGCTGGATGAGAACCTGACGTACCTGCGAGATGCCCTCCCTGAGTACAGCACTTTCGATGTCAATATGAAACCTGTGCCTCGGATGGACCAGGAGGAAATTCCTGTGAACAAAGTAGGTTTCAGAGGGAAAGCACAGGATTATTTAAATAACTTCCATTTATCACTGGTACCCTGGTAGGCTGTAGCAGCTTTTGCTACATCAGTTACCAGGGTGACAAAAGTAGGTAAAATCAGGCAAGTCTTTGTGCCATTCCTGTAGTGAAAGAATGATGAGGATGTAAACACCTACCATCCTCAGGAATTAATTTTGAAGATGCATAAAGAGTAGCAGCCTCCACATTCCTCTATAGAACGGTGCAGAGGGGAAAGCTTAAGAAACGTTATTGTTAATGTGGTTACTGATTCAGGAGTGGCTGGTGTCAGGAAACAAGGTAAGAAAGATGGAAGACTCAGCTAAAATCTGCATGTCAGGAAAAATCCAGAAACCAGCACACCCTGCCAGAGTATCATGTAGAAACTCAGTATGATAATGCCTCCCTTTCCCTATCATGTTTTTATTTTTCCTTAATAAGGAGCAAAACTACAAAAGATGAGTTAGCTTTAATGTATGTTTCATTTAAGGACTCTGTGATAAATCAAGACAGTGTTAATTAAGAAGTTTTAAAAGATACTATGATAACAGTCATATAAAGGAGTTCCTTAACACACTGACAGATTGCTGTTTTCTCTTACTTTCGTTCTGTTAGAGCAGCACTTGTCTCACCTTTTGCTAAGCTCACAATCAAAAATCTAATTACTTAATACCTTTTGGGGTTTTTTAAAATTTTTTAATCTTTTACTCTAGTTACAGGTACGAATGAAACCTAAACCATGGTCAAAACGGTGGGAAAGACCCAAATACAATATAAAAGGAATAAAGTTTGAGCTACCAGAACATAAAATGAAAGCAGCACAGAAGTGGAGCCAGCCATGGCTGGAATTTGACATGCTGAGAGAATACGATACTTCAAAAATAGAGGAAAAAATTCGGAAAGAACTGAGTGAAGAACTTGAAAAATAATAATGTTTTTTGCAGTCTAGAATTAGCGAGAAAATGAGTATTTTTAATTTACTGTATGGATGATCAGTTGTCAAGTTTTGTATATACAAGGGCAAAGCAAACAATAAAGCTAACCTTTCCAGATTTCAGTGTGAACAGACTTCTGTGGCTCAAGTGGCCGCTGCCCTCCCAGTGCATACAAGTCGTTACAAGGAATCTTTCTTCCAGAAACAAACATCTACAGAGCTGAACTGTGATAGAACATCAATTACATTTTTGTCATAGCACAAGGCTGGTGCTAGAGACAAGCTGGGATGAGACAAAGCAGAACAAGAGAAAAGCAATGAGATCATGAGCTTGTGGGGATTGCTGATCAGCAGTTGCATTTTTGTTGCCATTCTGAGAGGAAAAGCAAGTGAAATTGATGATTAGAAAGCAGTATTTGTAACATCGGAAGGTTAATGGAGCTGGAGGTTTGTTTTTTTCTTCATACATCTGAACATTTTTGTCACATGTTAAGGAATTGAACTAAGAGCCATTACCACAGTAAAATATTTTATTTTCAAAAGAAAACGAATTAATCTTTTGTCTGTAATACTGATCAAAGCTATTTACAATTAAAATATTTTACAAAAATATATTTTTAACTTAAAAAAATATAAAAAGAAGGCATAGGGATTAAGCCTGCAAGAGAGAAATTCTAGTCCCAGAAGATTTTGGAGAAATAGTCACAAACATACAGATTCTGTGATGCACTGCAGTTTTTACAATGAAACATCCTTGTTATTCTGTAACAATATTTATTGCAAATATACAAAATTATAAAACATTAGAAATCTAATAAGGATATGAAGAAGTAAAGTTCTGTAGAGCTTACTGGGAAGCACAGGGAGACTTGTAGAATTCCAGTTACCAGAAAGTAACTGAAGTTGTTCTGTTCTTATCATCATCACCATGCCTGTATTGAAAATCCTGGTTCCTTACCTGCACACTGGCCCCACCTTGTTTCTGCATCAGCAGCATCATGCATTCTTTTTCACTAGGAATGGCTTAACAGTAATCCTACCAAAAAATCACTGTGGACTCCAACTCAGAAGAGCTCAGTGACTGCTGAGTCAGAATGATATTCAGCAATTAATACTGAAAATAACTTGTCAAGTTGTCTGCTGACTAGCAGTGATAAAGTTCCCTGGCACTTTCTGTTTCCAGGATTCCTTTCAAGAAGGATACAGCAGTAAAGCACTGAGCATTTAGTTAATTTAACTTTAGAATGCCTGAACCATTGCTTTGACAACTGCAGCTTCTAAATACTCCCTAATCTAGGAGTAGATGGCAGTAAAAAATATTTGGAAAAAATACCTCACATATTTTAACACCAAGACAGTGATTACCACTACCTCTTTGAGTAGGCAGGATCCACTAATCAAATTTCACACTAGAACTGGTTTAGTGTGAATAGCAGCCTTGTTTCAGTAATGTAAGCATTGTTTCAAAAATTTCTATTTCCCAATCATTGGTTTAAGGTGTTCAAGTTTATGCTCTTCACTGAAGTCTTCTACAATACGCAGAGCCCCAATTTTCACCAGCAGGAGAAGAACTTCTTTTGTTTCATCACTGTTTAAGAATTTTAAAAAAGAGAAAAAAATTATAGCAGCACTTTTACAAACTTGTCTAAAGTACCATTTTTGTTTCATGACCTCGGCTACTCTGATCATTAACAGCACCCAACGTCAACCACCTCAGACTCTCACACTAAACAAGGACTGCTGAAGTGCTCCTTCACATTAGACTCCCATCTTTTCTTTTAGATATATATATAGATATATATAAACATACTTGAAATTGTCAAATATATGGTATTTAAAGAATTTAAAAAATTCTTTACACAAAGTATTTGGGGAAGCACTTGAACCCCAAGGACAGCCTCATCCATTACCTGTGGTTGTCCTTGTGTAGCACACGGGCACATTGCAGCAAGTGCTGGCTGAAGTTCAGTAATTCAGGGAGAGTTGATCCACCCTTGAGATCTTGGAACCATCTTTCTGGGAGGCATGCAACCACCTGTTCACACAATATTTGGAAAAAGTTAACAAGCATTTCAATATAACCAAGTCACATAACTTCTGACAGGAACCTTCTGGCAGGTTCAGTCATTATTAGTGTGGTTTTTCTTTTTCCTTCAAACCAACATTGATTATCTCTCCAAGTAGTTATGCTTAAGAACCTACAGACCAGTATTTGCTCGAAAATGCTCTAATGCAGCAAGGTTGTTAACAAAAACCATTAAAAACAGATTTTAAATGTTTAAATTTTATTTTTTTAAATATTCCATCTTCAGTTTTGACCTCTAGTAATGAAAAACAGAAGGCTTTTAGCATACACCCTCTTCCAATGGACATTATCTTTTACCTTATTACACTTTTCTATATTATCTGGCCCTAGAGGTGTGTTTAGGATGTTCAGGAGAAGGTAACGATTCAGCAGCTTGCTCAGTCCCAAATCACGGACCTTGTCTTCTTGGACGATCCCATCCCAAAGAACAACATTGGAGAGCAGCTGCAGTAATGAAGAAACAAAGAATCTGCATAACTGGTGGCTGTGAGCTAAAACTATTAAAAGTTTCATGCAAGACAGAGATAAAAAGATAATACATGCATCCAATTCAAGTACTCAGACCCCAGATTTACACTCTCCAAACTTCTGGTCAGTTAGCCACTAATAATTTACTGCATGTAGTAAATAACCTAATTAATTTTACAAGTGCATCTATATATATGTATATATACACCTGTGTATGTGTATATATGACCTTCCAAGGCTGGGAACAGCATTTTACCCTTCTAGGAGGTTTAATGCTTTGCTAAGTACAGAAAGCAACTCAAACTGTCAGAGAATCCAAGACAGAAGTGAAAAAGTTACTACGTCTGCTCAGGACAAGGCTACATACAGTCCCTCACAACATCATGATGCTACAGTTTGTGGCACCACAAAGATTTTTTTGTAGTTCATGTCAGGATTATTAGGCAATGCGTTTTTTCTGTTGCCTCTATCACTATAGATCTTTACAACTGTCATTGTTGAGCATGGTGTAAGGCTATGTCTGTGAAGGTAAAATACCTTGAGGTTAAGTTACCTGAAAATTAACCTGCTCTGAGTCAAGGAGGAGGATAGGCAAAATGAATAGCAGGGAAATTGGAATATTGTCTGGGATGTTAATGTTTTCAGTGAAATGAATTTCAAAGAAAACAAACAGAACAAAACCAGCCCTATTTTCTCTACCTTAACAGCTGACCAAAACCGTCTTTCTTGAAATTTTGAACGTAGTGATGACTTGTCTTCCACAGTGCTGGTCATCGGAAGAAAAAGAAAAGTTAAAATAAGGATTGTTTTTTGTTTGATTTAAGAGAATCAGATCTCTCACCTATGGATGTCTACAATATTTCTTTTACATCTGTGGGGGACAAGGGTAGAGGAACTAAAAAAAATAAAAATTTAAGTAAGTCACAGGGTCAGCTTACCTTTTAGGATAAAGAGGAATAAAGACATCTTCCTCTACAGATTTCTTCATTCTTACGACAACAGTGTTCATCAAATCCTATTAAAAGAGAATTATTAATGTGTCCTCAGAAGAAAGACTTTATATTCCATTTGTAACAACCTCAATGGTTATTTAGTTCATCCAGAGGTCTGATATCTTAGAGATAAGTGCAGCTGGCATTTGAATATAACACACATTGAGACCCTGAATAAAAAATAGAAACAGCAGACAAATCACAGCTGTAATTATCTATAGGCTTAGCCTAGAAGGTTTTGCTATATCCCTAAGCTATATCCCTAAGTGAGGCCTTTTTTGCATGTTAATCTGCAATGCACCAGGAAAACTGTACAGATTAAAACCAAACTAAGTTATATACATGGCATCTCCATTAAAAGATGTTAAATTCTATGTAAAAAAAAAAAAAAAATCACCACAACTAGGATAGTATGCATTTTTGGGCAACATGTTTTCAGGTGCCAGAGATTGCCACCAACCTTTTTTTTTGAAGACTATTTATTTATTTTAAGTTCTGGCTAGATCAATTTTATCACTTGCCTTTAAGCCATGATTTCAAAACAGCAAATTTCGCAAGGCATAAAGGTTTTCTTTAAAATATTTCTTTTCATACTCAGGGCCCAAACATCTATCCCATTTCACCAGTTAATCCACCCCATTTTCACTAGATAAAACTCCCGATTTACATCAGAATAAACCCAGAATCAGGCTAAGAAGAGCTTGCTAGAGTGACTGTATATAAAAGTAATTATTAAAGGATTTCTAGGATTACATAATAGTTTTTCTCCTCAGCAATTAACCAACCTTTGGGGATTCTCAAGTTTTAAAATTCTAGGCTTACTTTATAAATAAAAGCTTAAGGAATGGACCACTGAAGTATTTACAAGCATTTAAAGCTCAAATTTGGAAAGATAATTAATGCAAATCATTGTTATTGCAGTGAAGAAAGATTAGATCTAGAAACAGATTCTGGATAGATACAGGCAGAATTTTCCTACAAACGGGAGCTAATTTCTGCCTCATCATCTTCAACAGGGAGAGAATCAGGGAGATGGAAGTTTAACTGTTAAATCATCTTAATACAAAGAGACAAAACAAAAAAGTAATCAGAACCAAACAGCTTCAGGAGAATGTTTCAGTGCCCATAGGAGCACACACAAAATGACACAGAGTGGGTGAAGTTCCCCTTTCTCAGCACCACAGGAGCTTTTACCTCTCTTGCTCGACTGGACTCATTTTTGGAAAGGATTTGTTTTCCAAAGATGTTACTGCAAAGCTGTACAAGGTTCTTTGTCTGTGAAGTAGATAAAGGATCCCACACACTCTTCACAAATGCTGAAAAAAATTAATAGGAATTTATTTCATTCATCATATGGAAGTATTTATCTGCCCTAGTTTCAAGCCATTACAATGTAACAGAAGTAAACATGTAAAAAGCTCAGCCTCTCACAATAATTTTAAAGAGGCCACCTTAGCCTCACTCTGTGGAACTACATGATCACTACATCTTGGAGCACTGTGATATCACCTACATTATTTGATATTATCATTTTTATTTAAGGTTTGATTGCATAGCTGCAGTGAACATTTTCAGTACAATCTTACCATACCTGTAATTTTGGGAAGAATAGTTTTTTCAATCACTCTAGGCAAAATTTCTTTATCATGATCATCATCCCTTTTTGATTCAGATACATCTTCTGCATCACTGAATTCTTCTATAGCTCTGAACCAGGGCATCTCTTCCAGCTCTGTAAAATTCTGCTGAAAGATGACTCCTGTTAGTCGTTCAGCTGGTCAGCATTAAGAGAAAAGCTCTATCCAATGACACCCCAGATTCCCACTTGATTTCAGATCCACCCTCACCACTGAATGGGCCAACACAGCAGACCAGCAAAACTAGATTTAAAGTTAGAATTTAATGGGTGGGATTGTTCAAACGTCTCCAAAGAACTCATAAGAAGAACTATTTTTACAGGTAGTGCTGCAAAAGGGGCTGGAGGTAAAAGGGGAAAGTTAAGGAGATTCCACAACATGCTTCAATTTTTGAGATAACATAGTAGCTTTCTTAATTTCTAATGCACTGTGCTATGTATAGAAAAAAAATCATTTTTTATATTAATACATAATACACAAACACACAATTTTAAACAAAAAAGTCAGCTGATGCACCTACCTCAAGAGGATTCCAACTTATTAACTGAACTCTGATCAATGGATTTAATAGCTTAGGCAGGCAGAAACTGATGTAAGCATCACAGTAGGAGTCAGGAAACTTCTCTTTCCATTCCTGGAATTTCAACAGGATTTTTCTGATGTCACAAAAATCTGCATGTACATCTTCAAAGATTTTCCTACTATCCTCTAAAACGTTATCTATGGATAATATTCATTGGGAATAAAAAGAAACAATCACAGAACTTATTGAGGCATAAGCTAAAGAGTTTATGCATCTATAGGACCTAAGAGATACTTTTATGAGAATTGCATTTGTTATTTGTCTTCGACACATCTGACATTGAAATGGTTTAGAAACAGCTCCTGGGAAAACCCAGTTTTAGAAAAAAGTAGTGTCAGAAGACCAAGGAAAGGCAAGTTTCTTCATTATCTATTTCACAGATTTATATAAGCCGTATGTTTCAAACTTTATTCCAAATGATAATAAAACTTCAGGCATGAAAACCCTTCTGCTGTTATGTGAAGAAAATGTATTTGGCCTTTCCCTCCTCCTCTTCATCCATTCACTCAAAATAATTAAAACACCAACCTTTAATTCAGTCTCTAGCTTCAGGAAATAAATTGACTATACAAAACATGTTGCAGCACTGCACTGAGTACTGTCAGATCAGCTCTGGCATAATCTGACAGAGCTTATTTCTAGTTTAAAAAGCCACGTATAATGCTGCCACCATGTAACTGACACCAAAAGACATCTACAACCATTCATTTATTCTTCCCAAGTCATTAGTCAGAATTGCCTGGGTACATTTTTTTTTCTACAGTGTGCAATTAAAAACATGGAACTGAAATGAAGTATTCCTCTACCTTTCCTTAAAAAAAAAATCATTAAACAAATATCAGAAAGACATCTTGTTCTAGGACATTACAGTAGGACTGTCACCAACCTTTGCTCTTCTGGAACTCATCCACCTCTGTGGGAGTCAGCTCCTCGTCACTCGACAAGCCCTCGTGGTGATCTCCTTCTCCTGACTGTTCCCTCGCCTGCCGCCTGCAAATCCTGCATTGTGGAATGAACTCAGATGAGTTATCCTCTCCTGCATGTGCAGGAGAAAGCTTAAAGAAAAATAATCCAGCTTCAGAAAATGTACTTAAAACAAGTCATGAGAACAACAGCCTAAGGAGAGGCAATGGGGGAGCAACAGTAACTACAGAACCAAAAGGACTCCTAAAGTGTGGAAGGAGGAGGAGGGGATTTAGGAACTGATATCCAAGGGCTTAGAGCAACATCTCTGACCTCTCCCACAAGCTGTGCCATAACCTTCCCTTCACCTCATTCCCACTGATGGGGCTAACAACTCATCCCACCTGCAACACTGAGCATCTGGCATGGAACTGGATCCTGTCTGATAGTTTAATGTGTAGTGAACAACGAAGCTCTCAGACTCAGTGATGCTGTCAGACTTGGATCACTTGTTCAACAACCTACATGAAAAAGGTGATAGTACCCAAGTGCCAGTGGGGTTCTAAAAACTATTGCCATGGCATCAAGAAAAACAGGCTGCAAAATCAATGGCTTGAATTTCTACCACAGGAAAATGATACATGATATGGAAGTGATATTGCATAAATACTTTTAAATAGTTATTTAGATCAATTAGCATTAAAAGTGGAAGTTGTTGTTGTTATTATTATACTACTTTTCATCCACTAAAATTCCAAGGTACTTGCTGCTTCCAAGTACAGTTATGAGTTGAGGTACCACTGCAACTGTAAAACTTTCAAAGCTCCCAATAATATAAAAAAAATTGGTTCCAATCTCTGAACATCCAAAATGTACCATCTGTCTGACCTACACTGATAGAAGACCTGGGGCTAGAAGTTGATTTGCTTCACTCGCCACCACCTCTCCAGCAGAAACAATTCTGCCCAATTTTGCTATTTATACAGTAATACAAAAATATATTTCTGTAAAAGTTCCTATTATTAATTAAAATAGGAAGAAAAAAGCTTCTCCCATAGTTTTGTCTCACTTAAGACTTTTTAGTTTAAAATATCCAGCTCCATTAGCATTCAGGTTCAAATCAACATGAAGAGAATGACATTAACACATAGATGGCTTCCATGTACTTCAAGTTTTGGAAAGCGAAAACTGAAATATTTTTAATGTAATCTCATTTAGTAATCCTACAGGTTTATATTCATGACTGCAGGAATGACAGGAAGTCAGTGTGCAGCAATTTATCAGTTAAGCGCACCTCTATGTGACAGTTACCTTCGATGCTCACACATTTCCAGAACCTGTGTCTTCTCATCACCTTCCAATCTACTTTTTGTTGGTTTGTCATTCCCACCTATGAGAATACAGAAACAGCCAAAACTAAAGCGTTACGTTTTTAAAGTTCCTGATTTCTTTTCAAACACGAAACAAAGAATCTCCTTCTATTGTTTTGTTGTTTGGTTTTTTTAAATTTGGAAAATAGCCAACAAAAGAACAAAGCTAATCAAAACTCTAACAGTATCCAGAGTAAGCCACAGTAAATTCCTCTGCAGCACTATTAACTGGCTGACATGTGCACAACACGCCAAAAAAAGAAAGTACTACTGCTGAAGTACTATCATAAAAGGAAAAACAGCCTTTCCACTCTATTAAATACAACTAGGAACATAAAAAACCATGCTATGTGCTGCTGAACGTGCAAGCAGAGTCTCATTTGTAATGAGCTGGAGGTAAAATCATTTTAATAGCAACTCTTACTATGGCATTACCCTTTTCTCCTTACACCTGCTGTCAGTACACTACACCATTTTACAAAACCATCCAGACTGCTACCTTCTCTCGTCAGCAGTTTATCCCCTGAAGTGGGAAGACTGAACCCATATGATTTAGTATTTACCAGGACCCAGTGCATCTGGCCTCCATCTGCTCCCAGCAGCTCCAAGCATATTGCTCTCAGCTTTGCCTAAACAGTTTTAAGGGTTTGGTTTTGGAGGTCGGGTTTGTTTAGGTTTTTTAAATAGCAGCAGCTAGAGATTCACACAGCATTCAAACAATACATTGTTTGAAATGTGGAAAGAAAATATGAGCTGAGAAAACTGTACTAATTTTTCCTGCAGTGCCTGAAACACAGTTTTCTTTCATATAAAACCCTCACACAAAGTGGTTTCTCTCTTTGTGCTCTGCCACATGTGTGTCACCTGCCCATTTGAAATCTCCAATTTGAGCACATACACAGCCTTACAGACGCTCTCAGGTAAAAGCAATGTTGCCAACTACTCACTCAGCTCTTTCAGATATTCACAGAATTCCATAATAAGCAAGCTTTCTCCAACTTGAAATCCTACTGGAAAATTGACTCCCATCTTTCTTTTTAAATATTGATGGGAAATTGATGAGTTGAATAACTAAAAATTGGCAAGGTACTTGAACACGTCATATTCAGAGAAATTAAAACAGAGAAAAACAGTATCATGAGCATTACTGAGGTAAGAATCTCCAATGAGGTACAGTAGAACACACCTACTGACAATGGGAAGGGGAAAAAGATCAAAGGTGAAAATTGAAATCTTAACTTGAAAATTAACTGTATTTCTGCTCAAAGCCAGAAGTTATTTTCTCACTGAAAATCTGAACTTCATACTAACTTGTCAGATGCTGGATATAAGCAGATTCATTTTTCAGCTCCTCTTGCCTTCGCTTCGATACTCTCACAGCTCGTTGCTGAAGAAGTCCATGTACAGCCCATTCCAGTTCATTAATGTCCTTCAGCTGAAATACAGTAAACACTAATCAGATTTTCAATTGATTTAAATCTCACAAGAATGAACAAAAACCAATTTCCGTGGGTTTTTCATATAGCTGAGAAATTAGAACAGAAGCATCATAGATTGCCAAGTAAGTTCCTGGTCACTGGAGTTTTTCAGGCTTTTTTTATAAGGCTGAAAACACAAACCAAATGCCAGTTACTCATCAAGGATTAAGACTTCACACAAAAGGGCTCACCAGGACAATATTGCTGTCCCTTGTTTTCTGTCAGTTTGCTTTTGAGGCACTAGCCATTTAAGAAAATGAATTCACTAAAAAAACTCGTAAGTGCAAAGTGGCACACGATTAAATTCAAATTAAATTTGATTCAGATAGAACTGATTTTTAGCTGGGAGGGATTCCTCATTTTTCACTGACAGAATACACATTTATCATCTTTTTAAAAAAAGGAGGAAAATATACATACTTTTTCATTCAAACAGTTTATCAAGTTTTCTACATATGTTTTCATGGCCCTGTAGAATTTGTAATTCAGAGCTGCATCTGAAGACTTCTCTAATTCCTGGACAGACATCTTTGAGCTCTCAATATCCTCCATGTATTTTTCATACTCCCTCTGGTGGGCACGGTGCACATCCTGTAAGGATGTTATCCTAAAAAAGTGAAACCCAGACAATCAGAACTATTGCCAACTTAACAGCTGATGCATTCCAAAACATTTTTCCCATTATAATCACATACAAAATCTTTGCCTTTGCTAATAATAGCACTTGAATTTGACCTGAGCAGCACAGAAAGATTTACCCATGCCAACATTTGCAGAAACACAGGGTGTGGACAAACATCACGCTTTGGAGACCCAAATGTCATTTATGTGCTGCTGGTTTTGAGAGCACCGCTGATATTTTACCCGGACTCCTCAATACAACACACTTCCCAAAAACACAAAAGCCAAATTATGTGATATCACATTATTAAATAGATTTTACCCAATGTAATTTGGGAAAACTACAGCTCACATCAGCATGTCCATACCAGTGTAATACAAGCTTCATGGGCAGCAGTACCTGTAAGCATTCAGAGTATGCTCACTATTAAATACAAACCAGCAGAGAACTCTTACCAGTATATGATAAAACCCAAAAACTTCTGTCTACAGCTGTCACTATTAGACAGGTAGCACACTAATATTTATATATATTACAACTCTGCTTCCTCTCTTTTTTACCCCTTCCCTCCTTACATGTCCCAAGTGTTTGCTCAGCTTGAGCAAGCCTGTAACAGAATCAAGACAAAGACCACAACTTACTTCACCTCCCTGAACGGAACACTTCCCAAAGAAAATAGTTGAACTAAGCTATTGTGTTCTACTGTGCTACAAATTAAAAAGAAAAGAATAACCTATTTCAGCACTTATTATGTTAAGAACATCTACAAAGTTTACATCAAACAGGTTCCCCTTCTTGCTGTTTTCCAAACAGGTTTCCCACTTCTGACAGTTGTATTCTTATTTTCCTTATTTGATTGTGTATGTAAATTCGTACTTCAGTTAACTCAATTCCCTTCAGATAATTAAAGCTAAGAAAGCAAACAATTTCAAAAAATATTTAGTCTAACTTAGTTTCAATTCTCTAAACAAATGCATCAATGATGGTCTGTACAAAGCAAAGCATATACAGAGAGAGCCTGGTGCAAGTTCACAGCACAATTTATGTTCCAGCTGTATTAAGTTACTTGTCTAAACTTATCTGAACAGCTGCTTCCCAGTGCTGGGAGGGATGACAGGATGGCCTGCCTTGGGATGCCTGACCCCAGCTGTCCTTCCCACACACCCTCTAGGAGGTTCCACGTCCAACCCAGGACACTTCAGCTGCCCACACAGCAGCTGAGCTGCTCAAGGAAAGTCACAGCCTGGCACACAACTAAAGAAAAATATCCAGGCATGTTCTGAACAGCCCGTAGAGAACTTAGGGTGCTTTAGGAAATACTGGGCTATTTTTGCAGCTGGTAAAAGAACCACCATAGGAGGGATGGGAGTGCCAGCTCCACCTGCCCCCAGTGAAGTTCTGCTCGCTGGGCAAACGAAACATTGAGCCAAGGCTCCTGTCAAGAACTGCCAGCAAGCATAAAAAGCTGCTGCCAAATAAATAAATTTACTTTCTATGTTGCCTAATGGATAAGGCACCAGCTTAAGCTCAAGTTGACAAAAACACTGTTGGAAAGTCCAAATGCTCCCCCACAACAAAGCATTGCCAGGCAAAGTAAAAAAATTTGTAGTACTCCATTAGACATCATTACACATAAAAATAACCCAAAAAAAGTCCAACACTCTGAAAACAAGAGGAAGACTTCAAAGCCGTTGTCTCATTCTGTGACAAAAACTCAGACAACTTGTAAGTTAAGGAGTTACCTTTCAGTCAGTCGCTTCTTCACAATTTCCAAATTCACAGGTGGTAGAGAAACAGAGGTATCAAACTTGGGTTTGGCTGGTTGGTATTTACGCACAGAAGCATCATCACAAATTTCCTACAAGAATTAAGTGTCAATTTTTAATACACCATTTACACAATTTCTCCCTTTGCAACTCTACAGATCAACAAGACATATCATTGGGCACCTGATATAAAGATACATATTTCAATCACAAAAAAATCTAGACAAAACCCAATCAATTGAAGAATGAAGTCCATAACTAACAAGGTCTACTGCTAAAAATTGCTGCTGTTTCCTGAAGAGCAGGAACTAACTTTTCCATAAACAAGTAGAGTATGAGGACCTAAGGTCACATACCATACTGGATTTGAACACCAGTCTCAGAAAGGTGTAACCTTCTCCCACTCCTCTACTCCCCAAATTGCAAAAATTTCTACAACTGTTAATTCTGACATAAAGAGCTGGTTATTCAGATACTCCTTGTCTGATTCAGAGTAAGTGATCCATGCCAAAAATAAAACTTCCAGCACATCAGAATACAGTTTATTTCTGCCAGTTACTTACTGGGGAAAGACAGCATGCTGGTGAACTGCGAAGAGAGCTCTCAGATTGCCACTCAACAGAAATTTAACAGAATAAAAGAATAATTTTTGCCCTGCAACTTTGCAACATTTGTATTATTTGCATACTCTTTCTTTCAAAACCCCTTGCACGGCAGAGAGTTCAGAATTTTCTTCTCTGCTTTTTCTAATCTCTTATCACAACAGGTACCTGCCTTTGGGGCTGACATCACTACACTGCTTCCCAACAGCCAGACAGAGATTACAGATTTTCATTATCATCTTCCCATATTTCTAATCATCCTTTCCCTGAAGGATCAGGGAATAACTTCCTAAAATCCTCTCTAATGAGAGGGCAGGAAGGAGATACAACAGTAGTCCGGACAAGCTCTCCTGCCTATGAGCAAAAAGCACCTTCCAGTAGTTAGGAAAGCATGTGTCACCTGAGAGAGTTTAACAGCTTTCTTTATTTGCTGCTCTTCCCACTTGGCTTCATCATCACTCGATCCATCACCCACAGACACTGGAAGTTAAAACAATTATTATTAGATGTAACTATGCCCTTTATTTTTCCCCTCTCATGTTCTCCTCCATCTAAAGCAACAATGGGTCTCCCAACCACTACTGAGAAGTGATACACACAAAAAACAGCAGATAAAAAATGTGCAGATGGAGGACTTCAAAACTGAAAGGCAAGGAAGGCTTGGAAAAGGCTACTGGGATTTGTAGAATTCACACTAACATTAATTTCCCCAACTGTTTCTCAGACAACTACTACTGTAGTAGGAGGCACACAAACATCTTGTTTGCATGTCTCAAAGCAAAGCTGTGTATAATACATGTAAACAAGAGTATAAGTATAGACAGTGACATTACACCCAACAAACCCCTGAGAGTTCCAAAACATACACTCTACTACAGATACAAAAATATCTCATTAGCATTAATTTGAATGGCAGATTCTGCTCATAGTTATGCATTCCTTACAGGCCTTATTCAAATAATGAAGTAAACCTGTGCTTCATAAACAAGATTGTAGGAAGCTCTAAGAGAATAAAAGCAATGGAAAAGCCAGTTACGTTTTGCATGCAGTAGGTTTGTTTACTTCTGAAGGGCTGGAATGCTGGTTTGTTTGTTTGTTTTTCATTTTCAAAAGGAGTTATAATGTGAGTGCAGGGAGAGCACTTCGAAGACCAGACCGGAAGCAGGAGGCAGGATTTACAGTAACTTTATTCACAGTAAATATGCCTTCTACAAAGCCATTTTTTTTTCAGTCAACAAGGCCAAAAATAATTTTTTAAGCATTTCTCAAAGTATCCTGCACCACCACAAGTGAGACCTAAACTAGGTTAAAGACCCATATAAACCTCAAGTACCAACTGTACAGCCTTTTTCCAAGAGCCCTGTGGAGCAAAGCCTCACTCCTTACTGGACAAGTCCCACATTGTTTCAGAGAGTAAAACAAAGCCTCTGGGAGAAACAACACAAACTCACCCATGTCTTCAGTCATCCTCTGCCTAAGAGTTCTCATTTTAGGAGCAAAATCGAGATTCTTTGTTTCAGACTCATCTTCACTCTCTAAATCACTGCTTCCTCTTCTCTGAGGGGCCTGAGGACTGCTTGACACATCCAGGGGAAGATACTCAGCCTCTGTCCTGGCTAAGTGACGCTTCCTCCGAGCAGCCTCAACATGAGCTGAGCTGGGGATATTGTCTGCATCAAAGAGAGAGAAAATCTAAGCAAAAGACTAAAAGCAACACTCTTTATCTAATGCAAATCATCACAACTGTTTAGCACCACTGTACAACTCTGGATACAGAACACAAGATGGTTTTCTACTACGGTTATGTAGAATATAAGGAGATGAAAAAGTGGCTCTCAGCCTCGAAGTGAGGTTTTATTTTCATCTCATGAAGGGAATTGTGCATCACTAAAGAGGAATTTTCTGCTGCCTTTCTTCTATAACCAGTGCTCATAATTTCTGCTCCATTCCCAAAATTAGCATAGAAAGACAACAAATGTTTGCATGTAAAACTACGGGGGAACCATTACTATTCTTCCAGAAGGGTAGCCCTGACTCAGGATAAACAGATGCCTATACCTTAGGTGGTTTAAGCTGAGTGGGACTCATCTCACCTAACTTGTCATGTCCTTCAAACATAGAATGTTCCAAAACAGCTTTCTTTAAAAACAAAAGCCAAGGAACTAACCTGGTGACAAATCCTTCCTCCTCTGTGGAGAGCTGGATTCATTTTCAGAGTCTGAGCTGTTGTAGTCTTCATTCAGTGAAGAATAAGTTTCATCCTCGTTTTCATCCTCCTCCTCTTCACGAGTGCCTTTGGTGTTGCCAATTCCAGGCTCCAACTGACAGATTTCTGCATCAGGGGGAAAAAAAGTATTATCTATTATTTCAGTTTCAGTGGCTGGAACATGATGTGCCATAACTGGTTACCAGAAATTATTTACACCTTGCTGCAGCAAAGACTGGTCACTTGGCTATCTCCACCTGTTCTCATCAAAAGATGTCAAATTGTAACATTCCAAGACAGTCTTTTACAAGCCAGTTCTTGTATTGAATAAAAGCATCTCTGATGATGCTTCCCATAGAAAGTCTATGAGTCCTTCTGAGACACAGAGTGTATTTACAAGCACAAAAGCAATGAGATCAGCTCCCAGATAACAACTAATTAACATTCTGATTGCTCACAGCATATTTGGATTCTTGACTTGAAAAACTGCATTTAGAAAGCACTTTTTTTAAAGCATTAACAGGAAGCTCTTATTTAAACTATAAACATTTATATCTGTCTTGTCTCCAGTTATTATCAAATTCTTTAAAAATATTGATTTCTCTTCATCTGCCACTACACTTTCAGAAAGTCATCAGATTACTAAACAGAAGAATGTATCACCTTTTATATGATACACTTTTATAAGAAGTAACAAAGAAAATGTACCATCTCATCTGAATCACAATCCCAAAGGGAATTACTTCTCAATCTAATTTATTTTCATCTAACATTAGCAAATATGGTATATCTATGAATTGACAGAGTGTCCAAAGGGGAATACAGGGCAAGAGAACTTTTAGACACATTTGTTTCTAAAACACACAAACCCCAAATATTCCAACAGGAAATTTACCACAGAATGGTTTGGGTTGGAAGGGACCTTAAAGATCATCCTATTCCAAACCCCCTTTCCATGGGCAGGGACACCTTCCACTAGACCAGGTGCTCAGAGCTCCATCCAACCTGGCCTCGAATGTTTCTAGGTATGGGGAGTCCAGAGCCTCTCTGGGCAACTGACTGTAGCTCAATGAAACCAGGGATACTACCAAAATAATGAAAGCTATTGATTGCACTCAATTAAAATATTTAAATGCTGTAAAAAGCACACAATTTAATAATGTTTACATTAAGTTTCATCAAACAAAATGCTACGAAGCTCACATTTTCCCTCAGTACCAACAGTCAGATCAAACTGCAATGTGACAGCAACAAGCAGTGGATACCTGGCCCATAGTTTGAAAGATATGATGTTGAGGTATAAACTTATCAGAACTTTGATGGAGTACATGGTTCTGCATAATCAGGTTTTCTCAAGAACAGCCTCCAAGTTCTGATAATCTTTCACCAAGGCCAAACTGAAAATAATTTCAGCACAAATACATTACAATTATAAACCTGTAAACTAACATTGTAAGTATAATTCTGGGTTCAATTAACATCTAACAGCAGTATTTTTACGTCACTCTTCACTTCATAATATATGCAACTAAAAAAAGCACTTACTTGTGCTTTCTTCAACTTCCGTCTGTGCAGGCAATAGGCTTTCCTTCTTTTTTATTCTAAAGGTTACTTCGTTGAAGGATGGCTTTTTAACTTTAAAAAACTCTTCACCTACCAGATAAAACAAAGTGATTCTGAGTAACATTAATAAAGCCAACAATATACCCACATACATATGTATGTACTACATATAAATGTGCATGTAATCTCTACGTGTGCACAGCATAACTTCAGAATCACAGAATCAATGAGGTTGGAAAGGACCTCTGAGATCAAGTCCAACTTATGACCAAACACCAACATGTCAATAAGACCGTGGCACTAACAGCCATGTCCAGTCTTTCAGTTCTGGCTGGATTAGTTCTAAATATTACTATGGTTTTATCACTCATGATCCACCACCTCTTAGTTAAAAACTGTGCAGCTCAGCCTCCTCAACACAGCAACGCTGCACTGCTGAAATGCAGCGTCTCTCTGCAGCTTGTGCCCACCAAGGTGGCCACATCTTCTCATCAACCACAACAGCAACAGCCCAGAAGTTGGGCTTAAGTTTCATTTATTTAAACTTGTTCATAATTAACTGTCACACAGTACTTGTTCTCTCTGGTTTTCTCCAGCTGTAAGAAGATTTAAAATGCTTCTCAGCCAAAAGAACATGGACATAAATAGTCAAAGTACTTTTCATAGAATCACAGGACTGTTAGGGCTGAAAGGGATCTCTGGAGATCACCTTGTCCAACCCCCTGCCAAGGCAGGGTCACCTGGTGCAGGTAACACAGGAATGTGTCCAGGTGTGTTTGGAATGTCTCCAGAGGGGGAGACTCCAGGCCCTCCCTGGGCAGCTGTTCCAGTGCTCTGCCGCCCTCAAGGAAAGTAAGTTCTTCCTCGTGTTCAGGTGGAACTTCTCGTGTTTAGGTTTATGGCCTAAATAGCTCCTCATCCTATTGCCGGGCATCACTGAAAAGAGTCCGGCACCATTTCCTTGGCACCCGCATTTGAGATATTTAGATGGATTGATGAGACCCCCTATCAGTCTTCTCTTCTCGAGACTAACCCAGCCCATGCTTTAGTACGGGTTTATCGTGCAAACCCTCCCATGAGCCCTCCCCTGACACAGCACCCCCGGGTGCGCTTACAGCGAGAGGCAGGAGGGTGCCCAGCGCGGGGCTCTCTGAGGCGGGAGCCCAAGGCAGCCCGATCCCGGAGCCCCGGCCCTGCCCTCCGGGACACACACAGGGATCCCTCCTCACCTTCCCGCTCCTCCTCGCCGCCGAAGCTCAGCAGCTCCTTCCCGGCGCGGCCCCGCCCCGCTGCGGCCCCGGCTNGCGGCCGGCTCCGGCCGTGGCTCCGGCTCGCCCTCGCTGCTGCCGCTAGAGGCTGCACGCCGCCGGCCGCGGAAGTTGCGCGGGGGACGGCGGAACATCGCTCCCGGGAATTGCTCCCGGTGATGGCTCCCGGGGACCGGCGCGATCCCGGCGTGGGCCCCGGCGCGCACGCGCGGCGACCCCGGCGCGCCCCGCCCGCGGCTGGGCGGGAGCAGGGAGGGACGGAGGGACGGAGCAGGAAAGGGGAATCGGGGAAGGTGTCCTGTCAGGAGAAAGTGAAAGGTGTTTTTCTGGTATTTCATTGATGCCTAAAAATGTCATTTGCTTGACGAGCCGTGAACCCCTCAGTGCAGGGGCTGCCCTACTGGGTGGGTGCTCCCCCTTCTCTGCAGTACCATCAAAAGCTTACGGGGTTCTGGTATTATAAAATATAATTTATAAATAATGTATGATAATATATTATTTCAATATGCATAAGTTATATGTAAATTGTATGGCGATAATTAGTAATGAATATGTACAAACTTTTGTGATTGTTAGGTATTACGTAAATAAATAGTAAATTGAAATGTAACTGCTAATGCCTAACTACACATAAATAAAATAGTTATTTTAGAATTAGCAATAGCATACAGTAATAACAAATAAATACACTTCATAAGGCCAGGCTGGATGGAGCTCTGAGCAACCTGGTCTAGTGGAAGATGTCCCTGCCCATGGAAGGGGTGTTGGAATTACATGATCTTTAAGGTCCTTTCCAAGCCAAGCCATTCTAGGGTTCTATGATTATTGCAAATACAAAACTGATTCTGTAGCTTGTTGTCAAAAAGTAATCACACATTTCTCTCCCCTTCCTCAGGCTGAGCTCACAGAAGGAGTCAGGCAGGTGCCAGTGCTGTGGAGGGAGGGGAACATATGGCTGGGAACAGAAGGAAGGTGGGAATGTGACAAGTGATGACAAATTGGTTTGCTTGGAGAGGAGTTGCACTGTAGCTTGTACCAGCCTTTGATTTCTGCCGTGCTGACTTGAGCTGTGTGTGATTTGCTCTGTGGAAAGTACATCCCACTCCAAATGAAACCATGAAACCAGGCAGAGCAAGTCCTTCAAGTAAGCCTTTGTGTCCCGAGAGAAGTATCCAAAAATAGCAAATGTTTGAAATGTTCTTGCTTAAATTGCTCCACCTTTCTGTCCTTCATCTGTAAGATGAAGATACTAATATTAACTTGCCTCAGGAATCTTGTGAAGAAAAAGCTGCATTTGTGAAGCGCCAGTTACAGTAAGAATAACATAAAAACCCAAGAGAAAATCAACTAAAATATATTTCTATTCAGCACTGCTTCTGAACGGTTATTAAATAAAACCCAAGGCTACTTAGTGAAGAAGGGAGATTATAAAGACTTTAACGATTCAGGAATCACAATTCACCTTGCAGCATTATTCATTTTCTGCACTGAAAAAGGGTGGGGGTCTGGTAGAAAAATAAGGTAATTATGCAAATGCTGATATTAAACCTGTCCATGGATTTTTGCTTAAATTAACTTATTGTAGGCTCTGATTCAAAGCTGCCTTACTGCTGTGGAATTGATATGGACTTTCTCTGAGTAGTTTCTCTGACCAAAAGGTGAAATCGAGGATAGTCTGGGGATGCACAGGTGTATTGAGTTGTTCCATTGTGACCTGCACAATGCAGTGTTTGCTGATACAGATTTACCTGGAATAATGCCTGTGAAGTTTCCTGTTTCTCATTTACCATCCAGGAGTGATGAAGACTTCATCATGCCAAGCAAAGATGTTGTGAGTTTTACCAGGAACATTTAACATCTTTATAATAGTGACAGAGCTTCTTTCCCTGGCTTTGTTTCTGTATTAAAGGGTTTCTTCTCTTTCATCTGATTTTAAATCCTGTCAGTCTAGTGAGTGCTACTCAGGCAGGACTGAGCTGGCTCCTTGTAAGACAAAATGGCCCAGGACCTCAGCATGGCAGAAACATGGGGCACAACCCTTGTACTCTTTGTCTTTCCAGCAGGTTGAAACTGCCATGTTTGCAGTTGTCCCTCCAGTTAATATGCTCACTAAGTGCCAAGATACTGATCTAGGCAGTGGCATCCAATCCACGAAGATCCCAGTGCAGAAGAGGAAAAGCACATTCAGCCACAGCAGTGCAGCACAGTATTTCTTGGAAGGACTACCAGTGCCAAGTGCCAATGGATTTATCTTGTTAGGCAGTAAAAGCCCTTTTCCTGACACTGCTGACACAGGACAAAAGGATAATTTTGCCTTAAACGATGTAGCCATGAAGGTTAAAGTTAACAGACAGGTGAGGATTATTGGTCAGAAATATTAGAATCATTTGTTCTTAAGTGTTTTAGTGACACTGCAACCAAACCATTCCTCTGGCAAATGAATTTTGAGAAAGACTCTGAGTAGATCAGTGCAGTAGATCAGCAAATTTTTATAGATTTCCCTTTCTAAAGCAAGAAGCAGGATAAAAGCCACACAAACCTTGCATGAAAATTCAAGTGAAGTATTAATGGCTGGTAGTATGATCTCACACTCCATTGATTTCAGCTCTGGCTTGAACTCTGTTAAACTTTAATGTCAATGTAAGTTACAAAGTGATTTGCTCAGACAGTCTTGCCCCTGGTCAAAAACAACTTTTCAGCTGCAAAATGCCTCCCTAAACCTAAGAGGTCAACTCAGTTTTGGGGGAAGACTGCAAAACTAGATCCAACCCCCTGAATGCAACAACTTTGTCACTGATTTGAGGTACGGCACAATGTTATTACTTGCAGCTGGTGGAAGAATTTGCCTTTGCTTCCGTTTTTCATGGAAAAGTCCAGCAGGATGTCAGGCAGATGGGGGCAGCAGCACCTCAAACTGTCAGCGTTACGCCGGGCAAGCAAGAGCCACAGTCAGGGGAAACTCCTGTGTTCCATCAACACAGAGCTTTTGTGTAGACTTCTATAAGCCGGCTTAAAACCACAGTGATCTCTTTGCCCTTTCAATGAATCTCTGTTTTTATTAATTATGTTATTAATCATGTGTTGACTTTACTGTTTTACACTGTTTAGCCTATCTTTATCATAGTACTTGTTTTATAGCATGCCTGCATCTTTCCAGAAGTCTGTGAATCTGAAGATATTTCCTTTTCGCAGCAACTCACAGAACATTCTGAAATCTGAGAAGACATATTTCAAATTTTCACAATGTTTATGTCATTCATCCCTTAAAAGCAATGTGTAATTCCAGAGAACCTCACAAAATTTGGTACACAAGAGGTACACTACTCAGAAGTAGTACTGGTCCACAGAAGCCAACAGTATGTATCAAGTAACAGGTTTTTAGCACCTAAAACTGAAAGATTTGTGCAGGAAAAAGCCCACATTTGTAGCAAATGCAGTAAGGATCCCAGCCTATTGGGATTAGACTGGCTTCTTGGCTTGCATCAAAACTTGAGTGTGGAGAAACAAATGCATCTGAAATGAACCTGCAACTCTGACTTACCAAAACATTATTCACTAATTATGGCATAAGGATTGCAAATTGCAACAACTAACCTTGCTTAACCCCATTACTCTGCTATTGTCAGCACTTGGCACTTGTGAAACTCCTGTGTGCTTGAGCGTTTCTGCCTGCCTGCACTGCAGCTAGGGATAGCAAGTAAAACCCTTGTGTCTGCTCAGCAGTTGGCAAAATTTTATTTGCCATAATTCAGTCTGCATGAGTCAGCACTGCCTCCCTTCACAACATGGCCTGGCCTGTCTGGAAAGCTACTTTCTCTATGGTTACATAGATGTTCTGTAAATCTCAAAATAATTTCAGTGCGGTAGGCAAAGAAGCCTTTGCCACACTGAACAAATACAGTCCAGCTCCCCATCCACTAGTAAATAATATCAGTGCTTGGCAGGGAACAAAGTTGGGACATGAATATTTTATTTTATACAGCTATGAAGTAATAGAAAGTCCTACAAAATTAATAAAGTAGCGATTTGTTACTTTAAAATCTGTGTGAGTTTCTGGTTCAGAAACCAAACCAACATCTCTAGAAGCTCTATTTTTGATCCAGTGCATGTTTTGTGCCTTCTACGCCTTTTTGATAAATTGCTACTCAGAATTAATATCAGAAATGCACCACTCCTATTCTGTTAGGTGTGAAAAGCAAATATTAACTTGTCCTTTTTTTTATCCCATTGTGTTTTACATCTCCATTTTTAAATAAAGATGTGGGTTAAAAGACAGTATCTAGCATTTACTCAAAAGGAAGGAGGCAGTTGAACACTGCTGTAAATATGAAACCTGCAGCAGCACTGAGTGAGGGCTCACTGCTTCTGTGTTCGTGGAGGGAAAAAAGAGGAGGTGCAAGAAAATTTAGCATGAATAATAGAGTTGAATCTAATAAAGGGGTCAGAGCTGTCACTCATCAGGTAGGTGTGGCTGTTCCTAAGTAGTTCTTTATAGCTGGGACAACAAGCTGTACTCTCCACATGAGGAAATGCTTGCCACTCATTAGCAAGCAAAATTAAACAGGTCACTACAGGAGGAACATGTGCAGGTTACAATTGAGCAATTACCGCTTTTTGACCACTCAGAAATAGTTGTTCCTTTACGTTGCTTGATTCCTGATGAGTAACTGTGCACAAAGCGTGGCTTATTCTTGCAGTAACTGATTTCTTGTGTTCATTTGGTTCTGGCTTAACATTTGTATTTTAAACATACATTTGCAGGAAGATGTCTGTCAACAAGCTTAGACACTGCCTGGTCAGAGGGCTTGGACAGGGAGAATACAGCATTCACTTCTGGTGTGTTTTCTGCAGCAGAGCAGAGAAAATAAGTAATATTATGGAGTAGACTAAGAGCAGAGAAGAAGTCATATTACCTACTGCCACTCAGTTCAGGCTAAACAACTTTATTCATGATCTTTTTTGCTGTCAGTGGAGATCTTTCCTTATTACTCTAAAGACAGAAAAATTGCTTGTAACAGGAAACTGAGGACAGAGTACAGATGATGATCATAAAGTAAAGCCTTAATGTGAAAACTGAGTTGCTTTTAATAGTAATAGTTTCTCCATCTTCATTATATCTTGTTAGGTTTTGCTGCTGTATGTTGCTTTTGGCTCAGACATGACAAGGAGATCATAGAACCGTAGGATGGGTTGAGTTTGACCTTAAACATCATCTAGTTCCAACCCCCCTGCAGGGACACCTCCCACTAGAAGTGCAGGATAATAAATGATACCATAACAATCCTAGAGGATGAAACATTGCTTATAGTAAATCCTACTTCTTTTCTGCTCCTCCCACACTTTCATCTTAATTAGTCTCCTCTGAGTAGCTGTTGTGCTGCAACCCTGCACCTATGTCTGGAACAAGCTTCTTATCATACCATTAGTTTCTTCTCCTTTCAGCTCCCTTTTCTATTACCAGTTCTTATTAAGCAATTTCTCTTACTTCAAAATGGCATTTTGAAACAAACTAATTCATTCCTGCAGTTTTAAGTTTCTTTGCCACTGTCTACTCATTGCTAGAAGGGTACTGTCACCAGAAGGGACTTTTATTTCACCTGGTATTTGATATCAGCCCCCAAAACCATGTGTTCAAGCTTGCAAAAAGCACTCTCTCCAAACCCCAAGATGCCCAAAGACAGAATCTGCAACAGTGCCTGTAGAAACTCCACCTTCATAAAAGTAGTATTTTTCTTTTGAACCTACTTCAAGCAGTAGTCAAACTCTAAATGGAAACAAATTTCATTCTCCATTTTAAAAATGTAATAATAGTTTGTACCTCAGATATTACTAAAAAAACATCTTTGTAAGACCCTTACATTGAGCAAGAGTTCAGCTTTACTTCAAGGATGCATTTTTTTATAGCTGACACTAAACTTTGTGTCCCTGCAAACCCCATTTCCAAGGAAGAGTGACTTGAGGGGCTGCTGCATTCAAATATGTCTGCACAACAGCTCGTGAATCCTCTTCCTGATAATTAATCTTACAGATACTGTTCTAGTATCTCTGATCAGCTCCAGTTCATTGTGATAACATAGATGAAACAACATTGAATTTGTGCAGAATCAGAACACATAAAGCTTTGATGTGCTAAGTTTTTATACCAGGTTATCTCACTAGAGAGTCAGCTGAATTTTTAATTCTCTACAACTTCTCCCTCCCTGGGCAATATGTCAAAAGAGGTGATTCTGAGACCCCACTGGGTGTCCAGCTCTGGGGTCCTCAGCACAAGAAAAGTGTGGTTCTGTTACAGAAAGTCCAATTCAGACCATAAAGATGCTCAGAGGGCTGGAGCACCTTTGCTATGAGGCAGGACTGAGCGAGTTGAGATTGTTCAGTCTGGAGAAGAGAAGGTTTCAGGGAGTCCTTATTGTGGCCTTTCTGTACTTAAAGGGGCCTATGAGAGAGCTTGGAAAAGGTATTTTCACTGGGTCTGTTTGAACAGGAGAAGGGGTAATGGTTTTAAACAGAAAGAGCGTCAATCTAGAATAGATATAAGGCAGGATTTTTTTACAATGAAGTGGGTAAAGCACTGTCAGAGAGCTTGTTGATGCTTCATCCCTACAAACATTCAAGGCCGGGTTGGAGAGGTCTCAGAGCAACCTGATCCAGTTGAAGACGTCCCTGCTTGTTGCAGGGGGTTTGGACGATGACCTTTAAAAAGTCCCTTCCAACCCAAACTATGCTACCATTCTGTGATTTTCCTGGCTTCAGTTTTTTCTCAAAAGAGGTGTTAGGCAACATGTAGTTACCTCAAATGAGGTACATTGCTGCTTTCCAATAGGGATCTCACATAATGTTAATAAAGCAGATGGGTCATTCCCCATCTGTCATATTTGCAGAATCAAATATCACAATGTCCTTTATACATTTCCTGCTTTATGTACTTCGTCACCTCAAGGCGAGTGGTTAAGCACAGACACGGCCCAAGTCCATTTGCTTGAGGGACCTGGCAGTAACATTAATAACAGAAGAAAGGAGCCGTGAGGTTCCTTGAGAAGTCACCTAGTTCAATGTTCAACGCATGATTGACTAGCTGTATTTACCAAACTCCTGCAATATCTGTCTAACCTGTTCTTAGAGACTTTCCTTCACAGATTTCTACACTGCCCTTCCCAATACTTAACTACTGTAATCAGTAACCTAATCTGCTTTGTTTTATGAGAAGAAACATGTTTATCTGGCTTATTATATTAATTCTCTCTACAGTGGCCTTTATGAACCTGTAAACTGTTATGCCTGATGCAATCACTTGTCTTGAGTCCAGAGCAGGCTGGAGGTGTTGCCAACACAACAAAGTCACATTTAGAACTGCTGTATCACTATAATGTGTACTGAACAGATTAAAGGCTGTGTTTTAAGAGGTGTTAGAAAGTAATTCAAGTGAAAAATGTCAGATGAGAGACTTTTTAATTGGGCTTCAGAGAAGCCCATTCTTGACCCAGGGCTGCTTTGTTATCCCAGTCAATTATTTGGAATTAAATGAAGCACTGCTCATGAAATCTGCAGATGGCTTCGAAACAGCCCAAGGCCACCTGGGCCCCTTGAATAACACGTGTTTTAATCCACCTACACAGCAAATACCTGTGCATCAAAGCTGAGATTGCTGTCTGTGCATAGGATAAAAATACAAAGCATGTTTTTGGGGTGGGTGTGAGGGAGGAGAATGCTGTACCTTCAAAAGCAGTGAAACAGATGAGGGTTGAGGAGGTCACGAGGGGTAAATACATGAATGCTGCCAGTGCAATGTGGCAGCTGCAGCAGCAAATGCAAACATCGGGTGTGTAAGCACATACTGCCCGTGGTATGTGCTAGGATGTGGTCATGGCCATTGCATGGCACAGGAACGTGACTCTTCTGGAATCACCGTGAATGAAAAAAGGTGTAACAAACTGGAAAGGCTCATTAGGAACCCAGAAGAATGAGTCAGTGGAAAAATCTGCTCTGTACGAAGGTGATAGGTAATTATCTACCCAGGAAAAGCATAGCAGAAAGGCGCTGTAATCGCCTGTGCACGGCGAGATCCACTCGCTGGAGAAGGAAAACGTTTGGTGTTTAAAAATGGCATTTCCCACGTGTTTCCTTCCTACAGGATTCTTTAATTTTTGGAGAGATAACCCCTGAAACCCTACGTATTTCAGTACACTGAGCAGTGCCTGGCGTGAGGCAAATTTAGCTGCTGGTGCCAGCCCCCTCCGCACTGGTGTGGGGGTCCCAGCGGGACACGCTTCCCATGGAAAAGCGCCAAGGGTGCTGTTACCTGCTCCCAGGAAGAATTGTCCTTATCTGGGAGCTCTGCCTGTGCAGAACAGAGGCCACGGCTTTTCAGCTTCTAGCAGAGGACTGGGATACAGCCGGAAAGCTAAAGAAAAGGTAACTTAAGGAGCAGATGAGGAGACAGCAGCTGGAATCGAGTGGGACAGATGTGAACAAGGACGGGGTAGATCCTCTGTCAGGTCTTTAAGCAGTACCTGTTACCGTGCACCGACGGGCTCGGTGCCGACATCCCGGACCGTGGCACTGTTTGGCGAGCCTGGCCCAGACCTGGGGGCTGCACCCCAGGGCACGGCAACCCCTCCGCCGAGCTCCGAGAGCCCCGTCCCGGCTGCGGCGGAGCCCAGCCTCGGGCAGCGCCCGCCCCCGCTTCCTCCCCCGCCCCCGCCGCCATGTTGTGGGGCCGAGCGCCGCGGGAGGC
>VXBT01004126.1:873442-885389 GCA_013400235.1 Oriolus oriolus | reverse complement strand
CCAAGCAGCTCCCGGAGCGCCCAGGGGAGCGCCCTGCCGAGGTGAGGTGACTCGGACGCGTTTGTAGAGCCCAGTTCCTTGTGGTGATGGTGATGATTTTGTTCCGTCTAGTTAACTGTGAAAACCCGGAGTGTGGGGAAACCGAACTGGTTTCTGCAGTTAAAGTTTGCAAACTGTTCTGTCTGTAAATAGACTGGCTTTTCTGGGTCTCGACTTCTCACTGCAGCATGTCGTAATTCAGAAAATAAAATGAGCCTGAGATACGTGATTCGGTTCCCTAAGCATTAAGGTACCATTTTGAATACAGCAAATGGTTTTCACGGCAGCTGGGATTTTGACATCTGTCACACTGCAGAAGTCGAAAGTAGATCGTGCTTTAAGGTAGTGCCTGCGTTCTTTGAAGTTACTCTTGCAGCGGTCCTCTTAAACATCAGTCGGAAATTCCCCATATAAAACACGGGAGTGAGAAGCCTCAAGCTTCTTTGCCCCTTGTGTCCAGGCTGCCCTATCGTGTGCGTCGCCCCTTTGGGAAAATTTTATTTTTTAAACTCGTTTGCTGTTGGTGCAGGCCTGTGGTGGCCGCAGCTCCCACGCCAGAATGTGCACGGGGAAGCTCGGGGCGTGTGTGAAACAGAACGTGGTGTGGGTAACATCGGTGGCACATAAATTGCAGCTGGCTTTCAAGAACTTTAAATAATTCATCTGAAATTTGCATGTAACAAACTTCTATATCCGCTGGTGCGACGGTGACATTTAGAAGTAATGAGCGCTAGGAACTAATTGGATAAATAGCTACCTGGGCTTCGTTCTGCTACCAAACCTGCCTGGTTGATTTTTGTTGCCTAGTTTCCACTCTACCTCACCTGTTTTGTTTGTGTGTGTTTTTTTATTCTGACTCAGCTGGGAGGGGCAATCACACCACCGTACCTCTGGAGTATTTAGAGAAACCCTAGTTCAGACTCTGGGCTCCGTATCATGAGGAGAGAACTGCATGATGCCTCCAGACGTGGATTTAGGCTGCCCCATGCTCTCTGTTGAACATAATTTTTTGTCAGATTAGCCTCCTAACTCAGATGCCTAAATTAGATCAAGTGAATATGCTTATCCTTTTAATTACTATCCTGAGGGAATTGCATTTACTTTTTTCTCCTCCATCTGTACAAGATCTGGGGTATGGGACGTGTCCCTGGCTGAGTTGTAGCTGTCACTGCAATAGAAACAAAGAGGATGTTCCTGTAGCAGTAACAATAACAAAATGGGGTGCCTATGGTTGGTTTGTGCTAATCATAAAAATTATGGGGTTATCTACCATTGGTGATGGTCAAAGCACCTAAGCTTTATGGGTACTTATTTTTTTAACCATTTTTGAAGACAGATTGAGATGGGTCTAGGCAGAAGTGACATGGGTGATTTTGAACTGTGTTTCTGAGAAGGCTTTTTTTATTGAGATTCAGGTATTACACTGATTTGTACCCCAGCAGTACTTACAGCAAAGTTTTTTACAAATATTTCTGTTGTAGTCTATAATGTTGAAAAGTGAATCAATTTCATGCCATAGGAAAGTAGCAGCTATGGAAAATGAAGCTAAGTCTGTAGATGATAGTATTTCTTCATTGAGCTCCTTGTCAGGAGCTGGTGAGGAAAATGAGACAGCATTTGGAAAGTGAAAGGTGATGTGCATGCTTTGCTTGGGGTGTTATCAAAAACCTTCACAGCCTTTGAAAACAGGCATCTGTCAGGAAGATACCTTGGGATTAGTTCCTGAAAGGCAGTGTAGTCCAGATTAGTTCCTGTCACAAATTGAGACAGATGTCTCTGGTCTGAGAGATAACCTGTTAGTTAAGAGTTTGCAAGTAAATTATCTGCTATTGCTTCAAAAGATTTAACTTGATCAGCATGCAAAATACGTGAAACAAGCATTTCATGAGATTTTTCTTTTCAATGCCAGAGCTGTTCTCTTTGCCTTTTTAAAACTGGTTCCAAAATTGGACATCTTTATTTATAATGTTAATTTCTGGCCTGTTTTCACTTGAAACGAAATATCTCCAGTATCTTGTTTTTTAAAAAGCTTTTAACTGTTTCCATTTGTTTTTATTTACCTCAAATGTAGTTATAAAATGATACTGTTTTGAAGGGACTTCTGGAGGTCATCTGGTCCAATGCTATGAAAAGCATGGCTAACTCAGGTCACTAAGAGCCGTGTCTGGTTGTGTTTGTATTACCTCTGAGGGTGGAGATCCCAAAAACTCACTGTACAACCCTCTCCAGTTTGGTACCCACACTTGCTCAGAGTACATCCATCCCATTGCCTGGGCTGCCAGTGAACACATTAAACAATACTGGCCATGGTGTCAGCCCCTGGGGAACATCATTAGTTCCAACCAGATGGATTTGGGACTACTGATCACAGCCCTTTGAGTCTGCTGGTCAGGCAGGTTTTCCACCCAGTTTACAGTCAACCTTTTCAAACTATATTCCACCAGTTTGGCTCTAAGGGTACTGTGGGAGACCTTGTTAAAAGCCTTTGTAGTGTCAAAACAAGCTGCTGTGCCCTCGTTCACAGGGCCAGTCACCTCCAAGATGAGATGTGTCAGGTGTGGTTTGTCATCAGTAGGCACATGCTGGCCATTTCACATCACCTTTTTCTTCTTCAGGCACCTGTAGGTGGGTGGCAGGAGGATTTGCTCCATAATGTTTTCGGAGACTGAAGTAAGACTTAGCAGCCTTCTGTACTGGTCAGCTGTCCCTGTTGCCCTTCAGAAGGATGGTCTGATGTTTGCCTTTTTCCAGTCACCAGGATCCTTGATCAGTCACCAAGACACCCCAAAAATAACAGAGCTTGGTGTTACAGTGGCATTAGCCAGTGTTCCTGGCAGCGCTGGGGCTGCGGTTTGTTCCACGTGTATGTATGCAAATGCTCTACTTCCTTGTTTTCAAGTTATTTTGACTTTCAAAAGCTGCTTTCAGTTCAATGTAATGTTACATCTCTTGGCAAAGGATATTAGATGATGGATCTTGCTATGATTTTAAGTTTTGGGGTGAAGCTTGATGTAGACAGTCCTTCTGTGAAAATCATGAGAGCAGTACTTGGCTGACAGAGTTTGGGATGTTGCTTGGATTGGAAGACTCACTTTATGTGGCTGAATGATGTGGGAAAGTCAGTAACCCTTCTTAGGCTTTTTCATCTTAAGTGACGATTGGTGATCATAAAGATAACAAAGATAAAGTCATACTAATTAGAGAGTTGGTTTTTTTTTATAAGTGACTGACCTATTTCAAGCACTATCGCTTGTCAGTAAAACACTTAACACAAAGTGTACTTTGAGCTTCAGAGGTTGAGCCTAGATCTGGGGTGAAATAGGGTCGTTACTGTATTCCTTTTACCTTTAAAAACATACTATCACCCTTTAACTTCACCTTTTAAAACTGCATTTTTCTTGTGTGCCCTGTTTGGTGATAGAGATGACACATCAGACTATTTTGAGGGGAAACACTCGTGTTAGAGTGCCTGGTTGGATTTCTAGAAGGGCTAAGCAGCTGTTTTAAGTGATCCTGAAATTTTCAAATACTTAGTTGCAAATATTGCAGGTACCTGAATTACCTCTGGAAATGGTGTGTTTGAATCCTGATCAATTTAGAACTGGCAGATTTATGTCTACTTGTAAGTTCAGGTTCCTTCCAGTGACAGACCAATGTAAGCCAAAGTTTTAAGCCAGCTGTGAGTAGTGAAGCCTTGTTTTCTGTGGCATTGGCTGTCTGAGTTTGATCAGATGTGAGCCTGTGCTGAATTTTTTTATCGTGGTCAGAGTATTTAGAGCAGCTTTTAGCCATGTGGATCCTCTGCTGTCTAATATTGGTACTCAAACATACAGCAGTCTTTCTCTTCCTTGAGGGCACTAAATTTGGTTGTGCCTTCTCTGTGTGGTTGCCTGTTTTTTTATGAATATTATAGTCAGTTAAGATCTTTGCAAAGGACACTCTTCTGTTAAGCTTGGTTCATGTTGGGTGAATTCAAGCATTCTGGTTGCTTGGTTACTATAATGTTACTGCTTTAATTAATTCACTTGTCTGTCAGGATGGTGGTTTTTGTTTCATTTTTTTTCATTCTCAGGTTTATTTAAGGATAAAATAAATTTTTCTTTAGAAAACAAAATAGGGGGTTTTATTTCATGAGGAGTTCTTACTTCTACACGTACAGTGTTTTATTGCCCTTTGCAAGATGATACAGGGACTTTAGTAACTAATTTTTCTGGTATTGTTGTGCCATTAGCACCAAATGTTGTAAAGGTGAGGATTGGTCACATAAAAATTATAAACTAAAAATGGAGCTAATTAAATGTCATTTTTCTTCAAATTGAGAATATTTAGAACTTTGTCAGCATAGGAACACAGCCTGGCCAGGTTGGTTACTTGGATCCTAGAGTTAAAATAATGGATTGAACATTCATATATAGAGGAGCACAGTGTTGTGTAACTCTTATTTTCAGAACAGCAGATGAAATTCAAATGATGTAACGTGATGACAGTAGCAGCACAAAGCATTGGAATTACCTAATAGAGGACACGTACCTGAGGACTATTTTTAAACATTTTGGCACTTACAGATAGTTGAAAAGGCATGGTTGATCCAGAAAAGTCACAGCTTCTTTGGAACAGCAATTCTGAGAGCAGCCAGTTTGACTTGAGACACTTTGATATGGGTTGTTGTTGCTTCAGAAGTAGCAGATAATAACTCTGAGCTGGCTCTGCTAGTGAAAATGTTCAAGGCTGATGCAAGGGGAGCTTGTGAAATGCTGTGGCATCAGTCATGAGCAGTATCTGCAGTTAGTGATTCAACAGCACTCACGTGAAGTAAGGGAAGAACAGGAAATGGGAGTTAACTCTTCTTTGTTTCTAAAAATATTACAATTGGAATGTGAAAAAAAAATTACCTATTATGGCTATACTAATAAATGTATAAAAAAATCAGAGCAGATTTAAATAATACTTTTAGTTTTATCCTTCAAAGGTAAAGAATTTTACTAGTCAAAAGGTAAAACTTTCTGGCTTTTTCCACTACACTGCAACAACTTTAAGGTAGGACAAGTGTCTTTCTAACTGAGGTACTTTTGCCCCTCAGGATTTTACATGATATTAAGATGTTTGTCTAACACAGATGATAACTGATTCTCTTAAGATCATGAAATTCAATTGTGGTGGTCAAAACATCATTACTGAATGCTCTAGAGCTCAGTGGTAAAGGTTTAAGAGACCACATTTCAACTGGATAATTGAAGGAGTGTTCTTGATAATATAAGCATGGATGAGACTTGTGGGTGGGAGTGGGGTCAGGAGCAGGAGTCTTCATCTTGGGCAGGTGGCCACACTGCCTGTGTCCTGGGTCCTCCTCAGGACCAGTGTGCTGGTCCCAGGGTTCCTGTGCTGGGTGGGATCTCCTTTATACCCACACTTTTCTGTGTCACTTTGGGGAATGTGTTTTTACTCATCCATTATCCATCTGAACTACTCCTACCTGCTTATTTTTTCCTGTTTTGACTGCCTTATGCTGATCTTTACTTCTTCTCCCAGGAGGTTTCCCCGATTTTTGATTCATCAGAGATAGATACAATTTCTTTGCTTTAAAGGCCTCTTCTGGCCTTTCTCCTCTCTGCTTGTCATCACATTCAATTTTGAGAAGTTAAGCCTGCGATGGTTTTGTGCACCTGCCCAGCTTGAAAGCAGATACTTAAACTGTAAATCCAGTCTCACTGAATGTTTTACTTTCATTAGTTTTAGAGACAGTCGAAGATTGTTCTCTGCTGAGCACAGAAGAGTGCTCACGTATGTTTTGTTTTATGCTTTGCTATAGCAGCCCATTAGATGTTCTGTACATTTTGCACTGTTATCTGGGACTGAAAGCTGAGCAGCAAGTTAAGTAGCATCTCTTCTATCATAAGGAGAAAATAACGTTAAGAATTCTTCTTTTAGTTGTTTTATTTTCTCTGTTAGCATTTTGCTTGTGCTCCTGATGGAAGGACAGAAGCGGGCTCAAAAATTTCCTCTAAGGTGGCAAGATTTCAAATGAATAAACTTAAAAGTAATATGCTCTCAACGTTTCCAGTCATGGTTGAAGTAAGAAAATAATGAAGAGAAGACAACTCAGCAAATACTTATGTCTTGCCCAAGTCCGTATTGACGTAAATTAGGAGTTACAGTGTGAAAGTGGAGAACTGCAGGTTTCGAGGTGTGTGGCCTCACCAAACAGCATTTAAGGGTGCTTGTACAATGCTTGCAAATAATGAGATGTGAGAATTGATGTCTTTTAAAACAGAATCTAGAAAAAACGGCATATGGAGTAGGGAATCATGTGAATTAGAAAGTAGGAAGCAAAAAAAAAAAATCCGAAGAGTATTTTAAGTTACCACCCCTTGAGGAGCAAGCCTATCTCACTCAGCTCTCTGGAAAGGTTACAATATGCAGCCTAGAGTTCCTTCTCGAAGGTAGAAGCTCAAAGCCTTTTAAAAAAAATCTTATAAATATCTACCCTCTGCTTTTTGCTTTTTTTCATTTCTATTTTAAGCAAAGCAAGGAGAGGTGGTGATGTCTGACTGGGATCAGGTTAGTGGATGTATTCTTCCAGGGCGTGACAGAGCTGGGTTCAATTCCCATCTTTTCCTGAGGAAGTTTGTGTCTCCTGGGAGAAGGGCCAGGGATTTAAATAGTGAGCTTCCTGAAGTGGGATTCTCATTCTCTCCTTCAGAATAATTTCTTCCTTGCAGAGAAGATTTGAAGCTGGAGGGGCATGGACAGACAGAGAGGGACCTGCGAATCTCTGCCTTAATGTAGGGAATTTCTTTCAGGAGGTTGAAGTCCTTAATTGATGTTACTGTTCCAAACACTGTTCATGGGTTTCCTTGATTGACTGTGCAATAAAATGGGGGAAGCCTTCTCCTAGGAGGAAGAAAAGATCAGTTTTAATCTCCAGAAACAGAGGAGAGAGCTGAACTGTGTCTTGGTACTTTGAATGGGTGCTTTCACAGCTGAGCAGCTGTGTAAGAAACAGAGTAAACACAGCAATAGTGACCACACAATTCTGTTTTTTGAACAGAAACAGAAATTCTTGTATTTTGGATGGCCAGTATGTTCAGAAAGCCTATTAGTCAGGCAAGGCAGGCAGAAGGATATTTGTCAGAAAAATACTTCTTGTGTTGTGTCTGGATCCCTGTTGGGAAGGAAGTTTCTCTTTTGCAGTGAGCAAGGAAGAGGCTTCGTACCACAGGGTTAAGAAGTAAAATATTTAACCCTTTATTTTTGTCCCTTCAAGTGTCAAAATATTAACTAAGGCTTGAAGTACTGTTATCTACAGTAGCAGGGGGAGCAGGAAGAGCCAGCAATGTGCTACCCACAGCCAACTCCTCCGTTTTGTCACTGATGTCATTCATTTGTTATCAGAGTGGGTGGACTTTGCAAGCTGGCCACAGTGCATTTTGAAAAGGCCATGTGGCTGTGTATAACTACACTGTATAAAGGAGATAAATGCTTGGCCTGCCACAGTGTTGAGATGTTTTTCTCTTTTTTTTTACTCTCACACCGGTATGTCTTGAATAGAGAGAAGTTCTAGTCTGTGCTGGTTCATAATGCCTTACTGATGCTTCTTATTCTCTCATTTTTGAAGAGAGTGCTCCAAAAAAAGCAGGAAACAACTACATGGGCTATTATTACAGGGTCACTGCTTGCTTTGTAAATACTAATGAGTCGTCTTTGTGTTGTCCAGATCTGCAGGTACGGTTTGCAGATCTGCTGCAAAGAGTAAATCAGGTAACTAATGCTACAGTCTCTGTCCTTCCTAATTGGCTGTTGCAGCAAAATTCTGCAATGTATCTCCCTCCTGCCATGGAGAAACAATGTGACCACACATGCTGCTTCCATGGTATTTGCTGTCTTCCAGACAGAGCCTGGTGCACCAGACCTTAGTTCCTGTGAAAACTATGTAGCTGTGGTTTTTCTGAGAAGTGTTTTGAGAAAAATAATTGATTCAAGTATAAATATTAACAAAGATTGTGGTAAGGCTGCCCTTCATAAAATGGCAATATGCCTAAGACAGGGAAAAGAAAAAGTTTTTTTCCCTCCCTGTGAAGTTTGCCCAGCTGTAATGTTTTCTAATGCTTTCAGCATGGTCCTGACGTGCCCCCTGCTTCTTGCAATCTCCTCATTTCTTTTCTCCACTTGTATCAACTATAATGAACACTGAGAGAGGGAACAGAAGTTGCAGTCTGGCAGGTCAGTTTGTGAAAACAATTAGTGCTCTAGAGATGGGGGCTAGTCAGATGGCTTGTTTACAAGAACTTGCTGTTCTGCTGTTTAAATGTAAGATCCAAGTTTTCCTGTTTTCACCCTACATGGCAGCAGGACTTAATGTCATCTACACTGTTCATAAGGATGTTTGATCCTGTTGTTACACCATGGGTTTTGTGCTGCGTCTGCCACAGTTTCTTACGACTCATGGCTGAGTTCACCAAGCACATCCTGTAGAAGATTTTGCAGAAACAATTTTCTGTGAAATACTCTGGTGGTGAAGGCGATGATTTCATCAGTATCATCTGTTTGGGACACTGGTTATAGTATTTTCTTGATTTTTATTTTCTTTCGTCAGTGAACATTTCTTTATGGCATTTTGTAATATGTTGTGTAAAAAGGGTCCTTGGAAATTTACAGCTTTCACCTCCATTAATGATTAGAAGTTATTAGAATCATTCTAAAAAAGTCTGAGTTTGCCTTAAAGTGAGAATATTTTGCCGAGATTTCCCTTGGTAAATAAGTGGTTCACACTTGTGTCTTAAAGGTTTAAGGTGCTTGTACACCCTTGTAGGTCTTTATTGATGGTGACTGCAGCAACTTTATTTGCAATTTGTGAAAATAAGCTGCTTTTAGCTTTGATATATGCATAATCTCCAAGCCTTTGGGATGTGCTGGGGAAATGCAGAAGACAGAATACTTGTTGAGGGCAAGCTCCATTCTTTGAGAAGGATTGTCTTCACAGACTTCTGAAAAATGTGTGTAGATTTCGAGTTTACTGAACTGTTTCCTCCTTCTTTAAAAAAAAGTTGAGTGAGGGGAAATTGTATTGCAGCAATACTTTTATTCTTCCTTTTTTTACTTCTTGGTACAACTTGAGAGTCTGTCATTGGAGAAGTACCTGTGCTTGGTGTTGTCCTGGTGTCTGAATGAAGTGGGCCTGTGTGAAGGGATAAGAATGTGTTCCCAGTGCTGGGGAGATACATGAAATCCTGTAAAAGGCCCATTTATGATTTTTAGTTGCTTCTGTAAGGTCACAGTTTTTTCCATTCGCAAGGGTTACTGTAGGAGGGTTTTGGTGCCCTTCAAGTTTAGTATTTATTTAAAATACGACGAAGTCTGCTTATAGACATAATAGACAACAGGGCTAAAACATTATTTAATCGCATCACATTGCTGTAAAGTACTCTCAGTACAGACCCATGGGGCAATTCCCTCTTGTTTTTGGACCTTGGATGTTGGTGCATCTACGTGGCAATGCCCAGCACAGATTTTCCAGGCTGGTTCAGCCCAGACTTGGGAAACTTGGAGAATTTTCAGGTGCACTGAAAAAATCCTGTGTTGATAATTTGGGCAGGAATGCTCATTATTTTTGCTGATGAAAATGAACCAGGAACTCGTGTCCTCCATAGATTCAGGGCTTTCATAAATAGAAATGACCCTCACCAAGCAAAAGCAACATCAAAGTCCTCAAAAATTTTCAGCTTGATTTTAAAATGTGGAATTGTTGTGACTAGGGACATTAAAATGAGGAGAAGGGATTTGCCCATTTTGTGTGCATGAAGCTGCCTGGGTTACTTCTCCCACTCACCTGCTCAGCAACTGAGAGTTTGAAAGCTCAATCTGCACAAGCTATTTCAGCAAAACCAAGGCAAAATGTGACTTTCGCTATACCTGTGAGTCATAAAAAGTATTTTTAAAGTATATCTTAAGATTTGGGGCTTTAAGAGTTAATCAGTTTACTATCAGACCTGTGTTGTCTGATAATTATCTGACTTATGTTGTGAGGTCTCCCCTAAAGTGCTGTGTCCAGTTTTGGGCCCCACAGTGTAAGAAGCATATAAAAATATCAGAACTTGTCCAGAGGAGGGAAACAAGGATGGTGAAAGGACTAGAGGGCAAGACTTTTGAGGAACAGCTGGGGATATGAGGTTTGTCCAGTTCAGAGAAGAGACTGAGGGGGTGACCTCATTGCTGTCTACACCTTCCTTACGACGGATCAGTAAGGGAAGTGCTGATCTCTTCTCCTGGTGACAGGACATGAGGGAAAGGCTTGAAGCTGTATCAGAGCACGTTGAGATTGGATATAAGGAAACGTTCTCCACAGAGAAGGCAATCACGCACAAGAAACTCCCCAGGGAGGGGTCATGGCCCCAAGCCAGTTGCTGTTCGTGAAGTGTTTGGCCAAATGCTCTTTGGATACACAGGTCAACTTTCAGGGTGTCCTGCATGGAGTCTAAAGTTGGACTCAATGATCTTCTTGTGTCCCTTCCAGCTTGGGATATTCTATGTATTTGTGATTACTCATTTAAAGAAAAAAACCTAAAAGCCGCCTGAAATGAGGAGAATAAAGTGAGTTGGAGGAAAGATCAAATGTGTAGCCCTTAAGCAATAAGCCTAAATCTGGAACGAGTCACATGCAGGTGGAAATCTCCTGATTCTGGGGGTGTTCTCCAGCATCCTGCTTCTGTGTCATGGTTTCAGGTTCTCTTTTAGACCTCCTTGACAGAACAGCTTTTGCAGAGAAATGTGCTGTAGAAATGTTTAACAACATTGGCAGCATTTTTCAGGAAGGCTCTTTATAGATCTCAAATGTCTCTTGGTAGGCTGCTTGGTAGGTCCATGTCTTGGAACAGGTCCATGCTTCCTTTTTTCGTCTTTCTGTGGTTGATACCTAGTGTCATTTTGAGAGATCATTTGGACTCACTAACCACTCCATTTATTTTCTTTAAGTAGATATGTATACGTGTGTGTAGCCACAAATGTATGTATATATAATAATGATGATGTGAACTATACATAGAGAATTGTTAACAAACAATCCCAGACATTTTTAATTTTACTGAAGAAATGTGCAGTAGATACAAAAAATGCTTTCCTGTCCTCAGGTGGAACTAGAGTGCTTTCCAGTTGTGTGATTTTTGTGCTGAGATCTGCAGGAGTTTCTTTGCAGGAAGGGAGTATGGGGGATGTGATATTTCTGTACTTAATATTAAAATATGTGACTGTATTGAGAGGTGAAGGGTTTTTTTGTGTGTGGGTAGGAGGTTTGGCGTCTGAAAAGGGGGTGAGTGAGATGTGATTCATGTATTTTTAAATTAAATATTTCATTTTTGTGGCTTCATCCTGTACAGTAGTTCCTTCACATAGAGCACAACGATTATGATACATAGATTTCAGTATTTAAGTAAAATTATCTCATCCAAAGCACAAGCTCACGTCATTGTCTTAGTTCTACATTTGTAAAGCAGTGAATTGTTCATGCTTTTCCCTCAGATAAGTATTAGTGAATATTTTGAAATTCTAAAGAATTCTTTACGCAGGTACTCTTGAAAGAATGCATCCTAGAAAAACAAAATCTTAGTACTCTGATATTCATTATAAAAGTAAATTCTATTGAGACGCCGTTTAGATGCTGCTTTTGAGTCTTTATGCAGTAGCTCAGGAGAAGGAATAACTTCATTGTGTTGCTTCTGCAAAACTGGCTGATGACAGATTTTTATTGGGACAAGCCCTTTCTTCAGAATACATCATGTAAGAGTGTTTTCTTTGTTAATAGTGCGCGGCGTGGTGGAATGGATGAATTTGAATAATAATTGGTTTTCCACTTTGCTCAGCAGCAGCTTTTGCTTATGGAACTGAGCACTGAACTTTTTTCTTTTTTTTTTTTTTT
>VXBT01004126.1:819815-873420 GCA_013400235.1 Oriolus oriolus | reverse complement strand
CTGAAACACGAAGTATTTGCCGGGGAGAGCCGGCAGGGACCTGCTGGGTGCGCGGGCAGTGCTGTCCCAGCCGTGTGTCCCGGCGGGCCGGAGCTGTCTGTGCGCATCGCTCCGAGCACTCGGTACTGTTTTCCTTTAAGAACTGCCACGACGTTCAGGACTGCACCGCATACCCTACACAAAAAAAAAAATAGACAAAAAAAAATTCCCCCACCCCCTCCCCGGTGTAAATGCCGCTGGTTCAGCAGCAGCCCCGGGCCGGGCATTGTTTGCTGTCGGAAGTGGGGGCCGGGGACGGACGTGCCCCGCTCGGCTCTGCCCTTGTTGCATTATTAATGCACGATGTTTTCATGTTGCAGATGGCTGAGGGCTAGCGGGGCGCACTCGGGACCATGATGGCTCAGTTTCCCGCAGCCGTGAATGGTGAGTAGCTCCGGGTTGCTCAGGTAGGGCTGGGAGGTTTGGATTTTTCGGTTTGTTTGTGGTTTTTGGTGCCCGCAGCAGCGCTTGGGTCACTTTGCTGCGGATCGCTGCCCGAAGCCGGTGCTGTGAGGCTGGGAGGGAACAGCATCACTGCAGTGTAATTTGGGCTACGGAGACGCCTGGAGTGGCTGGCAATCTCTGATCATTTACAGGGCTGAGGAATGTGTGGGTTGTTGTGCGAACACTGCCTGACTTCAAGCAGGGAATATGCTAAGTAATAGTTGATTAAACTTGCATACCTTTTCTGTTACGTAATTCAGCACAAAACGTGTTCCATTATAGTCCATTACGCTGTTTATTTTAAACAAAGTATTTTATGTATCAAGCAGTTTGTGACATTGATGAAAACAATCAGTCCTTCTCAAAAAAAAAAAAAAAAAAAGAGTTTTCCTTTTGATTGTGCTCCTTCCACTACAGCAACTTTTGAATTTGTTTCTTGGTGATTTCCTTTCAAAGACATATGAGAGCTGGAACCTTAGAATTGATTTTGTGTGTATGTACGGGATGAAACTTTGTTTTTAGGGGAGGCTTATTTGTGAAGACACGATTTGCAAAGACTTGCTAAGAAATTTGACATTTGCATGTTGTTATTTACAGAGCTGGCCAAAATGAAAATACAAGTATAGAAGCAATGTTTCGTACTTCAGATACTCCTGATAAGGAGTATTTCTCCCGATAAAAATAGAAACATAGATACAGGAATGAGTATTTATCTCAGTTATCTGTGAAGGTTACTGCAGGACTGGGAGGTCTTTAACTAATTTAGAAAATTGTCACTGCTGAGATAAATTGGGAAAGTGCTATTGGGTTGGGTTTTTTGTTTGTTTGTTTGTTTGTTTTCCCAGAACAACATTCAGATTTCAAATGAAACCTTTGTTTTACATACCTGTTTCATTGGAACATAAGACATTTTGTAAAAAAAATAAATCTGTTTAATGAACACTTTTTTTTGTACAGTCAGCTGCAGTTTGTTCCAGACTTTGTTTCACAGACCTTAGAATAAAAGCCAAGTAAAAGGAGTCAATATATAATAGGGGAAATCTATATGCCAGATTATTTTTTCACTTAATTGAACATAATGGAATTTTTTTTGTACTATTGCCATATGAATTTTGCTTCTCAATTTAAAATGAACAGTCAGAAGCTGTCTTTGGGGAAGATACAGGTTTATGATCTTGGCTATCTCTGTGGTTGATGTATGCATAAGTTATTTGATGTCTTTTTGTTTTGGCTTTTTTTCTCCTTGGTTCTGTTGGAGGATTGCAAGTGTGTCGTTGGTGCTGACCACATACATTGCTCTCAGAAGCCTTAGTTTGGGAGAGTGATCCTTGATCTGAAATCCCTTGGGGCAGTACTGTCTGCCACTCTCGAAAGGACCGCTGCCAGAGGATGCTGCCTTTCCCCTCTCAGAATTTTACTGTGTTGGAAGGCATAGTAAGAGAGAGAGCACGAGGAAGAGAGACACCAGGCAATAGTTAAACTATTGCTCCTCACAGAGTAGTTTGGATGACTCTTTGTTAACTCTGTGTGTAGTCTTGCAGTCACATTTCTTACCAGAACTGATGAAATTTCAAACAAGTCAGGTGTTTTAAACAATAGTTTTAATGTGATTTCTAGGTAAATACTGAGCAACCTTTACTGCTGAAGTTGTTGTTCTCTAGTATTTGTTCCTCTTCCCTGCTGCTTAACCACTTACAAGCACTGCTGTAGTGGTTGCACTTAAAGTAGTTCACCTGCATTTGCCACTCATTGCAGGAAACCTCTAATTATGTTGTTAGACCTTGGTAGTGACCTGAAGCATGAGATGAAGAATGAGGTTATGTGTGAGGCAACCAAGCCACTGGGCATTGCTGCAGCCGGGGAGCACTGACTGCCTGCCTCACCTTTGTATTTGCACAGCATTGACCCTTCCCTTTTGTATCCTGCTGGGGGAAGTAGTGGGTTCCTTCTGTGGGGAAAAAACCTCTTATTCTTATCAGGGTACAATATACTTTGCTTTTAGTTCATGAGTAGTGTAATGCATGAAGTAATTTCCGTTTCAGGGTTATTTTGGGCATTCAGTGTTACAGAAAAGCGAGTGGATGGCATGGAGCAGATGTGTATGTGATCAAGTATGTGATTATGTGAGGTGAGGTGGCAATGAGCCTGAGAACTGCAGGGTTGGAATGACAAAGCATGATACTCGGCCTCAAACAAATACGAGTGGGAGATGCTACAACACTATTTACCAGCCTAAGCAGAGAAAGCAGCTCTGCACAGGATCCTGAGAAGGAAGGGGAACTGGGCTGTGTGTGTAGTTCCAGTGGAAAGACTCAGCTTCATTGAGGCATCTTCAGGATGTACCTTGGCCGAGCAGGGTCCTTAGACTGTCCAGCCTCAGCATGTGGCTGATGGCCAAACTGTGCTGTACTGGGAGCTGGCATGTTCTTCTGTGGCCACGTGTAAACAATGTGTGCTCTACAGGCACCTGCTGTTGGTAGACCTCTCTTTAAAGTCATGAAAGAACGCAGTGCCCAGAAAGGAGCTCCCTTTGACTCTCCATTGCTGTCCAAGATGACCTTTGTTGGGTGCCTTACTAACAAGCTGAAATTCAAAGAGGAAAAGCAGGACTAAAGAGTGCATGTTAATTTTTCTGGAACTCAGGGTAGACCTGCTGATTTTTACAAACTTATATCCCGTGTAAAATGTAAAGGTTGTGGTGACATTTTATATGAACAGGCAAGGCTGAGCAACAGATTTCTTATATATAAAGTCTGCCAATTACAGTACCAGATGGATAACAGAGGTTTATCTATGTGGAGTCCAGTTTTATCAAAGAGCCACTCCAGGCATATCCTTCTCCCCAGTCTGCAAACAAGCTCGAGTATTTCCTACTGAGAGTTTAGTTCTATCCCATAACTGCCTGAATATTGATCATTACTCCTGTGAAAATGATAATACAAAACCAGTTTATGGTAGTTGATTCTTCTTACAGTTCTTCATCTGGACAAAGCTTGCTTTGGAATTCATCCTAAGTCTTGCAAAAGCTTTTGGAAATGGCATTTAGTTACACTAAAAAATAAATTTCTTCAGCAACTGTGTTTCTAAAGAAAGAGTTAACATACTAACTGCAAAAGATGCTTAGTAGGATAAAGGCTTTAATAGGTTAAAATGTACTTCCATCTAATTTGTCTCAGTGATTGCTGCCTTTGTCACAGGAAAAAGTAGCCTTCACTGCCATGGGATGTGTTCTTTCCAGCTGGAGAGGAGTTGCAAGATGTTTCTTTTCCAACTCCCCTTCATTCTTCTGTAGGCTAGATTTGTTCAGGGTTTGATATCCATGCTGATGGATCTTGGTTTGGGAGAGATTTAATCATAAAGGACCAGCTGGAAGAAGGAAGGCAGTATTTGCCGATCAGTATCTTTCACATTGTTTACTTAAGTACCATTGGAATTTTTGGGCAGTACCTTTTTTTGTTTATGTTTTTATTTGTCATTTCTCTTCCCTTCTACCACCTGCTTCCTTTCGATACAAATTTTCTGTGGTCCAGCAGGAAAATAAACTGAGGTGTAGAAAGTAATAGTTGTAACTCATTTCACGTGCTTCTGAACCTTCATAAGTAAAGTGGATTTTGTGCTGCTGTGAATAGAACTGAGTTTTGTATCCTCACTCTTAGGTGTGTTGAAGACTAAAGTAGACATGAAGGAGTTCTGTGGGGTCTTGGTTCCACTGGTGTCATGGGTAAAACACTCGCTAACAGGTTCTGCTGCACCTTCTCTTTAAAAAAAGCTAGTCTCAAGCGTTGCAGTCTGAACTTTTTTGAATTGGGAGCAACCCTGGTCGTCAGAGTTCAATTAAAAGCTGCTTGAGCGCAACATGACTCTTCACCTTGTGTGCACTGTAGATACGGAAACTGTAGGCTTGAATATCAACAAGTGTAGATAAAGATACAAAGCTGAGTTAGACCTTGCAAAACAACTATCAGAACTTGTTCTGCCATCTAAAAGTAGGAAGAGGAAAGAAATTATAAGACAAGAGCAAATATTTTCTCTGTCTTTATTTGTGAATTAATCCTTCCTTTCAGTGAGGGCAGTGGTGTCAGTTTATATGGAGCAAAATTCATATGCTCAAGTCAGAGCAGTGTTTATCTTCCACTGTCACACCCTGCAAAAAATTAGACTTCCGGTGTGTTTGCCATATTACATGTTTTCTTTAATCTAGCAAGTCAGAAATAGTGCTGTAGGGTTGCAGAATCCAAGGTATATTATTTATTTTTATTGTGAGGATAATATGATTCACACAGAAGATGTAAGAAGAAATCTTAGAAGGAAAATATAGTTAGACGTGGAGGTATATGTTAAATAGAGTAAACAGGGTTAGGTTTTTACAAGGGAAGGTTGCACTTTGTGCCTTCTTCAATACCCGGGTTTTGTAGAAAAAGTGTAACAGATCCTATGGCTGGATTTCATTAGAGAAATAACAGGCTAAAAGGGAAAGAAAACGCAAGTTTTAGACCAGAATGTTGTAGTCGTGTTATTCTCCATGGATTTTATCATGATGCCAGTCTTAATGATTATTTATGGCAATATCATCAGTGAAAAGCAAACATATGCTGGTTACATTGGGAGATGACAAATTTTGGAGTTGTTTTCCAGCCAGAATTACATAGTATGGGCTGCATATCATTGGTTGAATTTCATCACATTCCTGCTATGCTGACTTCAGGTAGCTTTTTAGCCATACCATTATGGGCTAGAAGAATTTTTGCTGTATGCTGGAACTCCACAGTTGGCTGTGACTAACGAGGAAGACAACTGGATGTGTTAGAGGATCACATAGTAATTACGTGATTTGGGGGAGAGGAAATGCATCCTGAAATGTGGTGGATGAAATAAGGAGTGCTATGTGCTATTGCTTCAGGCACTGATGAGACATCTTGTGGGTTATAGGGTAGAATTTGGGTTTTCCTCTACTTAAGAGGGGGGGAAAAAACCCAGGAAGTGAAATAGATACAGAGCTGGGCTGTAGTGTAATTAAGTGCTGAGAAAGAATAAAGGGATTGCCTTTGTTAAACTACCCAGATAAAAGCTTACTGTTTTGTTTTGGGTTTTAATTTCAGTTTCATTGCATTTCCTATTCAGTAAATGAATTTGCTCTATATTTTTTCTTATCGGGCAGAACAGCATTAAGGAAGGAAACAAACTTGGTTTTGAGTACAATGTTAGCACAAGGGTAAATAGAGATGAACCAGCTGTTGATGCCATTGGTCTGGAAATGGGAATGATTCTGTCAGCAGTGACATTCTGGGCCGTGATCAAGGAGGAAATCTGATTGCCTTAAGGCAGAACTTGCATTTTAAGAAGGAATTAATGTATTAGAGTTTCTTGGAGAAGCAGCAGTCTGCACATGGTGACCTTGGAAGTCCCTTCCAATCCTATGCTCCTAAAATGTAATGAGGAATTAGATAATAATGAAGATTAGTGTTAGATCTTGAGCTGTTAACTTACTCTAAGCTGATAGCTTTGTCTTGCTAAGATTTCATTTTGTTAGTATCATGTGTTAGCTTTTGCGAGGTAAGTTTACACTGAGTGGGAAACCCAGGACAGGTTTGATCTGGAATAATAATACTATAATGCTAACTGTTTTATTCATTTTGGATGGCAGAGAGACTTCCTGGTGTTTTTTCTTAAAAGCATACGAAAACCTAAACAAAAAACACAAGAAGATCTGCATACTTCTCCAAAATGGAGCAGAGGGCTGAAGGCTTAGCTGAAAAGACTCAGAAACATAAATCTACCACATGGCCGAGTGTCAAAGGGCTCTGACTGTTAAAATCTTAATTTCCTTGAAGGTTTAACTCCAAAGTTCGGGAAGTACGCTACTCTGATAAGCCATGTCATGTGGTTGTTGCAGTTTAGGGTTGATGAGCAGTGTGTGAAGTGGCACCATCTTAACATCTACTAAATTCCAAATCATCTGTGATCATCACTTTGAACAGGCCATAGACAATACTAATCAGTATTGGCAGAATGAGTTCAGGTTTAAACCACTAATTATAATGGCAAGAATAAACACATTTTTCAGGCGTTGTGGTCTGTCAAATATATTTATAGAATGCCTTATTACTTTAATTAGGAATCTTGTGTGTTCAGGCTTTCCACTGCATCAATTCTTTCGGACATCTGTTGTTTTTCCAACAATGGGACAGTAGCCTTAAATCATCACTGAGAGAGCTGGAAGGGGTGAAACCCTGGAAAGCTGAAAGAATGTCAGTGTCCATGGGACCAGCATTCACACTCGGTACCTTCAGAGAAGATATTTTCATGAGCTAAAAGCATTTGTGCTTTAGTTGGATGTGAAGTTCTCTGTATGCGTGTCTCAAGAACAGGTAAGATTAACTGAACATCGAGAACTTTTACTGCTCTTTTACTTCTTAGTGAAGTAATTTGCTTAGAAGTTTTATATATATATATAGAAGTTTTATATATATATATATCTGCAGCATGGTTGTTTCTTTAGGAAACACATCTTTCCTGAAAAGTCTTGGTTTCGCTGTTAGGGAACTCTGCAACTGTTACAGCATTTGTTGATACTTGTATAACTGCTGGAAAGAGTACACTTACATTTTCTGACCAGCTACAAGTGAGATTTCTTGTGCAACAAATAACAGTGCTTCCATGGTGCTGTGTTTCACAGGAAATCTTCGGGCTTGGGGAAATAAAATGTACGGGTGTGAGTTAATGTATAAACTGTTTATGATGGAGATGATGGGGGTTGGAAGGCCAGCAGAGTTACTCTACTCCTCTTAATTCTTGTGTTCTCTGTATTCAGATTGGATTAAGAAATACACAGACAGTCTTTTTTAACCTCACCTGAAGATAACATTCACTCAGCTCCCTTTTCTGGAAATGATCCACTCTGTAGTTGCCAGAATCTGTTGCACAAAAGAATCTGGAATTATACACAAAGTAAGGATACCTGTGAAAAAGGTGGCCAGAGAGAGGTTGTGGCTCCTGTGCTAAGGGACACTAAATGGATGAGAGTTTTTTAGTTTAGAGACTGCTGAGGATAGTTTAAGGTTCTTTTAGAGACAGCTAAAAACCTGTAAAGCCATAACAGTATAGAAAATGCTAGCAAGGAAAGGAATATTCACTGGTTTTTTTCATAGCTGAAAAGCAACACACCTAGTGAAATGATTGAGTTTAAGGCTAGCAGAAGAAAATGGGTTGATTTGTTGGTTGGGTTGTTTGTTTCACACAGTGAACAACTCACGACTAATTTTTAGGACTCACTGTCTTTAAGATGTTTTGGAAACAGTACACGAAATCAAAACTTGAGGAGGAAAGATCTGTGCCATGGCTGTTAAATGGTATTAAATGGTTGCTGCTTTTTTCTTTTCTTTTTTTCCTTCCCCTTTGGGGACTTTTTTGGCTCAAAAAGCTTGCCAAATTGGTGGTTTCTGGAAATTGAGAAACTAATAACTGTAATACCCAGGGAAGAATTCTGTTCCGAATTCTAGCCCCAAAATATCCCTATGAGCCACTGGCGAGGCAGAGTTAGGGACTATGATATAAACTGATACCAAGGATTGTATGAACATAAATTAAACCATTTTTAATTTATTGTATTTCAAATCAAACCCCCATGCGTGCTAGGAAAGTAATATTGTATATATGCTGGATATACTTGGCAGGTTCTGTTAATAAGTAATTTAACCTTCTAAGGAAGGTTAAATAACCACTCTAAGGAGTGCTGTTTGAGCAAACTCTTATTCTTGCCTCTGTTTCCTTTGTGTTTTCTTCCAGTTTTCCCTCAATTTTTTCTTTCTGCCAGGACTAGAAGTTACAAAGAGTAGAGTAACAAGAGTGATTAAAGATACAGAACAGCTTCCGTATGTGGATGAATTGCATTGACTGAGACATTTCAGTTTGGAAAAGAAGGGCAGGGACGGTGGGAGCAGCAGATGTCACCTTCCCAAGGTCATCCATTGTTTTGTAGGCAAGGGAATGGTAATTGCTCTCTGATAACACAAGGATTAACCCGTATCAGATGAAAGTACCATTGGCAGATATCAGTCATACAGAGCACTTTGCACAGTGTCAAATAAACAGTGACAACTGTGAGAAGCTGACAAAAGGTCTTGGATTCCTAAAATGATTAGAGAGAGGTGGATTTTCTCTCTACTAATGAGGCACTACTTCTTGTTCAGGAGCTGCCCTGGGGCTGAGGAGACATCCTGGAGCAGTACCACCACACAGCTGGCTGAGCCTGTCGCTCTGTGCTGGGATCTCAGCTGGGGGAATATTCAGTCTCTCCTGGAAGCACTGTGTTTTGTTTCCTGAATTATCTCCTGATTTTATTTTATTCCAAGATCATTCAGGAAATGCCTCTTCATTTTTTCTTCTCTCCCACCCTTCCTGTGTAATTTTTTTTTGCTGGTTTTTTTGGTTCATCTGTTTTCCTCTTCTCTTTCAAGTCTGTATCCCAGTTCTCCATTGTAAATATAACCCATCAGCCTTCCTCCTGGTCCCAGACTTCCTCCTCAAGTCTGAGAACCCGGAAATGTGGCTTTTACTTTAAGGGCCAGACAGCGATGAGAACTACAAAAATTACTAGAAAGGACCTGATATTCCTGAAACAGAATTCTGTTCTGATTTTGTCAGTGTATGTCTTCGTGGGAGAATAATTTCCTTTCCTGCACCTAATTTCAAGGTTCATTTTGCATCCTCTTGCCTGGTGTTTTTACTGCCTGCATTTTTCCCGGTGCAGACAGATTTACTGGCTGCCACAGATGGAAACTCACCTGAATCTTATTAGTTTTGCTGCACTCCACAGTGATTTGCTAGACAATAATTAAACAAATTGTCCTTTTGTAAATTTTTAATTAAATCATAGGAGTGTTTTGTGAATGCTGGTGAGCAGCAGCAGCATAAAACATCCATTTCCAGGATTAGAAATGTTTTGTCTAAGCTCTGGTGGTCTTTTTCCACAAACATGGGGACTAAAAATTTTTATTTTCCTCATAGAAGGCATTGATACTGTACAGGTTGATGAGTTTACTCAAAAAAGCTTCTGACTTGTCATTAACTGAAGGATAAGCATCTCTTCCGTCTTCTGTGTCAGGCTGGGAAGGGAGGCCATGGAGTCTGTCAGCTGAAAGTTTGCTCACCTTAAAAGCAAGTAGAGGCAGGTCTTAAAGCTGGAGAACTTGGCAAAGTGTGATTATATTATGCCTTGATAATATTGCTTACTTGACCTTTTCATACCTTCCATTGGAAAGACTCTTGCTGGTGTGACTTGTTCTTCTCTTCTTTCTGTTTCTAAAGTCCACCCAAAAGTATTAATTGCAGGTTTAGGGAAGTGACCATTCCCACTGTACTGGGCACCAGAGAGGATGTACCTCAAATCCAGTGTCCAGTTCTGGGCCCGTCAGTCCAGGAAGGACATTGAGGGGCTGGAGCGTGTCCAGGGAGGGGAACGGAGCTGGGGAAGGCTCTGGAGCACAGCTCTGGTGAGGAGCAGCTGAGGGAGCTGGGGGGGCTCAGCCTGGAGAGGAGGCTTGGAGGGGACCTTCTGGCTCTGCACAACTCCCTGACAGGAGGGTGCAACCAGGTGGGGGTCGGGCTCTTTTCACAAGTAACAAATGACAGGACAGAGGGGAATGGCTTCAAGTTGTACCAGGGGAGGTTCAGATTGAATATTGGAAGGAGTTTCTTTACTGAAATGGTTATCAAGCATTAGAACAGGCTGCCCAGGGCAGTGGTGGAGTCACCACCCCTAGAGGTATTTAAAAGATGTGGCACTGAGGGACATGGTTTAGTGGTGGGCGTGGCCGTGCTGGGTTAGTGGTTGGACCTGATGATCCTAAAGGTCTTTTCCAGCCTAAATTCTGTGGTTCTGTGATTCTGGGCACAGACAGAGCTGTCATTGGATAGAAGAATGGGCTTCTTTCATGTGCTGCATCAGTATAACTCAGCAACTACAGCTGATTTGTGTGTCACTGTTTCTCCAGAATTAGGCAGAAAATAATTTTATATTAATTGCTGGTATTGATTCTAGATCTGGCAAAGGCTTAGGTTAAGCCCAACTCTTTGTGCCAACTTCTTCATATAAGAAAAGGCAAAGTTAATTAACTTATAAGAATAAAGCATGAGTTCACCAACATTGCATGTTAACAGTGATTGCACTTTTTGATGAGAAGTAGAGAACTTGTTTCATTAAAACTTAAAAAAACCCTATTGACTAAATTGTCAACAATTTTACGGAAAACTAGTGTAAAAGCATGTTAATTTGCAGTTCAGAGTACTGTCAAGTTTATACACATTTCTTGTGCACATTTCCTAATGTACTTTTACATTAGTGGAGCTCTAACAAAACTTTAAACCTGTATTTTTGTTTGTTTATTTGGGATTTTTTCAGTATTTTGCTTCCTTGGTGTGGTGGTTTTTTTTCTTTTTTTTTTTTAGTGCTTCATTGAAATTGGCAATAATTTAATTAAAAAATGTCTTCTGAAAATGGATAGCTTTAATAGGCTAAAAGATTCTGTGATACTTACAAAGTGTAGAAATACTATCCTGCTGTTATAAACTGATAGTTTAAGTGCTTTGGAATAGTCAAGTGTGCTGTAGAGTTCAGAAAAGAATTGGATCTATACTGTTGGCATGGATTACACTATTAGGTATCTCTAAATTGTTTTAGGGATTTTATTCCTTCTGAAAACAAGGATTATGTTCCTACATTGAGGTCATTGCATGGCACAGAGTGTTCTGTGTTCTAATGTTCCTTCTTTATGGATGGATTTTGTGTATCAAAGTGGGGGCTGCCAGTGACAAGATCACCGGGCAGAATTCTGCACCACATCTCACAGGAGCAGGTGGATAGTATAAACAAGCTCAATATTTGATTTCAGTGACCCGCTCCACCTGAGGGTTCCCAGTATACCAAATATCTGGACACTCTGTACACAACGTAAAGAATATGAATTGTACCCTAAAATGCAGTGTGGCTGCTGTTGCTTTGTCCACATTTCCGTAAGTTTGCTTTTCAATTAAACAAGCTTTTATTGGCCAAATCCTGTAGCTTTGCATGTGTCTGACACTATTTAACAACCTGTCTAGAGGTACCAATTATTTTTGGATAATGCACCAAAGATGCTTGAAAATCTTTAATAATTCTCTCGGCTTCAGTGGGCACAATTCTTGTAAATTTAGTGAAAATAGAAAATTGAAAGAGAATCGTGTTTCCCTGTGTTTAACATGCTTTAGCTACAAGTTTTTCCTTTTAACTATGTGCACTCTAAAAGAAGTTGCTGAAGTTACAGTTGAGCACAGAGATAGATACCCTTTTCCTCTGGCAGCTGCCTTGGTGTTGCTTAATAAAACTGAGAGCCTCCATGGAGCATTTCTGGTAGCACAAGTAGTGGGGGGATTAATGCATGTATTGTGAAGGGAGATTGCATGTGGCTCCTGCCATGGCCTTGGATCGTGGGAGTGGGAAGAGCAGGTGCAATCCTCAAGGAAGAGCAGGTGATGCTTTGGGATGGACCCAAAGCCACCACAGTAGTAGTCCATAACACATTAGCACACCTAAATAAGGATAAATGCTGATTATTACTCATTTTTCTCCAGGGTTTGTTATATAGAATCAAGAGCGAAGGAGGGAAGCAAATATTGAAAATAGCAATAACACTGATAAGGAATCTCAAATTCAGACTACTGGTAAAATGTTCTGTGTGTTTTCAGACTCCTGTAGTGTTTACTCACCACTGAGGAAAAATTAGAAGTCTGATTCAGCATCTCAATTGGGAGCATTAAATCCAATCTGTAATAAATACTTCTGTGGTAAACTCATCTGCAAACACAGAAGGACTGGAATTATTAGATTTATCCCAATATGTCCTAGACCAGACAACTCTCTGGAGGCTCCTAATAGGAGAGTGTAATGTGATTGCTGGTTGCATTAAGGAAAACCCCTTGTTATAGAGCTTGAGGCATGTTGCTGCATGTCTGTGCTGAAACTTCCCTGTCTTTAAACATAGGGGTAAATATTTATTTAGGGTCATTATGAAGCATTATGCTGGTTTTTTTGATGGTTAAAGAGGTGGTGGTATAATCCTCATGACTTGTATGTACAAGGAATGCTCTTCCAATTTAGGTTTATTATCTCTGTGGAGTTAATTAACTTTGAAGGTTGTAGGAGCATGGTTTTTGTTAGAGAAAAGCAAGCAATGCCTGTGGGTGAGAAACAAAGACAGTTCTTTGGAGAATGTGAGAAACGTCTTATGGTTTTTCCTTATCAGTAATCCTGCTGTTCTCACTACAGCTACCCTTTGCCTATGGGCAGTACTAACCAGTGGCAGAGGTCTTACAGAGTATTTTCGAGTCTGTTTACTTTTCTTCTAGGACTGCACTTTCTTTCCTCCCCTCTTTTTCAATGGTAATTTGCCATTTTAAGGAAAGAACAGTGTTTGTTTCCCTTTTGATGTTGGCAGCCCGTCGAAGCACGTCCTTTATTTTATTCAGAAGGTTATCTGTCTGATGCAGTGTTGTAAAGACATTTCTGGAGCTTTCCTGAAATGCTGTGATCCTGCCACAAGCAGATCCCCCTACTCTCACCTAGAGAGGTGACTTTTATTTAAAATGAACTTGAAGGAACTGAATAGGTTTAATCACCAGCATAGTTGCTTATTTCCAGCGCTAGAAAATTGTGAGTGCTGCCACACTGAATTACAGAAATACCTCTTACGTGAAGGTGAGGTCAGCATGTATGTTTTCATCCTGAAAGAAGTCTTGAGAGTAGGTTAAAATCATGTTTAGCTTCAGGTGTTTGGGTCTTTGTCATTCCACATGGACTTTCTACATGGGCAGACTCCACATGTGACGTTGAACTCTTGGATGTGTTGTTGAGTTTTGGAGTGGGCAAGTAAAGGAGCTGTCACTGTTGGTTTTCTGTTTTGGAATAGGGAATCTGCCGAGACATTTCTGGACCTCAAGTCCAGGTTTCCAATACTGGATATCAAGAAAAATGCCCGTGCTGACATTTATTCCATCTTCTCTGAAAGCACCAGCCTTCTCTGGGAAGGAAAAAGTTTGACCTTTGTCTTCCAAAAGTTTTACTAATATAGATGTGGGGGTTTTCATAAGCAAAAAAAAAGTAGGTGAAGACAGTAGTTACTCTGTTCTAGGGAAAGTCTTTGTGGGGAAAATCTCTTGAGTTCAGCATTTCTTGAGTTTTGATTCCTGAAAATGCAGGGTAGTAAAATACAGTGTTGGCTTCATCCAGGTGGGTCTCGCTTCACGTATGAAGTTGTAAGATTCTAAATTAACGTATTTTGAAGAATAATGATTTAATGAGATACCTTCTTGTCAGAGAGACTATACTGTTTTTCCCCTCCAAAATTTTACCAGCTACAGTTGGGAAAAATTACTTATGTCTTGAAAATGTCCAGGAAATTTAAGCTGAGTCAGAGAAGTGGTAATGTACTATTCATTGTCTTCAGCAATGCCTTTAGTGAGAGCATGTAGTAGCAACTGTATTTTGATTTCTGGTGGGGAACTGATCTACAAAAGTATTGTAGTTCGCTGCTGCTTGGGGAGCCAAAGGTTCAGCGCTGCTCCGTCAAGGAGATTCCTGCCTCTTGCCCGTGGTCAGAGAGGTCTGTGAAGAGCAGACCCCTGCAGTTTGGTTTGTGATTCATGCATGACTTACCATGAGTGAGGACTGGGGCTGTGAGGAAGGAAGAAGAACAGCAATGTCTCTATGAAAATTAATTTGATCTGGTTTACTGGCAAGATGTTTCTCAGCCCTGGAACTGTAGACATGTTAGTGCAAAAAATGGCTGAGCTAAGCCAGATAAGTTTAGATGATGCATCTTGGATGGCAGATGTTTGACTCTTCCTGCGGTTTTGCCCTTCCCAGAAAAGGAGTATCTTCCCTTCATCACAGTTCAGCATGCCCAGAACTTGGTTGTGTGCAAACCAGGCAGTGTAACTCTTCTCAGCAGTCCATTTTTACCACTTGTGGTAGTTTTGGGAAGCAGTCACAATATTTGTGAGGATTGTAGCCTGATTTGATGGTGCTGGCACGGGAGAACTGAGTTTCAGACTAATTTTGGCTGCATTTTTGCAATCGTCTTGGTTGTACTGTAGGCAAATTCAACAGTTACTTTGGAGAATGGTGTTGTGATGTGCTTTGTGAGTCCTGTTGTTCAAGTGTTTATTTCAGGTAGACTGATATGGTATTTTCACATGGTATTTTGAGGAATCTTAATATGAGCTTTTCTGTACAAAGATTTTACTTTTCTTGATGGTATCACCAAGTGGTAGCATCAAAAGATCTGTGAGCACCTGCTTAAGCTAAATATAAGCACTCACAGTGGTTCAGCCTTCCCTCTTGTGCTGTGCTCTTTATCTTGTTTCTGTGGCATATGGGGTGGGAGTTGAAAAAAACAGTGAATCCTTTAAATAATAAGTGTGGGTGGGGTTTGACTGCCTTCACTGTGGATCTCTACCAGAAGCATTGGTGTTTTTTGTTGTTTTGGGGTTTTTTTACACAAATACTTTCATTGTCCAACAGTTATTAACCTCTATTTAGAAAACAATGACCTGTTCTAGTTCAGGCTGCAGATGGCAGACACTCTCTTAAGTGATGTTAGGGTGAAACTTCATTTTCTAGGCCTTTGTTCAGTTATAGACAAGCACTAAAATTTCACTGGGAGAGCTGTGCTGACTTAAAGGTGTGCTTTTCTCTAGATCCTAATTCCTGCTATGAATATTTATATTTTTAAAAATCTATATTTTTATATATTGGATTTTAAGACTCACTACATTTTCTTCCATGCCTATAAAGGGACCAGCAGAGAGCATATCTTTATGGAATTAATCACCAGAAAAATAAGATTTTCAGTCTCTACCCTTAGGGAAAGGGAGAATCTGAAATTGTTCTTACTTTTGAAAATAAATTATTAGCGGGTTGGTGTTTTCTGGGTATATATTCAGTTCCCTGGAACATTCCCACAATGTACTTTTGATAACGTGTGTTTCTAGTTACCGCTGTTCCATGACAGCTGCTTGCACTGTCTCATTCAGACTGTGGAAGGATATAGAAGAACTTGTTGCTATAATAATGTGGTTTTAGTTAAAGATTTCTTTTTTAAAATGAAATTTATACTTGCAAGAAACTCAGAGTTGTTCAACCTGGAGAAAGCTCCAGAGAGAGACTTTTTTGTGGCTTTTCAGTAGGGGGGCTGTAAGAAGGATGGGGACAAACACTCAAGCAGGACCCGTGGAGATAGAAGGGGTGATGGTTTTAAATTAAAAGATTGTAGATTTAAATTAGATGTAAGGTAGAATTTTTTTACCAAGTTGGTGAGGCCCTGGCACAGGTTGCCCAGAGAAGTTTTGGCTGCCCCATCCCCGGAAGTGTTCAAGGCCAGGTTGGATGGGGCTCTGAGCAGCCTGGTCTAGCTGGAGGTGTTCCTGCTCCTTGCAGGGGTGTTGGACCAAATAATGGAATCACAGGCATGGAACAGAAAGGACCTTAAAGATGTAGGTCCAGAGGTAGAAGTGTGCAAAATATCAAGTGTGCAGAAAATAGTGATGTTCTTGGCTGTGTTAAGGATGGCAAAAATGAGAATGAAGGGTGAATGTGGATCTTGAATCACTTTTTGAATGAGATTTTAATCATCATCCAGCTACAGGTGTGAATTTGGCGATTTGCTGACCTGCAAGGTTTTAACACATTTGAGACAATGCTGTGTAAAACTTCGAATTTCATAGTTGGAGAGGAAACATAGCTTACCAGATAGTAAAACAACTCTTTGACTACAGAAATATATTAGATTCTTTGAGATTGATTGCCATCTTCTTGCTTAATTTGTGACATATAAATAAGAAACCGTGCATATATAAACAAAAGTTGCCTTACAATGTAAATTGGATTCTCTAGAGGGGCTATGGTGATGATGATAACTCTGGTCAAGCGATTGTTACTGTGTTTTTATCACTTTGCAGCCACTGACCATATGAATATATTGTGGTGGTTTTAATGCTTCTGTTGTTGATTTTAAAAGGGCGAGGAGTTTTGCAGCTACCTGTTTCAAAAGATATTCAAAAAGGAGTATTAAATAGAAGGAAAATGTAATGTTGTTAATATTTTGTTTTCCATAAATGAAAAAAGTGGTCAGGTTCTCTGAAGTTGCTGCTGGCAGCTTTAGGAGCATTTCTTCGTCTTGTCGAGATAATTTCTGTAATCATAACCACATTATGCACTTCCCATTTGTACCTTAAAATTAGCACTTTAAAGAAATCTAACTGCTGCTCTAATTTTTGCTGTTGGGTGTAAGTTGTCCTCATTTGTGTCTTACAGTAATAGTCACAGTGCCCATTGACTTCCAGGCATCTCATTTAGATTTACTTCACTTTATTATCAGTATCTAATCTAGATTTATTTATACTCATTTAATCAGAAGAAAAAAATGGGGAGGGAGGGGTGTCTTGAAGTGGAATTTCAAAGTAACCTTCAGGAAGACCCTTTCATGGAAACCACACTACATCAAAAATTGGTATATCAAGAGAGAGAAGCAAAACTCCAAATTTAAGTGTATAGAGGTTGTATCCTAATGCCCTCACATCTTTTCTGTCATGCATCCTTCAGTGAGTTTCTGGGTTTTTTTGGTCTTTTTAACTATTTTATTTCTTTACTAAAGGAGCAAGGATGAAGAATTAAATCTGTACACATGCATTTTAACAGGACCTTCTTAAGAGGAGACATTAAGTCCTTTTTGGAAAATGTATTTGTTTGTGTAGATAAACACAGATGCGAGATGATTAACATCATTACTGTGTCTATTTTGGCCAGTACATCAGCTCACAGTCCCTTCACTTTGTTGTTATTCTTTGAAAAACACTGTAAAGACCTCTTGAAATTTTGGAGGTTCAAAGCTTTGAAATAAGGTTTATGTAGGAAGAGGAAATGTTTTATAGTAACTTTCTTTCAAAGTGCTGTGGCTTTTAAAGCAAGTTGTTAATATCTTATTAGAAGAATTGTTTATTCCCTTGACTGTCTTTTAGTGAGCAATACAAACACTTGAACAGATTAACAGTTCTTTGGAAGTAGTAATGCTCAGCAGAATGTAATTTTAGAAGTGTTTTTCATGTAATAATCTTTTAATGCTTTTTTGAGTGGTTCCATTCAGAATTTTGGCTAATTCTTGCATTCATTGATTTGAAAAATTAAATATTTGTCAAGAACTTCCCGACTAAAACTTCCTCCTACTTAAAAAACAAACCAAATTATTTTTGGCAAGCTGCTTTTCCTGTGAGGGACACACACCCTGATCTTTATGCAGCAGGTTGGAGCATTTCTGAAAGTCCATCTGGTTCTGCCTGGTATTACCAGCACAGCTCTGTAAACACAGTTATTCCCTGTAATTTCTCGTTCCTACTCTCAGGCTGTAATATTTTATACTCCGTAAGGTATCGAAAAATGTGAAGTGGAAATTGCATGCTGTTTAAAAAAAAAAGCCAGCCCAAAATGTCACTCCTTTGTCAGACAAAACCAAATTATTGTTGTTAGCAGTCCCTATTTTGCTTTTAGGTGTTGGCAAGGCAAGTGTAAACCTTCTTGTCAGTGTTAGCCCTGAGCCTGGGTGACACCGAATGCCGTTTGCTCATCAGTGAGCCAGGGGAGCTTTTGGCTCACACAGGGGATGGTGAGACACATCCTGCCCCGGCTGCAAACAATCAGCAGCGACAGGAAGCTGCTCTGCACCAGCTCTGAAGAACGGCAGAGCTTGTTTGAAAGCTGAGGGTGAAGCTGTCTGGCTGGGGGATTGTCTCAGCTCCGCTTGCACATCTGGGAAGCTGGTTTGTGTTATGTAATGTCCTTGCCAAACTGGTAGGAGCTGGGTGTGTCCACATCTAACTGTGTCTCTTGAGAAAGCCATGCTTTTATTTTGCAAGTGATGTGCTTTATTTTTGAAAGTTTTCAATCCATTTGGTTGTTCACTGGTTTTTTATTGGTTTGTTTTGGTTTTTTATTTTTCCAGGAGGGCCAAACATATGGGCCATCACCTCCGAAGAGCGGGCCAAGCATGACAAGCAGTTTGATAGCCTTAAACCCACAGGAGGTTACATTACAGGTTGGTCTGAGGCTCTGCATTATACATTAACTTCTGTGTACACATACCTATCTCTGCAAAACAGTTTGAGAACAGCATCCTATTTCTAGCCCTTTGTTGTGTGACTAATAGCCATATTCTTCAGCCAAACAGCCACAGGTTATTAGTAAACTTAACAAGCTTTCCTCTAAAGTCTGGCACGGGAACGCTGTTCTGTTTAACCCTGTCGCTTCTGCAGCCACCAGCTGTGTGCTGCCATTCTGTCTAGTTTCAAAAACCAGAGAGTGTCATGCAAGACTGTGTTCAGACAGGAGGCTGCCAGGGAGCTCTTGCAGTAGCTGTTGTGGCAAGTGACGCCAGACACCCCAGAAGTGGCTCTCCTCAGTCTGATGAGAGAATGCTGTGCTGTTAGATATCTTTGTTTGGTCGGATGAGGCAGGGAGAGGGATGCTGACAGCTTGTCCTTGTTAGCAGCTGCTTGAAATTTATTATCCATTGGGCCTCAGCAGGTTCTGAGTGGACTAACGGCATTTTGCAGGGGCCTGCTGTCAGTTCCAGTTGCATTCAGCTGCTTCTCCTCTGAAACAGTTGGGTCATGTTGCTATGCACCCCAGAACTGTCAGGTTTTAAATTTAAAATCTGCTTGAGATATCACAAGGGACTCAAGTTCACTGGCAAAGATGTCCTAATTAAAGAATTCTTTGTGGGTGAGTGGGCACTAAAGACTAACCCTGAAGGCTCCTACCTACCCAGCTATCCATTAATGCCCTGTCTAGTTGCTCCACTGGCCCTGCTTTTCCCCTTTTGGGGCTGGAAAGGACTGAGGAGAGAGTGGGAAGTTGTCTATATGGACCATGCACATCTTCTGGCTAAGTGGTACCTAACTCTTGCTTTGGCCAGACAGCGCTGGGAGGTTGGTGTTTACTTTACCTCCAGCTGAAAAATATGCAGTCCCAGGGACTACCCTTAGGCCACATCTGGGCTCTTACCTGCACCTACATCTGCAGGCTTTGTTATTTACTTAGCAAATGTTTGAAATAAAAGGTTGTGTGTGAATATAAGGGAAGACAGAGCTGAAAGAGCAACCTGAAGTCTTAGCCTTAAGCATCTGTAATTCACACAGATGTAGGCATAAACATCACTGTCCTTGTTCTGTTGTGTGTACCAATTGATGTGGAACTTGGTCTGGGATTGCACAACAGTTCCCATTCCCTCACTGAAATACTGAAATAGTGGGTGTTCTCTGACAGAACAGAATAATATTTAGAACATGGTGTTTTCCTAGTTTTTGCAGAGACAATACTGGCTCAAGTTAGATGGGAGAGAGAAGAAGGAAAGAAACAGCATGCTCGTCATTTCCTGCATAAGTAACTGGACTAAATTTTCAGTCATTCTTTAATTCTTGCATCTTTTAAGATGTTGGCAGCCATTGATTTGTGACCTGTTAAAGTTTTTATAGCTATCTGAAATTTCTTCCCAGAGCAAAGATTGGGAATTATGGAATGCCTGGGTATCTGACAATCACTGTCACCAGCATTAAAAGCTGGACAAAAAGCCCTGGAAAGCTTGACATCCAGCATGGGGATTTCTTTCAAAAACCTGATCCTCCAAGAGAGTGCTGAGCTCTTCAAAAATCTGTCTCTGGTGTGAAAGTCTGTCTTTTTTCCCTTGTTTATCACAGGTGATCAAGCACGTACCTTTTTTTTGCAATCAGGTCTACCATCTTCAATACTTGCTGAAATATGGTAAGGTATTCTTTACTGTTTGTTTTTCTTTTTTAAGATAGGAGATCCTTCACATTCAAATATTGCCTTTGGTGTGTTGTGTTGTTTCAAAGAGGCTTTCAGCAGTCAAGGTAGAAAGTGTTGTCTGAATCATTGTTTTAATTTTACTAAATTTAGAAGAAGGATTCAGCCCATATGTGTACTAACAATTTATTAAAAACCAGTAATTTTTACATCATTATTTCAAATTGGATCATGCTGAACGCAGCCTTTTTAAACTATATTAAGTGCTTGAAATACAATGAAAGTAGAAGACAAGAAAAAAATCTAAAGTCACAGAAAAAGTTAGTAAAAGTGCACTCATGATATATGAGATACCAAGCAGTGCTGTAATACAGGAACTGGAAAAAGTGCCATTCCTTGCAGCATGTATGTGATGAGTGCAACACCTGAAACATTTTCTTCTCTGTAACCCCTCAGTCCTCACTAGAATCCTGTGCTGTTTTGGGTACTTGGCTGTTACCAAGACTTACATGTGCTAAAAGACATGTTGAGGCTTGTAATAAGTGAGAAGAACTCACCTGTGTAAAAGTATTGCAGAAAATAACTAAATGCAAGTTAGTTTTTCCTTCAGACACAGAGAATCACAGAATTGTTCAGGTTAGAAAAGACTCCTAGGATCATCATGTCCAACCAGCGCCACCACCATGTTCACCCCTAAACCAGACACTTCAGTGCCTGGGAAAGAGGGGCAAGCAGATTTTTCTGTGGGGCCTTGGGATTTTATACTGAGCAGTAACAGAATCAAAGGAAAAATGTAACTTAACATTAGTCTGATTTCCCCCCCCCCCCCCCCCCCCAAATTTTATTTGCATTCTTGTGCTTGGTCCTTGCATGCGTAAATATTAATAAAATTTCGTATTATCTGTCTAACCAGAAATTTTGACATAATTTATTCACTGTTGCATATATTTCCTGTTGTATTTAAGTTTATTTGGAGAAGTGTCAGAAGAAGACAGTGTGGGTATCAGGCTTAGAAAACCTCACCACACTGTGAATTAATGAAGTTTTCATAGCAGTGTATAGTGCCTTTAGGAGGTTTCTGCATCCTCCTGCATCCTGTTCCAGATTCTTTCATTAATTCTTTACCTTACCAAGGTAAGGTAATTTAAAATAGTTATTCTGGCTAGAAGCATAGAGAAAAGCATAGCAGAGGCTTGCAGCAGAGGCAACAAGTATATCCACTGGGCAGGAGACTTCTGCTTTTCCAAATGTTTTCCTGCTTTATCAGGTGTTAAGTATTTAATATACAGCAAATTCAAAACTGAATTCTGCAGATGACAAAGTGAGTACTCAAACTTCTGATCGTATGACTGTTGTCAAAAGAAGAAAATTTACTTTGTAATAAACTTGTTGTTTTCCTGTGAAAAACCAGTAAATAAATCTGATAGGAAAGCTTCTCAGTAATTAAAAGAGTTAAATTTCCATTTGTTCTCTAATTTTACTTTGTTTCGTTTTAAGGGCACTCTCGGACCTGAACAAGGATGGAAAAATGGATCAGCTGGAGTTCTCTATAGCCATGAAACTCATCAAGCTGAAACTGCAAGGACAGCACTTGCCTTCAGTTCTCCCTCCTGTCATGAAACAAACTCCAGTACTTTCACCACTAATGTCAGCTCGCTTTGGTACTTATGAATATATAATTACTTAGTGTTCAGAGGTAAAAAACCACAGTTAATTGCAGCCAAATAAAAGCATTAATCTGACCATGAAAGTTTAGTGAATCAGTGTGAAAAAAGAAAAAACTATATTCTGATTTAGGAAATTCACCCGGTCACTTTCTTGATATTTTTGGTGATTTGATTCCTTGAAGACTTTTAATAAAGAAAAACATTTATTGAATTTGGACAAGAAGGCAGTTCACATCTGCCATTTGACTTTCAGGTTCTCATTTTGTACTGGTGGTCTTTTTTTGTCTCTCTCCTACTCAGTCACTTATTTATACTTGGGGGTTTTAAAGTTAAATTTAATCAAAGGTCAGAGTTTTGGAAGAACATCTATTTTACGTATTTTTTCAAAATGAATCAGATTGTCTATTTTGGTTATATGATTAACTGAATAGAATTACTTTGAACTTTTTTTTTTTCTGATGGTATCTGGGGATTCAGTGCGTGCTTGTTATTGTGTGGTATTGTAGCACAAAATATCCACAATGAATTCAGCTGGATTACAAAATGAGTGCACACTTCTATGCTGAAATTAAATGTATGTATGATTTAAAATGTCTGCCCATCACCAGATCTCGTGTGTTTGGGTACAAGAGCATGCATTTACAGGGAGCTGTGGTTGGCACACAGTTACCTCCATTAACTTTCCATCATCTCACCAGCACTGTTATCTTCCACAAGATGCAGCCAGTAATTCAAGTGCCCTAATTTGCCTCAGGCAGCTGCCTCTAGAAACCCTTTGCTAAGCATGGGTGCCTAATGGGGACTTTTCACCCCTATGGATTCTTCCAGGGCTGATACTTGCAAGGGACTTAGTTCAGAAACTGCATCAGCTTTTCCCTGTGGAGCATTGTCACAGCTTTTGAGGCTGTAATTCTCTCTCAGGGGCCAGGCTTGTTGGAGAACTAGGCACAGCTGCAATTATGGAAAACCAGATCTTACTCTGTTGTGAAATAGTAGGTAAACCTACCTTGAGAATTAATTTGCTTGTCAAGATTTTTCTTTTAAAATTCCTGTTCTTCAGTACATTTTCTCCTGTGAGTGGTCTTGCCTCAATTTAGAGAAAAAGTAAATATTGTACATGAGCATCTATTTTAACTCATTGCATACCAGTCACCAGTTGCTTTGTGTAGTTTCTGCCTCACATAAGGGACTTAGTTTCTTGCTAAAGCCTCTGCAATGTTAAACCATGAATTATTGGATTTTGCTCTAGGAATGGGTAGTATGCCAAATCTGTCCATGCCAACGTCCATGTCTGCGATCACACCATTAGCTCCCATGTCTCTGACCTCCGTGACTTCCATTCCTCCTTTGGTTATCTCTGCTCCCCTGGTGCCTTCTGTCAGTACCTCCTCGCTGCCAAATGGAACATCCAGCCTTCTGCAGCCTTTGTCCATACCTTTCTCCTCAAGTAAGTATAGCACAGTCCAGTACTTGCTTTCAGAATTGTGAATCATATTTTCCCTATGGCTAATTTCAGACAGGAATGTTGACACATGCATGAGAGTTAAAACAAACAAACAAACAAAAACCAACAAAAAACCCCCAGCAGAAAACCCTACAAATGGTTTTTCTCCAAAGTTCGCATTTGTTAATTCTGTTCTAACTAGTTAATCATAACAACGAGACACTGATTAGCTTTTCTTACTTCTATCAAAGTGAATGTTGATTGTGAAGCATTATCTTATACCCAGTTGCTTTACGGTTCTGGGGTTAATTTCTTGTTTCTATTTGTTCCAGCGCTGCCTCATACTGGTTCTTTAGGCCCCATGGCAGGAGGATTTGGTGGTTCCAGTATGCAGAAGGCACAGTCACTAATTGATTTAGGATCTAGCAGGTATGGAAGTTAAGTTTAAAATGGGTGTATCTTACACTTAAGTAGTATACTTTCCAAAACTTATGGAGCACTTCTATTTTCAAAGTACATTTATTAAAAATTAGTCTACCTAATATGACCTATCAAGTCTGAAAGCAGATTTTGTTTTTATATATGTACAATAAGTAATATTTTCAGTAAATTGACAAACTATCCAAAGTAGTTGAGGAGTGCCAAAAAGAAGGGAATGTACCTCATTACTAAATAGAAACAAACCTTACCACGTGGTTATAAAAGCAATGTTTATGCATTGTGTGCTCATTCACTGTAGAAGGCACCATGTAATCAGCAGGTATGTAAGAATAGGATTTGTTATCAATATTTATGCATGAGTTTGTTTTATGAATAATAGAAGATAATGAATCCTTGTAATCAGCTTCTCTGGTTCACTGATTTTAGAGCTTTGCCACAGACTAAAGTGAGGGACTGGGCTTATCTACCCAACTGGGCATCCAGGGGTGTCTCCCAAAAGATAATCCTGAGGGTGCCTCCACCCCACCTCAGTTCCATAAGTGACTCAAAGGCTCTTGCACCTCCCTGCTGCCTATTCAGGGCACGTGGGGTGCATGATCTGGGCTCCTCACACACCTGATGTCACCAGATGTCCTGTAAGATGCCTGTAGGCTTGGCATGTGCCTGGAATCATCTTTTTTTTTGGGGGGGGGGTGGTGTTGGTGGTTTTTTTTAATTGGAAAGCTTTCTTCTGCTCGTGCTGTAGCTTTACAAAGGAGCCCTTCTCCAGTGCTATTGTTGGCAGCATTTTCACCATCGTTTTGTCTCATTTCATGCAGGGGATGTCACTCCAGCATTGTGCTGGAGAGGCTTTGTTCCTATCAGCATTCTGTATTGCGTCAGATAACACTTCAAATAGTTTTTTTTACTTGACAGAGCAGGGGATTACCTTAAACAAGGAGGGCTGGATTCACCTGAGTTTATCTGATTTTCAGAGATGGGACACTGAAAATGCTGGGAGTTTAGATGGAAGTTTTATGGGTATATCTAAACCCTCCATCAGCATTATTCTGCAGAAAATGAGTTGGAAGAGCTCCACTCAGCATGTCATTGTCACTCACAGAAAGAAGAGGTAGAGCTGGAATACGGTGGCTAAAACAGCTTTAGAAGCTGCTTTTGGTTATGAGTTCATCAGATCCATTTTTACTCTCATGGTTATTCACTTACATGCCTCTTAAAGTTACTTAGACAATGGCCCAACACTTCACAGCCCTTGTAAGCATTTTTAGGAAAGTTGAGGTGTTTTCCTCTGGTTCCCTATACTGTTATTTTGCAGTGCTAGAATGATCAATTATGTGCATAAGTGCCTGTGATACCAAAGGAACAGGATTTTCAATTCAACATATTGTTGCCTTATAGATAGATGTCCCTACTTTCACTGTAAAATTCCATATTTGTGATGGAATTATTTATAGCAAGTTAACAGAAGTAAAACTTTGTGGAAGTTCTTTCATGTTAGTGGAATATGCTGTATATCTTCTGTTCCAATGCCTCTTTATCAAGCCAAGTGATTTAGAGTTATTTCTTTATCTCTTTTTCTCTTTTGGTTCTCTTTTAATATTTGGTTGGTTGGTTTGGTTTGGTTTTTTGGTTTGTTTTTGTTCTCTTTTGTTTTGAAATTATATTGCAGTTCAAATTCTTCCTCTAGTGCATCACTAGCTGGGAATTCACCAAAGATTACGTCCTCAGACTGGGCAGTTCCTCAGGCCTCCAGATTAAAATACAGACAGAAATTTAACAGTCTTGATAAAAGTATGAGTGGATATTTATCAGGTGAGTAGGACATTTGGTATGGTCTGGGAAAAACCAGAGTGTTTCCTGCCTCTGAACATCACAGGCTGAGGGATGGAATCCCAGCTTGGGATTTGACTTGCATGTGAAATAAAAGCTGAAATGTTGGTGTTCAGACCTGTGCAGGAGAGAGTGGGTTTCAGCCAGCCAAGAAATGGAAATAACCATCAGTTCATTGACTTGGGCTTTGTGTTAGACCTGGAGGAGCCAAATACATTGGGGAAGCTACAGCAGCTGTTGCAGGAAGCCTGGCAGTGGTGGGGTAATACTGGAGGAGCCTGAGAACCACAAGGCTGTGGAATTCAGCTCTGCAAAGTCAGCAGGCGTTTTTCAAGCATCAATCTTTGGACTGAGGCTCGCTCTTGTGAAAATGGGGGACATTCACCATAACTTTTGTGCCATGTGCTCCTGTATTAGTCAGTGCTCAGATACTTGGGCTGTATCTTTTGAAAGAAAGCAGTTTGGGAAAGACACTGCAGAACTGCAGCCATTGATTGGAATTTTCCCAAAGTATTTTAGGAGGGTCGTTCCTTGTTGGCTTCCAGTGACATCTGTGCTGTGCCACGGCATTATGGTGGCTTCAAAAGACTTCACATGACGTTAACACAAGAGGAGAGTTTTACAAGAGTTCCTATAAAACTGAATCCCTCGGTGTAATGCAGAGAGTAGAGTGCTGGCCAAGCAGTCAGTAGGTGTAAAGTCAGTATGTGTGTCCTGTGTGTCTTAGTTAGATTTCCCATTTTGAATAAGCACTCTGCCTCAGTTCCCTTGCCTACAAAAAAGGAGGACAATTCTTTCTTTGAAGAAATGGACTCAGTGCTGGTTTTGTTCTGTCAGTTTTGGGCTGAAGGTTTCCTTGCCCTGCCTAGAAATGTATATAGTTCTTTGCTACCAAGGAAAGCTCTCCAGGTGATAGCTCAAGGTTTAGGCAAACAGTGAGCTGTGCTTTTGTGGCAGCTGTGGGGATTACCATAAATACCCATTTTTCATGTCAGCTCTTCTGTTAGGTGCTCTGAGTGAAAAAGGGTACGGGAGAATTCTTACATCTTCATTGTGTTCAGGTTGTAATGCCTGTTGTTAAGCCTGGAAGTAAAACCAACTGATGAAAATGGATTAGATTAATATTAAAAGTAAACATGCCCCAGTTCATGACTCATTTTTTGCCTCATGTGAATCTTTGAACAAAATGTGTATTTTAATAAAAATCTTTTATGCTTTCGCTAAGGATTTCAAGCAAGGAATGCCCTTCTGCAATCAAACCTTTCACAGACTCAGCTGGCTACTATTTGGTGAGTTTAGTTACTGATTCAATGTGTTCATGGTGTTAAGAGAGGAAATGTACTTTATTAAATAAGAAATTATGAAGTGACACCACAGATCCAAAATCATAAACAGAAACTGAGCTGCTAGTTAAACCAAGTTTGTTCACTAGTTTCATTTCTGAAAGACACCTTGAGATAATACAATTTTTTGCTCTTTGTGTGTGTTTGTTAACTCCATATAATAGAAGAGATGCTAACTTCAGTTTCTGATCCAGGGGTGCACTCGCTGAGCTGGGCTGAGGGCTTGTTCCTTTCAGAAGTAGGATTCTGAAATCTAGGTTGTTAAAGTATGGAGGAAGATTAAAAATTAAGTAACCCTTCAGCTTTTTTGAGTTTTACTGCAGATTCCATAAAGATATCTGCATATTGCAAGTTTGTTAAGACTTGCATTTATTATGCTGATGAAAGTGATGAGAGTTGTCTGAAAGCTTGAGTGATCTGCCCTGCTAGATAGGGTAGTTTAGGTTACACCTTCAGACATAATTCAGATATTATACATGAAATTTAGTGGCCCAGCACAATTCACAACAGCTTTACATCTCCTCTTGAGTTCCCTTACTTCTTCCTCTATCCCAGGACAGTCCTTTGTGTCTTTAGCAGCAGCAGAGCTCAGCTTGTTTGGTTTCATGCTGTGAAGATAAATGTGGAGTGTGGGGTTGTATTGCTCCTCTCTGGAGTATTGGGGGCATAAATCAGGTGTGCAGTGGCTCTTTTCCTTCTGGGCATGTATCCTGAAGGTATCAGGAGCCAGTGCAGGGAGCTCTGTGTCCCCTGTAGAGGGGATTAATTGCCAGAGTTTCAGTTTTGCCCTAAGAAATTACCAATATTTCTTTGGGTGTTTATGCATGGTAATTACGGTAATAATATTGCTGTTATGTGTGAACAGTGCTGGTGTGTGAACATAGCAAAAACCTCATTTCATCATCTCCTGCTTTTGTTTCTCACTGTGTGCCTGTGTGTGATGGGGGTTTTTGTGGTTGTTTTGTTGTTTCCTTTTTGTTTTTCACAGAGTTTTTTTTTAACTGCTTATTTAATGAACTGTGATTTTGTTCAGCATTTGGCTTACGTGCAGTCTAAGGACACATTTCAGCAATTCTATCTCTATAGGTAGTTCTTTGAGAGAGGCTCCTGCTTTCTTGCATTTCACTGGTTTCACACAAACACACACCCACCCCACCACCCCCCAGTTTGTGGGAAACATTTTGTAGGCTGATATGACCTCCTTCTCCTTGGAGGGGGTAGGTGATCCTTTTCCTACTCACTGTGAGGTACTCTGGACCAGCTCACATCTTCCCTGCACTGTCAAGGAGACACAAGGGGAAAAAAGAATTCTATGCAAAGATTCCTCTTGTAGAATTTGATGTAATTTTATGTCATGTTTTCTGGTGCTGTAAAAAAAAATAATTGAAAAAGTGGTTTCTAGCATTTTGAGCTGGTTAAGAATAGTCCTGGATTTGTTTTCCAGCTCTTTTGTTGGTGATGCAATAAATCAACCATTTCTTGTTCATTTTTCAGTATTTTATGGAAGTGTAAGAGAATTGGGATTGTTCAGGCTGGAGAAGAGCGTTTCAGTGAAGCTGAAAAGAAAGCTTCACCTGAAAGGAGCCTAGAAGAAAGATGGAGAGACTATTTACAAAGGCTTGTAGAGACAGAGGAATGGCTTCAAACAAAGAGAGTTGGTTTAGATTGGATAATAGGAAGAAATTCTTCGCTGTGAGGGTGGTGAGGCCCTGGCACAGGTTGTCCAGAGAAGCTGTGGCTGCCCCATCCCTGGAAGCATTCAAGGCCAGGTTGGATGGGGCTCTGAGCAACCTGGGATAGTGGAAGGTGTCCCTGCCAATGGCAGGGGGGGCTGGAGCGGGATGATCTTTAAGGTCTCTTCAACATAAACCATTCTGTGATTCTATGATCTGAATAACAGTACATGATTAAACAAAATAATATCTCCCTTCATCAGTTATTTATGTTATTAACTGTAAGTATTTTCACCAAAACATTTCACAGGAATCGTCAGTTTTAAAAATTGTTTTTCCACAGTGCATTGTTTCAGCTGTAATTCGTGAGTGATTGAGATGTTTGGTTCTAATTGGTGCTGCTGTTGACCCCCTGCAGGTCCCTGGCTGATATAGATGGAGATGGGCAGCTGAAGGCTGATGAGTTTGTGTTGGCCATGCACCTCACGGACATGGCCAAAGCCGGGCAGCCACTGCCCCTGACTCTGCCCCTCGAGCTGGTGCCGCCTTCTTTCAGGTAATCACTGAGGACAGTGAAATGTAATATATTTAACACAACTGTGCTATTTCTCTAACAATGGTGGGCTGGGGTTTTTTCCCTCCAGGAGTGGAAAATATACTGAAAATATGAATGGAACTCTGCCATCTTACCAACCTGTGCAAGAGGAGGAGCCACAGAAAAAACAGCCAGGTAAGAAACAGGGTTCATGTTCTTAATGTATGGGGCTGTTTTTGAAGGGCACTGAAACCTTTAGAATGTGGAAGAAATAATCAAATCCGTGGAGAATTTCATTTCAGGAGCTAGATCCCTTTTAACTTGGATGGTAGGAAGGTTGTTAAGTGGATGTAGTCAGCCTGTTACATCTAATAGAATTGAGAAGGCAGGGACAGGAGCTATTTTTAGCTGTAGGAAGGGAAAAGTGTGCTGATTAATAATGTATTCTGGAAAACAAACCCTTCATGGCCAGACACTGCCATGCTACTGCAAATTTTTTTTCAGTTTAAAGTTCCTGGCATTACTGGACATTCTGAAAGCAGGGGGAGCCCAATGTAGTTCAGTTCTCTGAAAACTGGAAGCAATTTGAACATAACATAAATTCTATTACTGACAATATTACAGGCATGCTGCAAGACAGGACTTGCCTCTCTTTTTGGAAGGATGGCTGCTGGGGGCCTGAACCATCCCTTTGTGTCTCTTTTTATCCTTGTGTGCAGTAATTGAGCTTGATCCTGTTTTGGTGTCTGATAGTTTTAACTCCAGAAACTCTTACAGGGAACACCCTTAGAAACTAAGCTCTTTATCCAAATGTTAATGTTTCCTGCACATTGGAAAACCTTTTTAACAGCAGTCAGTCTTCTCCCAGCTTATAAAAGCTGTTCTTTTATGTTTTCCTCTAGCATTCTTTCCTCTTTCATTCTTTAGAGTCAGAGGCTTTCCTGTAACATTCAAGTCATTTTTGTGGTCATTTTTAAACTGGAACTTTTTCTTCTTTTTTTTTTTTTTTCTCCCCCCAATTGGAATATACTTAGGAAAACTTAGAGATGTTTTTGAACAGAAAAATAATACTTTAAAAAATGCAAAATGCTTACATCATCCATGACTGAACAACCTGAGCTTGCCAAGAAGTATCTATCTTTAGTGGCATAACTGAGGTCCTTGTTTGAGAGCGGTGTTTTGCACAGGGCAGAAATAACAACCTTTCCTTATTTTAGTGACATTTGAGGACAAAAGGAAAGCCAACTATGAGAGGGGAAATATGGAGCTGGAAAAACGCCGACAGGTTCTGCTGGAGCAGCAGCAGAGAGAGGCTGAAAGGAAGGCTCAGAAAGAACGGGAGGAACAGGAACGAAGAGAGAGGGAACGCCAGGAGCAGGAACGGAAGAGGCAGCTGGAAATGGAAAGGCAGCTGGAGAGACAACGAGAGCTGGAGAGACAAAGAGAAGAAGAAAGGAGGAAAGAAATAGAAAGGCGGGAGGTTGTTTTTTTAACATTATTTTTTAATGCTCTAAGGAATGTGTGTGCATATAGCATCTAGAATTTGAGTGCTGGCTTTGGTTCTGTCTCCTGGCCTGGCTGGTGTCAGGTTGTCTGGAGACAGAATATCATTTGTGTCTGTTGTCAGTGTTGGTATAGGTTAAAGATTTTCAGATACTTCATAGGACAGATGAGATTTTCTTGAGTGTATTTCTTGCATTTTTGCAAAAATTTGTATTCCAGCAAGACTGTACTGAATTCATAATTGATAACATTTTGACAGCTGAACTTGAGACAAATTTGCTTCTACTTGGTGTCTCAGTGCATGCATCACACTTCCATATTTTATGTAGTTCGGTGAAATACTCAAAGGAGGTTACAAGCAGCATCTGTCAATGTGCTGTTTTATGGGCACTAGTCCAAGCTGCAGAGGCTTTCTGAATTATGAAGCTTTTCTTCATCCAGCGTCAGGAATGAGGCACGAAGAATCTTAGGATCACTTCCTGCATTCTCTGATGCTGAAGTGTATAAGAGCACTTTAGGGAAGACATTGTGTTGTGCTGCTGTTGTGCTGTTTAGAAATAGAGCACATTATATCAAATCATGGTCTCTGAGTTCTGCATCCCCACTGTAATTGAAGGTAATGTAACTTTTCCTCAGGCAGCAAAGCAGGAGCTCGAGCGCCAGCGACGACTGGAATGGGAGAGAATCCGTCGCCAAGAACTTCTTAATCAGCGTAACAGGGAACAAGAAGAAATTGTCAAGTTGACCTCTAAAAAGAAGAGCCTTAATCTTGAATTAGAAGCCCTGGTAAGATAAGAATTTCACTACACATGCTGAAATACAGTATCTTAAATTTTTCAAGTCTTAATATCTGCATTAACGGCCCACTAGGAGTTCCACTCTGTTTTGGATGACGAATCTAAAGCAGCTATTTTGGGTTGTTCTAGAGAACTGATTGTGAACTAACCTGCCCACAGGTTTAGCAAAGGGAATTTTGCCATATGTGGTGTGATCTGTCTCTGCTTTCTTTCCAGACTGACAAACAGCAGCAGATCTCAGGCAGGTTGCAGGATATTTGTAGCAAAAAGCAAATGCGAAAAACTGAGCTAGAGGCTTTGGATAGGAAATATGACCAAGGAATCATGGAAGTCAAGCAACTACAGCAACAGCTTGAGGTGTGTAACTTTCTGTTAAGACCGTGGTTTTCTCTTACCATATTCTGTGTTTCCATAATGCTGTTGATAATGCATCCCCATAGGGAGGAATATGGAGTCAGTTGGATTGCAGTGGAGAGGGGAAATAGGTAAGAATGTCAGCATTGCAGAGGCTTTTAGTTTTGTGTGTGGTGTTAAAGAAATGATTATAGGTACTGAAATGAGCTGATAGTTGAATTAGAACAGCTGTGAAAACCTCAGCTATTCTTTTGTAAACCAATAATGGTAACTTCTCTTTAATTTTGAGTTCTTTATGGCTCCAGACTCTCATTTTTATGAGGAATGTTGTCCTGGGTTCAGAGCAAGTTGGTGTTTAGGTTGAATTACCTTGCTGCGCTTTTATCTTTTTTTTCTCTGTTTGGGTTACAAGACATGAATTATTTTGAATCAGTTGGCTACCATAAATTATCCTCTGCTGTATTTTTATGTGATGCTTCTGCTCCTCAGGGAAACTTCTTTTCACATTGTTACTGTTTTGTGTTAGGCTTGGGGCAGTCACCTTAAATGGTCTTGTGATAATATTTACACTTTTAGCATGTTTGTTAAATATTTTTCCAGCTGTGTTAATGGTTTGGGGTCAAAAGCTTTCAATTGTAATATTATTTTTATTAAGAGTATAGAAGTAATATTTTTTAATCAGGTATGTAGTAACTTGTTATGTTATGTAGTGACCAGTTATTTATGATAACTTGCATCCCTGTTTCATTAACATGACTTGAAGTTATGTTCAAAAATTCACCCAGTTTTACTTAATGATTCTTAAACAATATTTAAAATTGTTACGTTCTCTTCAACATCTACAGGATTATCAGAATAAACTGATCTATTTGGTTCCTGAAAAGCAGTTGTTAAGTGAAAGGATAAAAAATGCTCAACTTGAAAACACTCAGAGTAAGTGCCTGCACATGAGTTCTGTTCTTGATTGCATTGCTGATTTCTCATCCCTTGTAATCAATCAAGGCTGAAGGGTACAGAGGTGTTAATAACACCTTCACTTCTACATCTTTCCAGTTAGAGCCATTGTCTCATTTGCATTCCATTATCTCCTTCATGTTCCAGATAAGGGACAAACACATTCTGGCAAGAAAGAGCACACATTTTGCTTGAAACTTCAGTTATGCAGACTGTGGAGCTCACAGATATTACTACAATTTGTCCTTTTTTTGGTGGCGTAAACTCAAGGGAGTTCATTTGTGTAAAGTTTACATTGGTCTTTACTTCAAATTACAGTGGAAGTCTCTTTCTAGAGAAGCTTGGTATTAACTGGTCTGATATAAAAAAGACCATAGAACTTGCAAATTACTCTGTATGTATTACATGGAATGCCTGTGTGCCTCAGTTCAGTGTTGGGGACATTTCTTCCTCTTGTTGTATATGAATAGAAAGGTAAATAAGGAATTTTTCTAAGGAGGGAGGTTTGGATTGTGTATATAATAGGAAAATATCAAACAATGATTAAAAACTGGGAAAAAAAATTGAAAAGAAATCCAGAAACCCTTGTAAAATTGCTTGTCTTTCCTTATGCAGGTACAGGAGTCAGTTCAGTGCACAAGAAGTCCCAAGAAAAGGAAGAATTATGCCAAAGACTTAAGGAACAACTAGATGCCCTTGAGAAGGAAACTGCTTCTAAACTTGCTGAAATGGATGAATTTAACAGTCAGCTTAAGGTACTTGTGTTATCAAAATATCCTTTGGCTAAGCACTGTATTTTAGTATTGGTAAGCACTGTATTTTATTGCTTCAGCCAGTCCTAAAGATTGGTGCCACTTTCACCAGGCTTCCAAAAAGTTTTTCCCAACTTGCAGTGTCAAATAAGAGTGACCAAAAGTCTTGGAGTAACTAATACAATAAAAATGCACTTAAACCTGTTGCTAATGTACTAAAATATGAGTCTCTTGCTAACTATTGCTTTGCATGACTCAACTATTGCTCCCTCTCACCTTTTGCCTTCTAGAACTCATTTTTATTTAGAATTAAAGTTTTTCAGGCCCTTGCACATTCTGTTCTTACAGTATGAGGTCATATTTGCTGCTATTTTTGAATTGTGTACTGAACACTTGACTTTAATTGATAGACCTACATAGTTTCATAGTATGCTGTGCAAGGTCTGGTAGCAGATTTGGGTATGATCCTAGAAGTAAGTGTAGGCCACTTATTTGTTAATATTTGTTAATTTGTTGTAAGTTAAGAGTTGTTGACCACTTGCCCTGAATTTTTGTTTCTGAGGCAACTCTTGGCTTGACTGAAAACAGGGTAGCTCTCACAGGGTAGCACACATCTATTTAACTTTGTTTGCCAGCTTGTTCCAAGTGGCACTGATGGGAACTTTTTCCATAAGTAACGGATTGATGCTGGGCCAGCACGAGGGCTCTGCACTCCCCAATAAAAAAAAGCCACAAAAATTTGTAAACATGTAAGGAATTTATTTTCTTTTTAAAAGTGGCTTCATGCACTGGTCATTTTCAGTTACTTGTTTATTGCATGGCTTGCTGTGTTCAGTGGCTGCATCCACAATTCAGTCTTCCCTAAAATATGTTTTTTCAAAATACAGTGCAAAGATTAATTGGCTTTTTATCTACCTTATCTTACAGTGTGAGAATATGGATGATTCTGTTCTTCAGTGCCTTTTGTCTCTGCTAAGCTGTCTCAACAACCTCTTCCTCTTACTTAAGGTTATTTTCTAAACTTTGGCTTTTTTGGTTTTTAATTATTTCGCAATTTTTCTCTGCTTACCCTTTCTGTTTGGATGTACAACTTCTATTAAATACATTTTCCTAAAAGAAAACCGATAGGCTGTTTTTCTTTCTGCTAGCTTTTACATCCTCTTAAAGACTTAACATTTTCTTACCTGCTTAGAAATCCAAACTGCAGAATACTGAGAGCAAAATACTGACTTCTCATTTCCTAATGGATTGTTTACTAAGTTGTTTCACCCAAATATTTTTCTTGTTAGTTGAGGTAACGTGAACCAAAAAGGAAGTCTCAGATGGAAGCAGTGTCTTCTCCCACTTTTCCATCTGTTGCTCTGTACCTGTATCCATACCTCCTAAGCTGTGAATCAGGTATATGAGTTCTTGTCCAAATTTAACAGTCTAGAAGTAGCATCGGAGTGCAGAATATGACATGGCAAACACAACGCTGTTAAACCTCCCGATTAACCCAGTACTAAAACCTACTTGCTGTCTTTTCTCAACACTGCTTCTGTCTGCTGGGGTCAGAAATACCTTTAGAATTATTTATGAGGGGAAAAAAAAATCAGAATGACCAGAGCTTTTCATTTTGCTTTGCATGAGGGTTTTTCTGTCCTTAAAGATACCAGGGTTTTTCTAATGTAAGTTTGCTTCCACAGTGCTCTTGAAATTCTGTACCAAATGAGAAGGAAAAATATTCCCAGCTGAGTATCTTTGAGGAAAAATTGTAGTCAATTGCTTGATTTACTTTGTTGCTACAGACACTTTCGGTGACACAGCAATCTTGTTATCTTGCCTTCGTCATATAAATTGCACCATATCTCTTAGGCAACATGATTATTGGTAGAGGTGCATATTGTAGTGGGAATGATTCATTCTTAATTGCTTTATTTGTATTTGCGAGATCCGATACTAAAAGTCAGGGTTTACCTGTTGCATTGCTCAATGTACATCAGCAGGATTCCTAAGAAAAAAGTCTGAAGTAACCCAGAGGTATTTTGCAACATGGTGAAGTACAATCTAAAGTAATTCTATTATTGTTGACTTTTTTTGTTCTGTAAATTTAATTATCCAAAAGATTCATACTAATTTTTTTGCTGTGATAAAAAGGTTGTTATCAGAGGGAGGTGGAATAGGAATTGAAGGATATGTTCAAAAAGAAAAGGACTAAAATTGCGAAGTTTACAAGTACAGGAAAACTGCAGTCGGAGCTGGTGTCCTTAAGCTGTGGCTTCCCGCAGTCTAAGCCTGCTAGGTATTTTTAGGAAGTGTTTCTGATTTAAACATGGGACTGATCACTCAGGAAGCATCAAGGGTGAGCACCCTTCTGCAGGATCCTTCTCAGGTTATGGTACAGTGTTGGCTTTCAGCTGAAATCTGCCTCTTTGTAGTTACTTAAAATACAATTCACTGCCTTTAGTGCCCTCAGTAATGTTGTGTTTGAACACTCAGCTTTGTATCTTCCCCTCTCCTCTGCCATATTTGGCATTTCCAGCAGGTGTAGGACTGGAAGGGCTCTTTGAAAGCCCAAATTACGTCAATGACTTTGCAAACCTGCCATCTCCTTTTATACTTCCGTTGATTTGACTTTCTTCACAGTGGCCTCCAAGGACTATTAATAACTTAGTACTACTTTGGCCATTTGTATTAAAACTTGGCTCAGAAAGCATTAAGTGCCTGGATGCTTTTCTCGAAGATTGGCTTTGTTCCCGTTGATGTATTCCATTGTTCCCTCTGTAGGACCTGAGGGAAAGTTACAGCACACAGCAATTAGCCTTGGAGCAGCTCCACAGGATCAAACAGGACAAAATAAGAGAGGTACAAAAAAGAAGAGCTGAACTTGCACAGAAGAAGCGACTGGAAGATGAGGCTGCAAGGTAACCATGGCTGAGTGTATCAGTGTTGCAGTTCTTAAAACAAAATAGTGCTGTGATGACTTTGAAGATAAGATATATTTTTTAATGCAAAAATACATCCTAGTGGTTGCCTTAGAGGAAGGGTTTTATGTGGAGTACTGATTATGTAAGAGGGTTTGAATTTGATATTTTCAATTATTTATATTTGATTTGACCAAAGAAAAAGAGCTAGTGACCTTTTAGTGTGGGTGATTCATGGGCTTTGCTCATGACAGCGTTTCTCTGCGTGTGGTGAAGTTTCATAACATCTGTGACAGTCTATTTAAGAGAACCATGTGCCGTATGTGTGGTGATAGCCTGTTAATTTTTTGATTGGACGCAGTTGTGTGATGGAGTAACAGCATCACTGCACAGCTCCTACTGGATCCTGCCATGTGCTTGGAAACAGTAAAATGCCCAACAGAGGAGTGGATGTCCCACAGGGAATGGGTGAAAAGGTCTCACCTAGACATGGTCCCTCCTGAGAAGATGGCCCAAAGTGTTAGGTCCTCTCTCTTCTTGACAGCTAAAATATTAAGTGTGTTGAATTGGATTCTGACTTCTTTAGACAGCTGAGGCACGGGATAACATCTGAATAATTTCAGAGAATAGTCAGGTTTCCAGATCCTGTCTGCTGCAGTGTGGTCTTGGCAGTGATAAGCACACTGGATAGATTACAACTGCTGAAGGCAAAAATACCAAGCTTCCAAGATCGGTATGCAAAGGCTATTTTTATCTGTGTACCTGAGTGAAATTAATCTGTTTGGAAGTCATTGTTTCTAGTCAGGAGATTTGGATACTGCCTTGCTGGAGAGCTTAAATCCAGCTTGGTTCAATTATCAGATGAGTTCTTGCTCATCAGGATGCTGGTGGGCAGAAGTGCTTGTGAAGGCACTGCACAGGTGATGGATTAAATTCAAGAAGTGTAATCCATTTGTTACCTTTATGTGGAATACACTGGCACTCATGTTAATACATGGTCTGTGGAAGAGCTGATGACCCTGATAGCAGAGCGATCAATGTCATAAACTCAGTTTTGCTGTCAAGTGTCATTGATTACTGTAGGAACATAACCTCATTCATTTTTATATCAATGTTCCTCTCTCTTTATATCAATGTTCCAATGTTCCTTTGTTCCAGGAAAGCAAAACGGGAGAAGGAGAACCGATGGCAGGAAAATATCCGAAGGGAAGAGGAAGAGAAAAAGAAGCGACTGGAGGAAGAACGAATGCAGGAAAAAGTTCAAGAAAAGCTGAAAGCTGAAGAAGCAGCTTCTATGATGAGAGAAAGGGAAAACAAACAACAGCTTCTTGCAGAGGAGGAGAAAAATAGACAAGCTACGATCTTAAGGGAGGTGGAACAACAAAGGCAGAGGCAACTGGAAGAAGATAAAAGAAAGCAAGAACAAATAGCAAAAGAAGCTGAGGAGAGGCGCAAGCAGAATGAAGAGATAAAAAAGATAAAAGAAGCAACCAACTCTCAAGAGGTGGAGAAACACATTTCTAAAATAAACATAAATGAAAAGTTTGCAGATCTGTTGAAACCAACTGAGGGGAAAAGTCTTAAGCCACCCTGGAAAAATGAAGGTAACCTCAGTCTTAGAGTTGGGACTTTTGTTCTCCTGAGTGTTATTTCACTCTTCAAGTGTACAGTTATTAATGTGACACAATGGCAGAATTACTGCCTAAGATATAATTTAAACAAAAAAACAAACCAGAAATGTTTCACGTCTTTTGTTAGTTATAAATGATCCTATTAACTTAAGTTACCTCTGTCAGTTTTCAGCACCTATGACTCTGATGGCAAATCTTCCAGTGATCATGGTCAACAAATAGCAGTTGCTGGAAACTGTAATATTTTAGGTTTTTCCTGAGGCTTGCACTTTCTTTCATTAAAATAGAATGCTGATATGGAGGGGGTTTGTTCATTGATGAGAGATGGGCAGGTAATGTTCAGCAAAGTAGTTTATTAACAGTGAAATGTGGTTTATTTCTGCATCACTCAATGCCTCATGAAAAAACCAAAGAACTGAATGACAAGACCTAACTCTAGCTGTGGGACTTGGAAAAATAGTGCTTTAACAATATTTTCACTAAAGGCACATTTGATTTCATCCTTCATTAGTTCTTGTCAGTTTTTATTAGCCACTTTTCTCACTGAGTTCAGCAAGGATCAAATTAGAACAGGGCCAAAAGATATTTGCACACCTCAACTAAACCTTGTAAAACATTCCCTGTTAGCAGCATCAGTCACTGGCTTGGAGAACAGAGATGCAAAGAAAATAGAAATTGTGGTATTTTGCCATTTTAGGTTTCTAAATAAAATCTTCACACATGCTGCTGAACACTGTTGCAACAGTGGGATCTTTTCAACTTGGAACATTATAGTGGTGTTAAATGGGGCTTTATTAAAGCACTGGCTTAGCCAGAGCAGTATGGCAAGGAAAGAGGAGAAGATAAAAATGTCATTTTTAAGGATGTCGAGCGGAAAGTGTCCCTGCTTATGGTGGGGGGTTGGAACTAGAACCATTAAGGTCCTTTCCAACCAAACCCATTCTGTGTTTCTGTGATGTCTTCACTGCAGAAATCAATGCATTTTGTTGTCTTTTTACATTTCTGTGGTTGGCAGGTTAAACTGCTGCCCTGGTGATCTCCTCTGATACCTGCACAGTGTCTGGGGCAAGAGCTGATATTCCTACCAGCTGCTCAGGATGATGGGGCTCCAGCTGAGCGCTTGTCTCTCAGCTGTGTCAGTGGTAACTGGTTTTCTTACCTTCCAGGCAATGCAGCTGGTGCTGCAGAGTCGAGGAATTCCATTGCCTTGGTAAATTACAGAGCTTTGTATCCATTTGAGGCAAGGAACCACGATGAGATGAGCTTTAATACTGGAGATATAATTCAGGTAAGAGTTGCCATTCACATTTAACTTGCAAAAATTAACCCTTTTCTCTAGCCTTGAGATGCACAAAGTCTTAAGGGTCAAAAGCATTACGTTGATATATTTAAAGATTACTCAAAATTTAAATTGGATTGCTGCTTGCTTTATTTTTTTTAAACAGGTGAAATTAAGATTAGTTCAGCCAAAATATTTCTCTGAATTTCACACATCCTAGATATGTTGAAAATCTCTTTAAAAGTAAGAACAGAAAATGCTAAACATAAATTTTCTAAAATTAGTAGATGAGAAATGATGTGGCAGATGAGAAAGAACTTGTACAAGTTGGCTGCTAAGTGTTTGCTTTAAATATGAGCATAGTAAATAGACAAATGAATTATTAATTAATGACATTTGAATTAAAATCAAATTAGTTATTTAACAAGTAGATGTGAAAAATTCTTTTGAATCTTACTGCTGTTTTCCAGTGTATTCTTAACACAGATTTCTGCCTCTCTGGGCAACCTGATCTAGTGGAAGGTGTCCCTGCCCCTGGCAGAGGGGGTGGAACCAGGTGATCTTTAAGATCCCTTTCAACCCAAACCATCCTATAAGTGTGTGATTCTCTTTCTGACTGCTCTTTTATCAATCCTCCCTCAGGCAGATACTTAGAGTAATTTATTCTGTGTCCATTCGTTGTAGCGCTTTTCTGAATTCAGCTGAATTTGCTGTCTATAATGTTACAGCAGGACCATAAGATTGGAAATACCTTGTGGCATCTCAGTTGAAATCTGGTTTTTTTCATGTGTATTAGTTATTAGCACTTGTTTGAAAGTATTTGCCGGGTGAATGTGTGAAAACCGATTTACAATCGTGGTAATACAGTTTCTAATGTATAAGTGTGTGTGGTACCCCCTCATTCAGACTGTAAGTGATACAAGTAGGTGATAAGGGAGAATTTGTAAAGCAATGTGGTACAAGATATTAAAACACTTGACTAAATTAGCTTTCAGTGTGACAGTGTTAAAGCATTTATTTGCATTTTCATACCAATGAACCATGGAAGAGGGAACAAGAGAAGTAGGTTTTGCTTTGACTTCCTTCTCAGCTATAATTGTATCATTTAAATGCTGATAACTGATTTCAGAAATAGGCTAACAGCTGCCACCTCCTCCTCTTACACCCCAAACCCCAGCTAAGCTAACTAGGTGATAGTCTTTGATGGGCTGCTTATTTTTAGCCAATTTTCACTAACTGGTGAATTTGCAGCATAATGGAAGCTTCGTTATTGCTGTGGATGTTTAAGGATGCTCAATACTTAATCATTTAGTAAATAAAAGAATTTTTGGATGTGTTTTGGACGCAGTCAGCTGACAGAGTTAATTATATCAGTGAGCAGAACAGCAGCAGTTGTTTCCTGCTCTGCTGGGCTCATCAGCCGCTGCCTCTTGGCTGCACATTCAGCAGAATCCAGCACAATGCGCTGTCCTTTTTGGCAGGACAGTGGCTCAGATGCACTGCATGGTCCCCATGTGCGTGTCTGAGGCCTGTTTGGAGGGGTGCATGGTCCCTGAGGTCTGTCTGTACCTGTGTCTGAAATCAGTGCAGCTGCATCATCACAGGGCAAAACCAGCTCAGTTCTGCCAGGGCAGAGTGAAAATGCTGATCCTGGTGTGGGCACTGCCCCCTGGTCAGGTCAGAGAGACAGCAGCTGCTGACACACCAGGTACCCTGCTTGTTTCACGCTGCTAATTCTGTTTTCTTTGTATTTCTCCTCCTCTCCATAGGTTGATGAAAAAACTGTGGGAGAGCCTGGTTGGCTTTATGGGAGTTTTCAAGGACATTTTGGTTGGTTTCCGTGCAATTATGTAGAAAAAATACCAGAAGGAGAAAAAGCTTTATCTCCTAAGAAAGCCTTACTTCCTCCTACAGTATCTTTATCTACTACCTCAGCTGCTTCAGAGTGAGTTTTTGTTATGTTTGTGTTTAAATTGCTTTTTCTAAATTTAGCTAGCACATAATGTGCTGTATAGTTTCACTTGGTGTTTGTTTTTAAAATATAATGGCAGAAAACTTATTGAAGAACCTTCTAACAAGTCTTAGCTTGGAACTTTAAAGTATTTCATAGCGTGCTTTGCATTGTATAGAGTATCAGTTTATAGATGTTTAAAAAAATAATTCTCTGCGTGAGGTACTTTCTAAATAAAAGTTGTAATTTGATAAGCGTGCCTTGTGTTCAATTTGCAGACCACTTTCACCAAGTAAATCTGCAGAAGAATCTGATTACCAAAACATCTCCTTTTCCAGTCTGAATGTTAACACAGCCTGGCAGCAGAAATCAGCTTTCACTCGCACTGTGTCCCCTGGATCTGTTTCACCCGTTCATGGACAGGTACCTCGTGCAGAATTTGCTGTATTTCAGATTCATGCACCCTGCTATGATATAAAGAAACATGGGAACACCACACAACTTTGCTAATGCTGGGTGCACTGAACAGGCTGGAGGATAAAGAAGCTCATCAAAATGTTCCAGTCTAGTGTGCATTGATATAATTCCATGTATTTCCGGGGAACACTGAGAAAGAAGACTCATCTTTCGTAATTCTAAAATCATTTTCACCTATAATTAGACACAGAAGATAATTTTAACGAATAAGAAACTGAGTTGCATGCATGCATTAATGTAAACAAAGTAATTCAGCCATCACTTAGGAATGAAGTTGCTTAAACTTCAATAAAAGATACAACACTAGTGTTTGTTTTTAACAGTTGCACCAGTTTGGGACAGTATGGTCAACCAACATCACTTCTGTCTTACAGGGGCAGCCTGTAGAGAACCTAAAAGCACAAGCACTTTGCTCTTGGACTGCAAAAAAAGATAACCACTTGAATTTTTCAAAGAATGACATCATCACTGTCCTGGAGCAGCAGGAGAACTGGTGGTTTGGAGAGGTACATGGAGGAAGGGGTTGGTTTCCAAAGTCCTATGTCAAGCTCTTACCTGGGAGTGAAACCAAGAAGGAGGAGTAAGTGTGACTTTTGTTGTTGTTTTATTCAACAGTTTGCAAAAAGAGGTGATTTAGAGTGCAAAATTCTTGTAGTACTTCAGTGTGCAGAATGTAAATGCCATTTACAATTTACACTGTGTCATTTTAGGCTTTTATTATTTCATTCTGGCAAGCCAAGTAATGTTCGGCTCACTGCTGTGAACTGTAGACAGTCTTGCTAGGCTGAGTGCTGTGAAACTTCAGTGGTGTTTGATTATTCATCAAGTGCCAGACTTTTTGTTCATTACCAAGTCAGCTCTCTTGCAGTGCAATTGCATTCTGCCTCTAAAGATGCTAATTTTTAAGTGACCCAGAACTAATTGTGAGCTCTGCACTTCTGACAGAAGTAGTGTGTTTTTCTTCACTTGAAAAGATCATTATGTCTATTCTAATGCTCCTGGGTAACTGTTCAGGTAACAATCCCAAGTCTGGTTACTGCTGGGGTGGTTGCACCATTGTGTGCGAATTGCTCTGTTCATGCATTCTGCTAAAAGTTCTTAGAAATTCTTTAGAATAAGAGAATTTAGTCAAAATCTTTAATTTACTTCTTTTGGATAACATAATTTGTGAATGTATCTCTTGCCTTTTATCACATGTTTTTTTTTTTTAAGTGGTGTGCTCTTGGGTGCCATAAATACATTAAATATCAGTAACATATGGCACTGTTTGATAGTCAGGGAAGTCTTTGCAGTTAATTCAGAGTCAATACCAGCTCCAATATAACCAAAGTGATCTTAGTCTCATGTGAAGTGAGAGATTTGTTCTTGAGCAACCTCTTGGTTACACAAACCTTGCTTTTTCTTCTTTCTGCAGACCGGAAGCTATTTATGCAGCTGTAAACAAAAGGCCTAATACCCAGAGTTACACAGCAGGAGAGGGTAAGAGAGCATGAAAAATGCCAACTAATGCTACAGCCTGGTTCTGCTTAATGACATGTTAATACACTTAATTTGTGAGGAGTTCCGAGCAGCACTTCGAGTCCTTGTCCAAAAGACACAGTCCAAATGTTCAGCTGTTGATACAAGAATTCTAAACCAGGAACTTAAGGTTATAAGTAATTCAGGTTGAGCATAGGCTTGGGGTTTTTTAAGACTTTTGCTTGAGCATGAATATATTTCTGATAACCCATAAAGCAGAGTTCTCTTCATGCTGTTCTCTGCTGTGCTATGCTGTTCTGTAAAGACATGAGAAAGGATTTTTAATTTCCTGAGTGTGGATCATTCTCTTATAATCAGTAAGGAGTAAGGAAAACAAAAATTACTGAAGAAAAATTTCTAGTGTATCTCCATGCTTCCCCAGTTATATTTTAATTGCACCTGTGTTTTTTCATTACAAAGTTGTGTACCTGTAAGAGTAAATGGGATTACAGTCAAGCAGGTAGACAGGTCAGTTCACAGAAGTGTGAAGGTATGGTCCCTGTTATGAACACACTGGTGAGTGCTGATACCCCTTTATCTGTGTCTGATGTTCCTTCATCCCCATCTGAAGCTGCTCTCTCCTCTGTGTGCTCTTTGCACAGAGTACGTTGCCCTCTATTCGTACTCAAGCTCTGAGCCTGGTGACTTGACGTTCACGGAAGGTGAGGAGATCCTGGTGACCCAGAAGGAAGGGGAATGGTGGACCGGGAGCATCGACAACAGAACTGGAATCTTCCCCTCCAATTACGTCAGACCAAAAGATCCAGACGTGAGTTCATATGCTGACAATTAACACACTATATTTTCTCTCCATTTTAATCTGTTGGCACCCAGCTCTTAGATAGTGATTTTGAGCACAGGTTAATGTGCTTGACAGAAAAGAAAATCCTTAGTAGCGTGAGTGCTAAATCAGAGCTGTAGCCAGTGTCACACTGTACAGGACGGTTTATGTTAAATATGGGTTCAAAGTTAAAATCTCCATGTGTTTTAGTGTAAACTGCACTGGTTTTATTACACATTAAAGGTGGCTATTGTTGTATTTTTGTAGGCTTCTAGCTATGCTGGCAAAACTGGAACAATAAATAAGAAACCCGGTAAGTGTGTGATAACTTCTTGACATTTAAGGCTGTTTTCTTAAGTAACTGTGAGCATTTAGGTTCATAGCAGTGTTTAATGGTGGCTGATGTTCTTAGCTGGAAGTCATGTACCAGGATATTTCTGTGGATCCAGCTCTTACTGCAGTGAAAAAATAACAAATGCAATTGCTGTTTTCTTTCCAGAAATCGCTCAGGTTACTACTGCCTACACTGCATCAGGAACTGAACAGCTCAGTCTAGCTCCAGGACAGCTGATACTTATTCTGAAGAAAAATGCCAGTGGATGGTGGCAAGGAGAGTTGCAGGTAGTGATTCAAGGAGAAATAATTGTGACTTCATGAATGGCAAGGAGGTGCTCTTGAGTTTAATTCAAAAAAACAACTGAGTACAGAGTTACATAAAAGCTGGCCAGAAAGTTATTTCATATTGTATAAACCGAAGGGGAAAAAAAGGTTGTGTGGTGGGGATTTTTGTTTGTTTGATTGGTTGGTTGGGTTTTTTTAAACCTTGGGTTGCTGGGGGTTTTATGGTTTTTTGGGGGTGGGTTTTCTTGGTCACATAAGAAATAAAACTGTCAATTAACGTGTGCATGGGAGGAGGAAGAGACAAGTTGACGGTTACTTAATTGGTTAGGATTTAATTGGTGAAACATTAAACTGTGAAGTTATTCTAATGAAAGAACAGGTGTTCTTGGAAGCTGGAGTTGGAAGCTTGTTTATGGAAAGGTGGCTGTTCCCACTTTTCTCCTTTCCCTACTTAGATTTGAGAAGAATGTCCTGTAAAAGTACCCCTAACCTCATTGGAGACTCTGGGTATGATGCATAGGTGGAATATTCATAGAACGAATTTTCAGCCCTACAATTGAGTTGTACTCTGAAATCTCACTTTAAAATTTTGGATGAACATGTTTGCCAGAACATATTAGGGTGCAGCTTTATTTGAATTGCGTTGTTTTATGCTTTAGTCATATTTTTATCTTTTGAGATTCATTTAGTAGCTGTTTAGAAGCCTGACTTCTTGGCTTTTATTGGCAAAACTCTGTGACATATTTGTTGCATTATTTTCTAGTCTATGGACTATTTAGTTTTTCACTTGTGTAATAACCATTGTAAACATTTACAGGCAAGAGGGAAAAAGAGACAGAAGGGATGGTTCCCTGCCAGCCATGTGAAGCTACTGGGTCCAAGCAGTGAAAGAACCACATCAGCTGCTCCCTCAGGTGAAAAAAAAGCCTTTGTATTTCATTTAGAGTATTTTATGTAACTATTTCAGTTGTTCACATTATCTGTGAGGGTCAGCATCCATCTGCTATGGCTTTTGAATTTTGCTGAATGCCCCAAAGAGCCACAGTCCTCTCATCTGGGAACTCCATGTTTCCAAGTGCTAGCAAAAATCTTAGAGAGAGCTAGCAAACATTGGCAAACCACGTGGAATTACATGCACTGCTCCTTACGAAGAGGGAGACTAAGCAAATTTTCAGGTTATTTCTAGGTTTTTCCATTTGAATGGTTGGGTGCACATGAGGTTATTTCACGGAAAAGGAGCTTTTTTGCTTCTGCTTGCTGAAATTATGCTGTTCTCCACAGCTATGAGTTGCTTATACAACAATTTCCTGGATTTTACTGGACAAAACTTCCCGGTGACTAAAGCAGCAGCCCATGATTAGCTAATGCACGTTTCCTCTTCCTCTGCCACATTTTCTCCACAAGTGTCTGCAATAAGATAATCAAGCTCACTCTCTTTTCAGCCAGTAAAAGAGAGAAGCATACTTGATTATATTTTAAAGTGTTTAGAAGGTCAATAGATGCAGTCCCTTCATTATAAAAGTTCACAGACACATAAAGTGGAAATAAGAATTATTGGCTGGCTCAGTTTTAAAAAAGTAAAAGAAACAGGAAGACAATTCTATATCAAAATAAAATCATGTGGCATTTTTCTTATGCAACAGTGTATTTGAAATGGTTGTTTCTTTCCTGTGGTTTTGTAAAACACTGAGAAAACAGTTTTAATACTTGCATAACTCCATTCTACTCTTTTTTTCCTTCACAGTGTGTCAAGTGATAGCCATGTACGATTACACGGCGAACAATGAGGACGAACTCAGTTTCTCCAAGGGGCAGCTGATTAATGTGCTGAACAAAGATGATGCTGACTGGTGGCAAGGAGAAATCAATGGTGTGACAGGTCTCTTCCCCTCAAACTATGTGAAGATGACCACAGATTCCGATCCAAGTCAGCAGTGTAAGCAACCTGTATTTTAAATTAATTTTGTTACTTCATTTCAAACATGCATTGCTGTTCTTCTGCTTTGTGTTTGGAATTTGGAGTTCCAGGCATCAGCTGAATTGATTAGTTCTTTAAATATTCTTTCTTTAAATACTTTATTATAGTACAAGGTGCTTTGAACCCTATTCTAGTTAACCTGCAAACAGCCAGCATGTTGCCAACCAGCCAGTGTGGGACAGCAAGAATGCTGTAGGCTGAACTAAAAATACAGGATTTGGTAGGAGTTCTCCTTCCAGTAAGATGCTGATAGCTAGCATGGACTGGGAAGCAGTGCAGGCACACTGCAATTAGAAGACTTGCTTGAGTTTCGTAAAATAAGGAAGAGTGCCTGCTGTGGTAATTTTAACACATTTATCAGTTAAGTAAAAATACCCATAAAAAGGATAGGAAAAAGATTGTGGCATTAGCAAGTGGTCTGTCTTACATATGCTTGTCCTGACTCCCAGCATTCCAGCTGTCATCCAGTCCTGAGAAACAAGATATATATCACGACAGAGGTTGAGGTGAAAATTACCAGCAGCAGGCTTAGAATTGAATGCTAAACTGTACACCTGACAGTCAACATCTTCTCTGCCTTTTTTGCACATAAACACAGTAAAGGTTTCTGGTGTCCCCTACACACACCCCCTGGTTTTTGGCACCTCTCCCTAGAGAAAATCCTTCTCCCAGAGACATTTATCCCTCAGCTTTTTATCCTGTGATTAAGCCAACTTTTGCATCAGCCCAGTGGGTTTGGGAACATACCATGATGCCAGAGTTGCTCCTTTGACACGACAGGCCCTGTCCCTTCACTTGCTGGTTTTCTCTAGGCATTGTTTGGAGTTCTCTTGCTTTAAAGACACCCATCTGGAAGCCTGGCTGAGCCTCACTCTTACTAGCCTATAGCTACTGTGTAGGATCAGTTTGCACTTAAGATTTGATCAACACAGTCATGTTCTTACAGAAAAATTCACAAACTCATAATGAAGGTACAGCTTGGGTTAGAAAGTTAAAATATTTTCCCTGAGTAGCTTGTTACAGTTCCTGGGCAAAAGAGAGTGTGCACCATTCTTGAAGTTTTCTTTTTAGCTAAATTACTTCTGAGCTCACATTTTTGTTAACATATTGTTCTGGCTTTTTTTTTTTTTCCCTAAATGCCTCTGGCCAATGTGGTTGGGATGTCAAAAACTTCTGCATTTAGATTGAATTTAGCCATAGCTAAATCATTTAAATGGTCCTTTGAAAGGTTTAATTTGTTGGCACATCTGACTTTTGAAGGAATAGTATAGACTACACCAGATGGGCTATAAAATTAAGATTCTGGCTGAGTATTAAAACTTAGGAATTTTCAAAAATGATAGAGGTAACAGCTTGTCACACCAGGTGTGTTGCCATTTCAAGTTACGTGGTTGAATGTGAGAAGCACAAGGTGATCACATAAATCACTGATTTTCAGCAAAAGCCATAAGACCACGTAGTAATTGGAAACTTTCTGGATGATGAGTATGTTTTTCTCATTGTTTGCTGATACATCATTAGGCTTTCTCTCAGATTTCAGTGACGTGGAATAAGAGTATTTCCATCAAACTGGCTTTTGACAAAGGTTAATGAAGTGAGCAGGTGTGCACCAGGTCATCTGTACCTGGCCATTAAACTTTTGTCTAAGAACTATTCTATGAAGCAGATCTACAAAATCCACCTGTTGGTGAACGAAGAGTATGTCGAATTCATTATCTTTTTAAAAAATTCTCTGAGTATTTCAAATAAACTGTTACACACCAGTTTTGTGCTGGGCTTTCCCATTCTGTTGTGCTATTAAAACATGTGCATTTGGAAACTTAAGGAAAAATCCTGCCCCAAGCCCAGAGCCTGCACAAACCCAGCTCGGCTCAGTAACTCCAGTGCAGCACTGTGCAAATACCACTGCCCAGATTTCAGCTGGGCTGCTGCTGCTGGTCAGTTGGGTGAGCAGTAAGCCACTGCTCTGTACCTCTTCTGTAACTAGAGGAATGTTTAAATATGTCCTGAATTAACTTTCAAATTTCCTTGGGTTTTCTTACAATATTTTTGGCTCTTGATTAAACACACTACAGAAACTTATTACGAGCATTCTTGAGAAATCACTAAGGAATTGTCCCACAGAAATGTTGATGTGGCCCTCTACAGAACAGCTTTGACATATGACAGAATATAATTTTAAAAATGCATTGTTGCATTTTAAAGAACTGCTGATCTGAGTATTACAATGCCTTTGTTGAATAATAGCAGCTTTCCCCTCTGTTTGTTCTTGATCAAGTATAATGATATTGGAAATATAGATTTGGTTTACTCAAATAGGTTTGTGGCTTAGGAAAATTCTGGTTTTCCCTCAAATTTAAATACTTTTATATCCAGAGTCTTTTCTGGGAATCACTAGTTACCGCTGTAATGGCAACTTGCCCAAGCAAAGAAGGAACTGGGGTCAGTGAGATGTCCCTTTGCTTAAGTTGCTGACATAGGTTTGTGAGCAAAAAAAGATCACTTTCCCTCGTGGGGTAGCTGCACATCCTGGCATAGGGCCCCTGCAGGGAAAGAAAAAGAAAAATAAAATTACTTCAGGGTGTTGTAGGTTTGAGTGTTTGTCTCTTGAATGCGTGGTGATAGCAGAACACAGAACAGCTGAGTTGTGCCTCTGGGGACTGTGGTGGTAGTTAGACTCGCTCCTGTTTCAATGACATTTTAGTAGCCCTTTTTCTAATGTTTGCACAAAAGCTGTCATAAATAATAAATATGATACTCAGCAGGCTTCAAAATATAGATTTAAAATAAAGAATCAGTCTTCTGTTCTTCAAGTGCTTGCACAACCATTCAGGGTCAGATCTTGTGTGTTGCCAGTACCTGTCTAGTGCCAGGTTCTCTTCCCATTCTTTCCAAGGCATGTGTAGGGGGGGTAGACATGGTGCACTTACCACTTCACAGTTCTTCTCAGTGGCCTGATCTGGAGAGAATTTTGTTATTTTGGCCAGTCTTCATCTGCTTTGCACTTGGAAACTTGTTCTCTTATTATTTGTTGGCTTTTTCAGTGAGATACCTTTTAAAGTTTGCCATCCATGGGACCAGTGTGAGCCTTGCCCTTTTATTTTCTTTAGTTGAGATTTTCTCCCCTCAGGTAAATCTCCACCATTGCTCAAGGGTCAGGTCTTTTGTGAGTTACCAGGATCTGACAAGGACACATCTACCAGGTTGTCTTCCCATTCTTCCCAAGGGATGTTAAAGGTGGGGTAGGCAGGAGGGAAAGGTAAGGAGGGAAAACAGCTGCTCCAGCTATGTCTGCACGCTTGGTTGCTGGATGTCTTTTAGTGTTAGAGATCAGTTCATCCCTCAGAGATGTTCTTGCTGGGGGTTGGACAGCTCAGCCAGGTGGACATGCCTGTGCTCAGTGTGCAGAGAGGCTTCTGGTTCATCCTGAGGTGTCTCATCTCCGTGAGACTCACGAGCTGAATGTTGTGCCAGTTCTTTCTACTCAGATGTACATGTAGTGACTGTTTTCTGTTCACTCTTTTTGCTTTCCATAACTGCACTGCTGCAGTTCCTCACACATCATAGTCCTTCAGGTGCTCAGGCCTGAGCTCCAGGTTGTTGTTTGTAGTAACATCTCTAGAGCTACCTCATTTTTGTCTTCCCCACACTTTACTTGTAGATGTGACATGTTGGAGACATAGGGCAAGTCCTGCAACAAGGGTCTGTATTTCCAGAAGTTTATTTCCATGCACAAAAGATCTTTAGTAACTCCTGTCCACACTGTCTGATGGATGAAGCTGACTGACTTTCAGGGGTGTTCATAGTGAAGAAAACTTCTGAACTGATGTGCAAGTGGCCAGTGCATTTCTGTGTCTGTGTGTGGACAACACATTTTGAAGTTCTCTAGTTCTTGCCAAGTAACTTCTCTTTGTGGAGTAACAGTTCACGGTAGTAGTGGCTTTGAGGTGTTTCCTGTTGCAGTTCCACATTGATACTTTAACACACAAAAGTTAATGTTTTATTCTAAGATTTTACTCAACAGCTCCAGAATTTTACCTCTTTTACCAAAGATCAAATATAAAATCAATCCCTTAGTTCATAGTGACATAGTGACTTTGTATTTCTAAAACTATTTGGTGAATGTCAGTCAGGCTTGATAACACTTCCAGGTTGTAATCCTGGGGTCTGGAATAGTCTCTGGATTGCCCACAAGGTGTGTCCCTCTTCAGACCACGTAGCCCTTGGATTCTAAGGGATGTGGCACATACTCTCCATGGACACATAAGGCTAGAGGCAAGGTATTAATTTCTTTCAGCCTCAAACAGAAATAACAGGTTAATTTTTATGTGCTGATGTGAATAAATTCCAATGAGATTTTTCTTTACAAGTTTCATTTTTATCTGATTTTCTAATGTCCCATTAGAAGTTTCTCAGGAGAAATTCTGGTTTTGTTGAAATATCAGGGAATTTTACCATTGCCTTTAAAAACCCCTTAGGGCTTGACCTTGTGTTGAGTCTACATGACAGAAGTTTTCCTTGGGAAGAAACTTTTTCATCAAATATATGAGCTGCAGGGGTGTCCAGAGTCAGCGATAGCTGGTCACAAGTACTTAAGTCTGTGTGTTTATAAATATGAAACTGCAAGGGTGGAAGCTTGTGATGTCTGTTTTCAGAAAGTTGAATGTTCATCATTCCTTTCTGACCTTTTTGGTGTTGTTCTGTCTTTGTCCATAGAATTCATATGTTTCACTCTTCAAATTTATGTTCATTTTATCCTTCATTTTTTTTTTTTTGTTTTTTTTAGGACCCAATGTTGTCTTCCAGTGTGAAAGCACCTCAGAGACCCACTATCCAAGTTTGACTAGTGTGGAGGCAGGGTGGCCAGCCCTGCTCACGTGTCTGACACAATCCTTTTGCTTCGTTTGAACGTTAGATCCAATCAAGAAATTAGGTTTTTGTGGGTTTTCTTCTAATATACAGTTTCAGTTGATTTGTAAAAGCAGAAAGGATAGTGGGTCTTTGTGTGGCTTTCACTGCTGTTCATTCTTGTTTCCTTTAGTATTTCCTTTGGGATTGATAACTGTAGTCATTAGCATGCATATCAAGCTATCGTTTGCATGGTGGGATTGCAGACACACAAAGACCCACTATTTGCACAGTTTATCTGAGCTGTTTTGAACAGGCACTTGTGTTCTTTTAATGTTGTAATGTACATATTTTGCAGAATTAAAATGTTCATTGATTATTGTTCTAATGGACTTGATTTAGTCTCTTACATATTGAGCTTTTAAAATTGGTGGCCTTCATGGCTCATCCAGAAACAAACGCTACCTGTCTGCTGCTGATAGTCACTGTGATTACAAACGTGCTACAAGATCTAAGGGTTAGATCTGGTGCAGTCCATCCAGCCTTTTAACACCCTTTTGAATGGGGGAAAGAACTATTAAACATAGAGTGGAGGATATTTTAATTTTTTTCTTCCTTCACAGTAGTACTATGGCAGGAATTCAGGTTGTTTTGGCTCAATACGTTCGATCTCTAAACAACCTCCTTCCTTTAAATTCTGATCATTCATATTTGCTTTCAGTTTTGGCAAACGTGCTTAGTTGCTGCAGTAAGTACTTGCACAGCCTCTGTGTGACTAGGCCCTTCCCCTGCCCCTTCTCTTCATTAAGTAGTTCATGGTACTGAATTGTTTGTCTCTGGCTGTGGTCTGCGCTGGCTTTTAAAGTACTGTCTGAAAGCTGCTGCTCTTCCTCCTGGTAAACAGAGCAGCAGCCTAATGCACAGGTAACCTTGCTAAAGAAGTGTTGCCAGGAGAGAGGTGCTAAGAGACACCTGGAGTGAGGGCAGAGCATTTGGGTTTAGGATGGCTCCTCTGTCCACAGTCCTGGCCTGTTGGAAATATGGTGCAGTATGGGCTGCCCATGTCTTATTATGTCTGGAGGGAAGGAGGGGCTTGTAACCTTGATTCTCCTTTAAATAAAAGGATTAATTTGATTCCAGACTGCTTCTCCGATTAAATAGTTCTGTGCTCTTGTAACAACAAGAGAGATCTTGTAGACACAGTATTTAATTTAGTTGGTTTCCTGAACTTGGTTATGAAACAGCAAAGGTCACTTATGCAATCAGAAATGTTTACAAAACAAACTGCTTGTTTACTATATAGACATATATGTATAGAGAGAGATGAATGTTGTGAAGGTACTATCAGGAAAAGGTTAATCCAGTTGCAGAGATTTGAAAGCCTTTCTCCAAAATCCAATGTTATGTATTTAATATCCTTGATCAAATAATGTATATGTGCCCTTTAGTTCAGAGATGTATCTTCTGTGCAATACGGACTACGCAATGTGACTGCAGAAAACTACAAATGGATTTTTATTCTGGATGTATTTTGTTATAGAATGAAATCATGTTGTAGGCAAATAATGTGCTAGATAATCCTTTGAGTATTCCAGATGACTTATTTCCTTCTGAAACGACATTTTAAGTGTTTCTGCTGAAATACACTACTCACCCAGAACTGCCTTCTCTGAATTTCTGTCTTGGAAAGCCTGTTTCATACAGGCTGAAATGTGTTGTGCTGCACCAGCAGCATCGAGCAGTCACTTACTGTAGTCTAAGAATTAGGTGATCTTCTAAATTACATAATTTCTAAAAGGCAGAAAAGCACTGTTAACTTGTGGGATTTGAGCCACACTGACAATCAATGTTCAGTCAATTTTCCTTGAATGCCAGATTACTACTAAGTGTCTTTGAAAAATTAAAACAACTTCACATCCTCACTGGGGTATTTGAGGGCATAGTTATGTGGAATTTTCCAAAACCAACTGGCATTCTACTGATTTCTTTTTTTTTT
>VXBT01004126.1:797155-819780 GCA_013400235.1 Oriolus oriolus | reverse complement strand
TTTTTTTTTTTTTTTTTTTTTTTTAAATAACTGATACATTTGGAGATTATGGGACTGTTGGCAAAGTTTCACACAGGGTAGCCCTGTGTTGGCTGTGTAGGTATGAGCATTGATAATTATTGAAAAAGCTGCCACTAAGTCTGACCTGAAGAGTATTGAAGTGAAGCATTTTGTGCTTTCACAGCTACCTTTTCATGTTTCAGTATTACCTGAGTACACTCTAAATTCTCTTAAGTGTAATAATATAATAATAATAAAAACACACCTTAATAATGCTAATTGAGAGAGATTTAGTCCCTGCCTTCAGTATTTACCTCTACTGCTGAAGTCTGCCTAGCACAGCTCCAGCACAGTTGTCTGAGACCTCTGCTCTCCTCCACAGTGGTGCAGAAAGAGTGGGATACACACATCAGATCATCCGAAGGAAAGACTATGCCAAGGATGTGCTTAGAGCAAGATTATTTTAAAATAATATTCTGTATCAGTGAAGCAGTGTGGCTATTGGTAGCTGGGTTTAAATCAGACTTTTACTTTTAAAAATGCTACTTTTTCTCTGGTTGTGTGCAGTCCGTCCCTTTGTTGATAAAAGCCCATAGAGTTGAGTTCAGCTGATCATCCCAGCCAGTCAAGTAAAATCACCCTTATTTGAGTGGAAAAGGTTGGCTGTGGAACTAAGGGCGAGGTGAAAGATACAGTTCTTTGCTGAACTCATGGTTTCCGGGCAAGAGCTGAGAATCTAAATGTTGCTCAGAACCATACAAGTTTAAAAAGTAAAACTGAAGCCAACATGTAAAGCAAAATATGCTGTTTGCTGTTGCTTTCAGTGTGGTACTTGCTAAATGTTGTTTCCTGTGGGCCAGCAGAGAACAGGGGCCCTGGTGTCACCGGAGGTGAGAACCAAACAGTGCTGTAAATGCACAAGAACAGGTACCAAAACACTTTCTATTTCTGTAACTGTCTCGTTTGCATAATGGACTGACAACCTACAAAAGCCTAGTTTGACACAAGCTTAGTTCCTGATCCAGGAAGGATCAGGAAGTTCTTGTGCCACCACTGGAACCAGTGGCAGGGCTGGGTGTGCGAGGAGTCCATGGTGGGGAGGGCTGGGAGCATCCAAAGCGCTTTCTCCACGTGGTTCATGGTGCAGTCAGGAGAGCAGAAGGCACAAAGCTCCTTCAGAAAGTTTCACACCAATAACTGAAATGTCTCCCTCTGGTCACTGAACATTTCTGCCATCTCGAGGCTCTGACAGATCATGTCCCTGTGTGATTCCCCCGGGCCGGGTTGGAAACACCTGTAAATAAGTCTGCTCGTAGGAATGCCGACAATCCTCGGCCTGCGGCGGCGGCGAGAGCTGCTGCAGGGTCGTGCTACTTCAGTGTAATGAACCAATAAAACTGCTGCGTTCTGGTGTGTGCTGCCTTAAAACCCCTCGTTGTCCTTCCCAAGCTTGAGCATCCACGTGTGGGGATGTTGTTAAGACACGCGAATGCAGGCTGTGCTTAGCATGAGGCAGTTGTTCACCTTTGGTTTTGAACAAAGTTGTAAGGTAACTATGCAAATGTATTTTATTAAAGGGACACATAAAAGGACCTAGTTTGTCTGTTGTGGTTTTTTTGTCCATCTGGGGAGGATTTTTTTCCCAGCTGAATAGCTTGGAATGAGCACTGTGTTACCTGCAGTAGAGTGACTTGATTTTGCTTTTTACCTCTTGAAAACTGATTCATAAATTTCCTCTGTTGTAGCAGAGTATGCTGTGTTTACTGATTAGGGGAAACTGGATAAAAGTTTTTATTATTTCTCCCAGGGCCTGATGGAAACTGCCTTTTCCACAGTAGCGGATTTCTTGGATTAGTTCCTGTTGTGGGTTTCAGAGGCTGCTGACGGCTCCAGGAGTGACAGGAGTGCGTCCCAAGTGCATTGCCTTGTGTGTGCCAGCAGAGCCGGTACCTTGCTGTGGCGGTGTCCCCTGATGCCATCAGCTGCTCCCTGGCTGTACTGAAGGGACAGTAATTCTAATGCCAGCCCATAGTCCTTAAGGGGAGATGCAGCCTTTCTGTGCAGCATGGCAAAATAGAGGCAGGGAAAAAACCCCAGCCCCTACCTGCTTTTCCCAGCTATGTCAGCTGGCCTCAGATTTAAAGAAACAAAACAACCAACCCCCTCCAAAAAAGCCCAAACAACCACAACCCTAAACAAACAAAGATACTTCCTTTAAAAAAAGCAGTTTATATAGAATCATAGGATCATTAAGGTTGGAAAAGACCTCTGAGATCATCAAGTCCAGTCATTAACCCAGCACCACTGAACCACATCCTAAAGTGCAATATCCATATGTTTTTTTAACACTTCCAGGGATGGTGACTCTGCCACTTCCCTGAGCAGCCTGTTCCAATGCTTTATAACCCTTTCCATGACTAAATTTTTCCTAATATCTAATCTCAACCTCCTTGCTACCCCTAAATAGCCTTCATTGGTGACCCAAAGCAGTTGGTGCCTCTGGTGTAGCTAGATCCTTCTGGACAAGTGTCTGAGCTCCTGTTGGAGGGTTAAGATGTCTTTTCAGGGCTGTCACTTTTAATGGCTTTTTTCCCCTGTCCATTGAGTGGGGAAGTCTTTGGGGAAATAGTGATAGGTGTTACTCATCTGTCTTTCATTGGAGGATTTCCTTTCTTCAGAAACTGTCCCTCTTCCTCTTGACCGTGCTTTTATTCAAAATATGTCAGTAATTAGAAAGGTTTTCTCCCCCAGCCCCCCATATTTTCCAGGGATTTGAATCTCCTGCAGAGGAGAACATCTTTTGACTGTGGAACTCAGTAGTTTTTCATGCAGGGGTAGTTATGTTAGTAGGGAAAAATATTCCTTGTTCAGGTATATTTGGAAAGTATAATTTTAAATACAACTTTAGAGACTGGGATTTCCTGTTTATAAACTCGCTCGGTTGTTTTACCCTGGCCTTGTGAGGCAGCTGCTTCCTCAGCTCAGAGAGCAGGATTTAGCCCAGAGGGCACCACAGTCAGTGTAGGCATTTCCCAGTTGCTGTGCCCCGAGTTTCCAAGGCTCCAGACATCCCCTGCTCGATCTGGTGAATGTTCCGGAGAGGGAGCTGGGCAGGCTGTGCCCCAGGCTGGCTGAAAGCCTGGCACTGCCTGCTCTTGGTGGGAGAGGCAGGCTGGCTTCCCCTCCAGAGGTCAGGTATCCCTCTTGGTCAGCAGAGCAGGTGGGTAGCTGCAATTCCCTGCTGCAGACACTCCCAGAAATCCCACTGCTCTCCTGAGCTGCCTGGGGAGCTTGGGATGAAGCTTCACCAGAGGGAAGCCAAGCCAAGAGCCTTCTGCTGCCAAACAAGGCAGTTTTACTGCTTCCATGCACATTCCTGGCTGTTAAACCAGCAGAAAACTGCTGGTTTCTTTTTTCCCCCTTGGGATTTGTTTGTTGCCAGCATGTGAGCAGGGAGTCAGATAAGTGCCAGAACTGATGCAAGGAAAGGAGGGAAGGAAAAGCAGCGTGGGAGGAAAAGGGGTAGAGATGTAGGTCCACCCTTTCTGTACCAGTGAGCCCATAGGTGGCTATGGCCACTTAGGAAAAGCATTGGCAAATGCACTTGTTAGGCTGGTTTATTCTCTTTTTAGTTTTTTTCCCTTCAGACTCAAATGCCTGAATTCACCCTCTAAAATCAAATGTGGGGGTTGCGTAATGTGTTTTTATGCCAGTGTCATCAGACCTATCCAAATTGAGAATGTTTTCACTAGTAAACACTAGTGTTTAAATAAAATTATATAAAATACTAAATACAAAATAGCACTTGTCCCTTCATCCCAGAAGCTGACAGTCCAAATACAAAGTTAGCACAGGAACCAGTTAATGTAACTACAGTTTTGCATCTGATAATGAATTTATAAACCAAATCTATTTTAGTGCATTAAAAAAGCCAATTTCCCTCCTAGGCTTTGCCCCAACTCTCAGTGGTCAGCATGAGACAGACCCAAAGCCCAGCATGTGGGTTGTTCCAGCAGCTGGGACACAAGCAAACAGGAGCTTCAGTCCATCCCTGCTTCTGTCACAGGAGTGCACCTTGCGGTAGGAAAGGGAGCCACTGGCCAAAGCTGAGACTTCCAGATCTGGACAGTTAACACCTGGTTAGTGTGCAAGCCCTTGATTAACCTAAAATTTCATGTCTCGGTAACCAGGTAGGCTTAAACTCAGTCCTGTACAGACTGAAGAGTGACACAAGCATCCAGAAGTAGCACATTGGCCACAGACTGTCTCAATGGACTAAGACACCAAACATTGCAGGAATCACTTTTATCTGTAACTTTACTCTTTTTTCTCATCTAATTTTGGCCTGGTTGTAGCTCTGGGGATAGCTAATGCCAGAAGGAGCACTCTGTGTGATCAAAAGAACCGCAATCCCTCATCTCTTCTTTAAAAGTGGTGTTTTTTCAAATCGTGTCGGAAAGCTTAAGATCTGTGATCCTCCTTAGGGTGCAAAACTGAACTGAAAAGTCCTGATTTTCAATCTAGCTGTTGTCTTTGCTGTTTTACTTCTTTGTGTTGTTCAAAGGGTTTCCTTGTTAGAATACTTGGCATGGTGTCCTAAAGTTTCACTTGGCAAGAGTTTCTCTTTTGCTGAGTTGCTCTTTCAGAGCACCTTGATGCCAGTGCAGCAGGAAGCTCAGGAGCCTGTGAGGTTCCCATTAGGCCACTGTCACATCAAGTTCAGCCTAATGTTTAGTGTTTCTTGGTTTTTTTCCCCCTCAAATTTATTGCTAAGTCAGCTTCCCATGAGCAGGTCTATACCTTGGCAGTGAATAGTCACATCCTTGTGTGCCAGGAGTGTCAGAGTGACACGGGAGTCGCAGCCCTTCCTGCTGTAGGTCGTTCTGCCTTTCACAACTCCTGTAAACCTTCATAAAGTATTGTTCCTCTAGAGCTGCCGGATCTCAGTGAGTCCCTGCGATGTCCTTTCTGCTATCCTGCAAACCCCACAGTTGGCCTGGTATTGCAGTCCGATGCCATCGTACCCAGCGATAGATGGATGTTCTCAAACGCTCTGTAATTGTTCCTTTTTTTCCTTTTCCCCCACCTTGCTGCTTTGCAATACTCTGCTGTGTGGTGTCTGACAAAGGGATCAGATTGACTTTCTGTGCTCTCCTTTGCCCAGATAAACACATTCACCACTCTGGTTTCACCAGTTTTTGGTTCAGTTACTAAAGTTTGTACACTGTTGTCTTGTTTACTAACATGCAGTAGAGACAGAGCCGTGTGAAGCTGCAGGGTCTGCATGTTCTGACAGAAACTTGGGGTTTGTGTCATTGACTGTCAGTGTGTTCCTGTGCATGATTTTGATTCATCACCCTTGATGCATAAAAATAATTCAATATATTTCCAGCTTATTTTGAAAAAAAGAAGTTGTGCAGCTGTGAAGTTACACAACTACAATGTTATGTGTTACAGCTTTACAAATTGTTGGTGGTGGTTTGTATCATAAATTAATAACTAAGGCAGAGAACTTCAGAAATGGGGTGGGGATTAAAGGTGTTATGTCCTAAATCAGGACCAGCCACATTTTCAATAACTTCATCTCACAAAAAACCACTTAGAATCATAGAATCGTTAAAGTCAGAAAAGACCTTTAAGATCATCAAGTCCAAAAAGACATTGCACAAAGTAAGAGAAAATCACCGTTTCAAATCAGTGTAGCAGAAGAGATGAGAAAAGTCGTGAGACAAATGGAGTGGCAAGAAGTCAGGAACTCTTATTCTGCATCACAGTACAAGGGCTGTTCAAAGAAGTAAAAAGGTGCAGACTGAAAAGTGACACAAAGAAGGGAGGGGGTCGATTGCTGCATCACTTGATTTTGAAACCCGCTGCTGCTGAGAGTGTTTACCAGTGTCTTTATAGTCTGAGCCATAGACTCATAGAATGCTGAATGCTGGTGCAATTTTGTTAATTTGTCAGATTTGATGCCTTGAGTGGGATCTAAACTCCTGACTTACTTCCTGCAGGGTGTGCTGATCTCCAGAGCCTTGACACCATGCAGCCCATGGAAAGGAAAAGGCAGGGCTACATTCATGAGCTCATTCAGACAGAAGAAAGGTACATGGATGATCTGCAGCTCGTCATAGAGGTGAGATGTCTTGGATGTGAAAATGCATTTGGAAAAACACCTCTGTCCTGAATAATAACAATAAAGGGATTCTTATGAAGTGTGAGATGATGGAGGAAGAAAGGTGTGTGGGCACCTCCCTTTCCAGTGAGGCAAAAGCACCACTTTGTGAAACCCATCAGCTTACAAAGACCTTCCTGTTTTCCAAATCCTGTTCGCAGGTGTTTGGGCTCAGTAAAAAGATGATGGGCTGGGGCCAGGTGTCGAGCAGAGCTGCATGGACCTGTAGACACACCATAAAAGCTTATCACATGTCTTCTCTCCAGTTATATTTCTGGAAGCAAGACCACCTCCCTCAGCAGGGCAGGAACAGGCCAGCATTAAGTGCTCTTGGGCATCCAACTTGACCTCTCTGTATAGAGCAATGGTGTGGTGAAGTGTGGCAGATGTTAAGTAGTCAAGTCCCACAGGTGCTCTGCTCCCCAGAGATGAGGTGCTGAGAGCAGCTGTGGCTCTTCACACAGGGTGACCCTGAGTGCTCTGGGTCAGGGGAGAGGAGCAGTGCCTGAGTGTAGTTTGTGTAGTGATTGACTCTGAAATCATGGGAATGCTCTTCTGCTGAGCTCTCAGCCTGCAGGTCCCAGTGCTTGTCCTCACTTTGCAAGTGCTGATGCCAGTGTCAGAATGGGGTCACATGTGCAGGGGAAACAGCTGTCACAATGCTAGTAAGGAACTGCTTTTAACTGCTGAGAAATTAGACACTGAGCATTCAAAAAGTCACTGCTGGGCTAAACAAGAGACTAAGCTGTTTCTGTTCTCTGAAGAATTCCTCATTTTTTGGCTGCAGGTTTTCCAAAAACCAATGGCTGATTCAGGCTGTCTCACAGAAGGAGAAATGGGGCTGATCTTTGTTAACTGGAAGGAACTTATCATGTCAAATACGAAGTTACTGAAGTGAGTACTCACTTGCAGTCTTACATTTTCCTCTTCATTATTCTGTTGTTCCTTTCCTCAGGAAGTTTTCTGGGTTTACAGTCAATATTCTGTCCTTGCTGATTATTTCCTGCACATGCTTCCATTCAGAACAACTAAATGCAGTCAGACTGCTTCAAAAGGAGTTGTAATAAGAGAGAGAGAAATAAACAGCAAGAACAGATGCACATTTGCTGTAATACCTTAGAAACAGACCCTACCCAAAAGCATGTGCATGGGAGGTTTTCTTCCCAGTTTTCTGCAAAGCAACATTCTGTTTTCTAAAAATAATCTTTAGAAAGATAAAGTGGCTAATAATTCACTGAATGGGTTGCTGGATGAATGTAGAGATTGATGCTGATTGTCCCAGAAACCTCAAAGGAGAGTGCCAGTCCCCCAGACCCCACCAGGCAGACTGTTCAGCTCAGGGTGTTGTGTCAGTGACTTCCTGGGGGCTCAGGCAGGACCCTGGCACCTCCTGGAAGTACCTGTGCTGTGTAAGGAAATTCACCTCCCAGGTCTGTGTCCTTTCAGAGGTGGATCTGTAAGGGTTGTGATTTAGGCCTCATAGACTTGGCAGCAAAGTTGGATGGTGATTTCTATCCTCGTCCGCAGAGCCTTGCGGGTGCGTAAGAAAACCGGAGGCGAGAAGATGCCGGTGCAGATGATCGGGGACATCCTGGCAGCAGAGCTGTCCCACATGCAGGCCTACATTCGGTTCTGCAGCTGCCAGCTCAACGGAGCCTCCCTGCTGCAGCAGAAAACGGATGAAGATGCTGATTTCAAAGACTACTTAAAGGTATCAGATTCAGTAGCTTTTGTGCCTTCTGCTTTCCTCAATGACAGGAGTCTGTCTAACCAGCATCGACCAGATCAAAATAATCCAGAAAAGTAAAATCCTGCAAAAATAGCTAAGAAGCTTCCAAGGTGTGTTTATATGGTGACCACGGCACACACTGTGTGTGCTCTTTATTTATAACACTGTCTTTCTCTCTGGCTTAGGCCATAAAAGGAGAATTGCCAGAACAGTTGACATCAGGCATTTGTTTCTTTCATTGCTTTGTTCTTTTTCAACCTGAGTGGAGCTTGTGATGTCAAAATAAAATCTGGAACAGTTTTGAATGTAAGGATTCTGCATGAACAATGACCCTGCGATTTATGCTGGCAAAGCATCTGGGTGCAATGACACTGCCAGCTTTCCTGCTTTTTCTAGATATAAGTAGCGTTTGCTTACTGAAAAAATCCAGGATCTCTTGGAATGCCTGGAAAAATGAATCTGATCACAGAATTTTCAGTATTCAGTGCCAGTGATACAACTGCTTTCTGATGATTAATGCAATGTCTCTCTTAAATCCCTGGGGTGCACCACAGAAACTTGCCCTGGACCCTCGCTGCAAAGGAATGCCCCTCTCCAGCTTCCTCCTGAAACCCATGCAAAGGATAACGCGCTACCCTCTGCTCATAAAGAGTGTGAGTACCCCAAGGGAGGTTTTGTAGCTGAATGCTTTGAGTTTGATCTCCGTAGCAAAAGCCAAGATAAAGGCTTGTCCCTTTATGAGGATTTCTCTGACAAGCAACTGTGCTTACCTTTGCTTTTTCTTGTTTTCTCCCCTCTTTGACCCACACCAGATTCTAGAGAACACTCCAGAGAACCACCCGGATCACAGTAACCTCCGGCTCGCGCTGGAGCGCGCAGAGGAGTTGTGCTCCCAGGTGAACGAGGGTGTGCGTGAGAAGGAGAACTCAGACAGGCTGGAATGGATCCAGGCCCATGTCCAGTGTGAAGGCCTTGCTGAGGTACCTGCACTGATGCTCTGCAGGGCTGGGGCTTTACAGTGTCATTTCAGAAAGGCTGGGGAGGGAATGGGAGTCCTTGCTCATGTGCCTTATTGGAACATGATCCACTGCTGAAATCTAGGCAGGGAAGCTTTTATTGAATTCTACTCACAGCCATAACGTGATGAACCATTGGTTTTGTGTTATTTTAGTGGCAGAGAAGTCTTGATTTATCAGCATAAAAACTGATACCATTTAGACCATTAAACGGACAGAAATAACTCTTGTCTCTGAACTCCTGATCATGCTGCCACTGGGCTAAGTCAGGTGTTACTATGGAGGATTTCACTTAGTGTGTGTTTCCCAGGGTTTTCTTTAAGCAGGAAGGGAACAGAAGCCCTCAGTGCTAGATCCTCAAGGATATGTGGTGTTCAGGCTCCTGTACCTTTCAGGACAGCCTTCAGACTGAGGTGTGTGTGACAGTTCTCCACTGTCTGCATAAGGAACCAGGGCTTGACAGGGCATGGTCTGTCCTGGTTCCATCACCTAATCATCTGTAAGAGATGACCTGACTGCAGCCTATGCAGCCTCCTCTTAAACACAGCTTCTGGACAACACAGAAGTGGCCATGCAGTAAATGCCTCCATCTGGTCATCCTTCTGTGTGTTTTTGGTGAAACTTAAATCTGTTCTGAGGTGAGAGTTATGCTCTTGCCATGGCTGATCACATAACAGTTCCCTCCTCTTCATTTGTAATGGAATTCATTAAACAAAAGAGAAGAGCATTTTGAACAGCTTGATCAGTCTCCACAGTGAAGAGGTGCAGGAGCTGATGTCTGCACAGACTTGCTGCTGCTAATGGGTTTTGTCTCTTCCCAGCAACCCGTGTTCAACTCCCTCACAAACTGCTTGGGACCACGGAAGCTCCTGCACAGTGGGAAGCTGTACAAGGCCAAGAGCAGTAAGGAGCTCTATGGATTCCTTTTCAATGACTTCCTGCTGCTCACCTACATGGTTAAACAGTTTGTGTCTTCCGGATCCGATAAACTGTTCAGCCCCAAATCCAACTCCCAGTTCAAAATGTACAAAATGGTGAGTGAATCAAGGTGCTCCATGGTCATGTTGGTACAGTGGGTCCTGGCTTCTGATGAGGAAACCTGCTCTCCCACTGGGATTAGCTGTGCGGCCCCTTTTGCTGTCACATGGGCCCATTCTGGCAGACAACTTGAATGAATACCATTGGCTTAGTGCCCAGAAAAGGACAGACTTCTGTGTCTTGGTTTAACAAACACCTCCGTCGACTTTGGGGGGAAAGGGCAGAAGTAGCATCATGCCTGAACAGCTGAGTGGGATGTTCAGAAACAGGAGCCTTGACTTCAGTTTGCATAGGTTCCTGCATCCGCAAGAAAATCCCTGTCCTCCTTCAGAAAACAGTAGAAGGTGCAAAATGTTAGTCTCTGTGCCCAGACAGTGTGTGTTCTCAGGATTCTGAAACTGGAGACATAAGTTTAAGTATCAGGCCTGCTTTCCCACAGACAACCTGAGAGATTCCCAGGATTTCCAAGCTCCACATTGCAGCTCTGCTTGCACAGTCCTGCCCCTTCCACAAAGCTCTTTGCCTAGGAAAACAGAATAGGGTGAATCGCCAGAGTAGTTTTTCTCTCAGCCCTTTCTTGCATCCTTTACACGGTGATCTCATTGTTTGTCCTGTGTCCTGCTTTCGTTTTCCCTACAGTGAACCAGTGCATTTAAACATCCTTGTAGAGTTTCTGCCCACTGTCACAGGGTGATGCTGCCACAGTGACATTTGCTTTTCTTTCAGCCCGTTTTCCTTAATGAAGTCCTTGTGAAGCTGCCTACAGACCCTTCAAGTGATGAGCCAGTTTTCCACATATCACACATCGACAGAGTTTACACACTTAAAACTGACAACATTAACGAGCGGTGAGTAGTGAAAATGCAAATCTGAGCTTAAACTTTTTCATTGATGCTGCAGGCTGTGTTTCCAGTGAGCAGACACAGGGGCTCTGAGCTCAGGAGCACAGCTGTCTCTTGGTCAGGAAATAAACTCACTCAACTCTCATTTGAATGAGAAGTTTTCTCTTATTTTGTTCTGCTTATGTGGCAGCTCTTGCAGTGGAATCCAGACACATCTGCTGCTCCTTGCTGTTATAGAAGATTTTAGGGCTGCAAAATCCAGCATCCCATAGGACTCGTCCCCAGTTCTGGGCAGTCTTTAATGTGACCCAGCAGTCTTTAATAAAACAGCAGCTCCACGTCCATTTATTTAGACTGATTTGGAATGTGGGATAAGATTAAATCCAAAAACTCCATCACTTCAGTCCATGAACTGACTTGGATTTGTGGTGCTTCTGAAAACCAAGGAGGGGGGAATGGGGAAAGAGAGTGGGGCAGAGTCAATACTACTGAAGACTGCTACCTGTGGGATGACCCTGACTGTAGGGATTGCTCTTTGCAGGACTGCCTGGGTCCAGAAAATCAAAGCAGCGTCAGAGCAGTACATTGAAACGGAGAAGAAGAAACGTGAAAAGGCTTATCAAGGTACCCACTGAGTTCTGTATTTTCATCTCATTCACCTGGATACAGGGGCAGGGCATTTCCTGGAGAATGCCAGTGTCTGCGTAGGATCTCGCATTTCAGATCTATTGCCAGTTCTTACAGTTCCAACCAATCCATTTATTTCTGATCTCTTTGTTCCCAGCTCGTTCACAGAAAACCTCAGGAATAGGACGCTTGATGGTGCATGTGATTGAAGCAACTGAACTAAAGGCCTGTAAGCCCAATGGTAAGCGAGGGAAACAGTCTCAGAGTACTTTCATTTCTGTAACATTTGGAAAGGCTTGCTGAGAGGAGTTGGTCATTTGGGAAACACTGTGGTTTGTCTACAGTTTCTGTATGAAATAACCATTCTTTAGCTTCAGAGGACCAAGTGAAGAACCAGCTCTGTGCTGCTCTGGGATATGGGGATTGCCTTATCCACATCTTCTGGCAGCAGCGTTGATGTGTATCCAAGCAGGCTCCAGATGGAGGGGGGGTTTCTGCACTGCAGGGGGGTTTCACTCCCTGTTCTGTGTGTAGGGAAGAGCAACCCGTACTGTGAGATCAGCATGGGCTCGCAGAGCTACACTACCAGGACCCTGCAGGACACTCTGAACCCCAAGTGGAACTTCAACTGCCAGTTCTTCATCAAGGATCTTTATCAGGATGTCCTGTGTATCACCATGTTTGACAGGGATCAGTTCTCACCTGATGGTAAGTGTGAATATTTAGGAAAAGAACGGTTTTCTGTGAGCGGGGTCAGCCAGTTCCTCAGCAGCAGTTTCAAGAGCCTGTAGGTCTGACTGCTATCTGAGAAATGTTGAGTAAAAACAATGCCTCAGTACTCAGGAGGTTCAATAGCCTTCCAGAGCCAGTAACTCCAGGCAGTCAGATTTGATCCCAGTCTGGCTTTTTTATCAGACACAGAATTACTTTCTTGTCAGACTGAGGAGACAGACAAGTTGAAAGCAGAAGTTCTGCTCACGATAGGTGCTCAAAAATAAGGTCCTGGGTTATATTTGCACAGCAACAGCTTGATCAGCTTTCTTGTTGCTTGGAAACTGAGCACGTTTTTGGCAGTCAGTTGCTTCTCATATTCTCTAAAAGGTTAAGTGCTTTTTCAGGGCTCTGACACAGAGTCAATTATTGCAAATTTTGCAGGGAGCTGCCTTGACCTGAGATGCCGTGTGTGTAACTACAGCTCAGGCTTTTCTCCTGTGAGTTAACATGAGTATGTTTGGCTGCTTCTCCCAGCTGGACAGCTGAGTCTTGTTTTTTGGTCCATGCTGACCCTTTTAATGCACACACACACACAAAGATGTTATATAAAAAATAGCCACACAGAGGGTGTATGATTTCTGAATGGGACTGGAAACCTACTAGTAGCAGTAATTGTTGAAGGTAGTTGTTCTTGTGAAAAGCATGATATATAAGCATAATTAAAAGTTGGCTGAGCCAAAATAGTTGATTTTTTATTGTCTTTGAGCACCTCAGCTGATTTGTAAACAGGTTCCATCACCTAACTCTGACCTGCCAGCTCTGAAACCGAAGAACACTTGAAATTGTGTTTCCAAAAGGCTATTTTCTAAGAGTGTTTTTAAAGCCCTTAGCTCAAACTGTGACATCCTAATTCCATGGCATTTTTCTCCTCTAAAAAAGCCCTTTTTTGTCACTGCTGGCTGGTTTACCCAGGGCTGCGGTCCAATCAAACCAGAAGCCTGGGGGCAGTGCTCTGGAACTGAGCATGTACCACACAGCACTGCATTAACCTGACTCGCTCAGATTTTCTAAGGTTAGTGTCTTTGCCTAATGAAATTTCTCCTTCTTTTGCCCAACAGATTTTTTGGGTCGCACTGAAGTTCCAGTAGCAAAAATCAGAACAGAACAAGAGAGCAAAGGCCCCACAACTAAACACTTACTGCTGCATGAAGTTCCAACAGGAGAAGTGTGGGTGCGCTTTGACCTGCAGCTCTTCGATCAGAAAACACTCCTCTAAGAATGCTTTTTTTTTAATTTATGAAGGACAACTGAAGCTGACAGCCTGAACATCTTTTGGTAAAAGACTCCTTGCCCCACGCTGGTTATTAAGCAAGAGTTCCTGCTGCTTCCATATTTCCTCTTAGTTCCTGGTTGTGCTTAGGTCCTTGCAGTGTTCCGAGTTGTTGTTGATCTATGCAAACACAAATGTTACTGTAAATACAGTACTATAGCTCAGTGCCTTTTTATTATGTTGGAATATCTTGGGTTTGGATGCCAATGTTTCCATTTTCAGGGCCATAAAAAGTATTATGTAGAAATGTGGCACCAAGCTATTTGTATATTTTACCACTTAGTCTGACAGACAGACTGAGGAATGGTTTAAGCTCAGCACTAGAATCATTCCATTTGAAATCTTAAAAGTGATATCCACTGGAGTTTTCCCATCTCAGGATGATAGTTTTAACAGTTAAATGCTGAAGAAGCCTTAGCACTGGAGAAGTCTCCGATATATTGTATATTCTTTAAGAATCAAGTGTAGTTCTTTACTTGACTTTAGTTCTGCACTGGAATCGGTAACTGCTACTTGATTTTTCTTTCTGCTTCAGTTTGATTTATCATTCTCTGCTGAGACAATGTGGTTGTGAAGAATAACTAGAAAAAAAATATTTTAAATACTGTGACCCACAACAATGTGGCAAAATACTCTTCAGCTCTTTGGGTTTTTTCCTGAATATAAGTTATTTGTGTACATTTCCTTGGTCTTGCAGACCTCCATGTGAATCTTGAAGCTTTGACATTGCCAACATGTATATAGAGAGTAAAATATAAGTTTATTAATTTGTCTACAGATGTTTATTGATGCATAGTGATTTTTAAAAAGTATATTTTATTGTACAGGGGAATGTGAAATAATGAGAAAAACTTATAGGATTTGTTCAAGAAAAGTTTATTACAAGTTTAAAAGGTTTGCTCTGGGGAACTGTCACCCCAATATAAACCTGTAAAATGAACTGGCTGAAAGCAAAAACTTTCTCTTGGCACCGAATCAGGGATAGTTTAAAAAAAAAGAAAGAAAGTTTGTTTATAAATATTTGATACATTGTAACCATTTTACTGCCTCCTTAAACTGCTTTGTTGCAGAAGGACAGCATGCAGTTCTGAGCAGCCTGTGCCCTTGTTTTACACGGGTGCAGAAATTCCTCCTGAAGTCTGGCAGTTTCCCACCCAGTCACCATCTGTGCACCCTCCTGTTACTGAGTCAACCTCTGTTACTTTTAACAGTTTTCCGTGGTTCAGTATTTCTAATCCTAAATAAAACTCAAATCCTGGCACCTCTTGAGAGATTGTGTCTGTACAGCGGGAGTTTGGAGGACAGAGAAAAATCTGTTTCCAGGCTTTGAGCCCAGAGCTGCTGAGCAGCCACACCAGCAGGGAGATGGGCCTGCACTGGCACAGGAGAGGGACTGGTTTGAAGGCACTGGCAGCAGCTGCTGCTCAGCACTGACTCCCCAGAAAGCACCAGATGTTTCGTACAGCACCACTTCCCATCTCCTCTCCCCTCCTTACTTCCTGCCTTCTCAAAACACCAGTGTATGTTAAAAGTTTGATTTACTGCTTGGACACTGTCTCCAGGAGAGAACACCAGCGCTGTCTTTATTGAGCTCAGCCTAAGTTAAACCTCCTAAAAAGCAGGTGTTGGCCTGTAGAACATTGAACTGGAGCTGGCAAGAAGAGGAGCAGCATCTCAGACATTTCTTTGGCTGCTGGGTAACATTTCAGAACTACATGTTTGAGACAATTAGTTTATTGCAGTTTGCCCAAAGATCTGGCCTGTTCTCACTTGCTTTGGCAGTGAATGTAACCTGTTTTGTAAAGGGTACCTTTGATGGCTGTGCTTGCTGCTCTGGTCAGCTGGAGGACAGGTGACATCGTTGGCTCTCTCTGTCATTGTGCTGGTTGATGACTTTCATCCTTGAAAGAGAAGAAAAAACCGCTGCCATGCTTCTGTAAAGATCAGCTGAACTGTCAGTATTTCCTTCTACAGAGCACACACTGAGCTTGCCTGGGAACTCTCCAACCCTCCTTAGACAGGACACCCCCCATGCTGCCACAGTGGATTTGAAATGAGGAAAACAAACCTCCCCCCTGCCTTTGCTACTGTGCCTCAAAAACTGGGCTTAGTATAGATCCAGACTATGTTCCTCGTGAAAACCACGCTCAAACACTCTTGGACTTAAATGCAGTAGGAGCTAGTTAGTAAACCTAGAATATGCTCCTCTACAATAGCCCCCCAGCAGCACATCAGTAACATGCTCTATTAACTTCCCGCTGGTCAAAGTGGGACTCCAAACCTCCTCACACCTTCCAGCAGTCTGTGCACGTCTTCTGAAAGAATGGGTCGTACTCTGATGGGTCATAATGGTCTAAAAACACACAGCCCTGTGGGAGAAGCAGGTACTGGGTCAGGTCTCAGAAGCTATTGGTGGTACAACAGTGAGAGCAGCCAGCCTGGGTGGGACACAGCCAGGCATGGCATGAACACAGCACCAGAGGTGGTTGGAAAAAGGATTCCCAAATTTTCATACACTGCACCTCAGAAAGAAGGTGGCTGAAGTGCAACAGGAAAATTCCTCTATCCATTTTAATTTATCACAGGCATATATACATAATAAATTATTTCATGAAGCATCCAGAAATAATTACAGGCTAAAATACTAACCTTAACTAGGACAGTCAAGACAATGGAAATTTTGTTTACTGGAAAATGTTTTTCCAGAGAAGGAAGCCCTGAGACTGGCTCAGTTGATCAGACCACGGTGCTAATAACACCAAGGTTGTGGGTTTGATCCCAGAATGGGCCATTCAATTAAGAGTTGGACTTGATGATCCTTCTGGGTCCCTTCCAACTCAAAATATTCTGTGATTTCAGCAAAACAGATATTAAAAAGAAAAGAAAAAACAGGAGCAAGTGAGCCCTCACTAGCCACAGCCTTAGGCAGGTCACTGGTCTCCAAGATGCCAGCTCCAAGTCTGGGTTCATGACCTGGCTTTTCTATCCATACATTGGAATAAAGACCTGAACCCACACCTCATGGTCCAGACCACAGCTCCATCTCATCAACAACCCTGCAACAGGATAAGGAGAAGCCTGATAACATGGAAGAGAGCAAGAGAAAATAGACAAAAAGAAGGGAAGGAAGGAAAAACATCCAGAATTAACCATATTAACTAACCCACACAAGTGTCTCAAGTTCTGCAAAATTTATCATATGCTGCCACAGTGAATGCAAACTCATGCAAGTAAATTGTCCTGTAAGTGTGAAGGGCCTCAGCCTGCTTTTCAGACTTGCTGGTGACAGACCTGACACCACAGAGCAAGGAGAAAAGGTAGAAGCTGATCACTGATGCTGGTGCTCCCCTTCAGGCAGGACACATCCCAGTACATCAGCCACCGCTTCTGGAGGATACCCAGCAAATTCCTAACCTGACACAGCAGCTTGCAAGGTGAACTGATGCGGACCCAGATATGTACAGTACACCTAACATATCCTAAATCCCAGGACTTCAGCAGTAGGACTGGTTCAGTTGTCATTCCATGCAGTTTAAATGCACAGGTCTGTCACATCAGGCCTTTGAAAAAGAGATCATTTGGTCTCATTAAAACAACACAGCTCCTATGACATTTTCATTTCTGGATGAGCAGCTTGTTTACAGTCTCACGACTCCACTGTGCAGTGGTTTCCACTGACAACAAATGCCTGCTCTTGATAAAATACCATTATTTTTGTGGCAGATTACATAACTGCTTTTATTTTTCTCTTCTTTTCATTCCTGAGATGCAGAAAGTTTAGTCGTGGGAACTGATACTCAAGAGTGGTGTGAAATTAAGAGCAAAACGAAGAAAACTAACAAGTATTTCCTACAGTGACTGCAATTTTTGTGAATACTGAAACACATGGACCTACAAAATCCACGGGTTGGGTCTATTACCTGCATGCAGACTTAAGAAAATTGTATCTCCTTGTTCCCATATTTTTTTCTTTTAGGAAGCTTGAACAGTAGCATCCAAGATCACAAAATCATTTCACTCATGCTCTGCCAACAGAGTGCAGTACTGCTGTAGCTGAACTCCTGAGACAGAGTGCAGCCCACTCCCTGCTCACTCAGCCTTTGGTTTCAGCTGACAGCTCAAGGTTTTCCCACTGAATGGTCAGCCCACAGAGGGAAACACACCTCAATATGGTGTCTTATCATATTCAGACCCCAACACATGTTCACTGCACCAAGCAATGCTGCTGTTCATACCTGATGGTGAACTTACACAGTTGTAACATCACCATTACAGAAGTCCTTGGGAAAAGTAAGTTACAGGCAAGGTATATATGAACTCCAGGTTAGTCAAGGGACAGGAAATAACAGCTAAACCCTGATCTTGTCCACAACCCTCTGTATGCAACCCTCTCCATGACAGAAATGTGCTTCTCATTGATACCTTCTTTGTACAGTAGTTTAAATATTGAGAGAATTGTTCTTGTCTCCTTTTCCGCACTTCTTCCTCTGAATGGCTGTCCATTCGGTCCTTCATTTTCTGCATAAATGGCTCTGAAACATTCTCAAGATATTTTTTGTAGAGGATCTCTGTCTTTCTCAGATCTAGGAAATCAGTGTGCCTCAAATACCTGTCCATCTCCTAAGTAAGAAATGGAAAATAAAAACCATATAAACTGTTGGCCGATGACATTAAAGATTCCACAGGTGAAGGTTTGCAGCTTGGCTGATCTGACTGCTCACTGCTCCAAGGCACCTGTTTTCCAGCCCTTCCTTCTGCTGATCCCTCTCTCCACTTCCCACCGCTTGTTTCCAAGCTTGCCCTTTCAAGAGCTCTGGCATTCAGACCTTTAATTTTTGAAGGTGTGGTGCAAGACTGGCAGAAAATGACTCACTTTTCCCCATCAGGTTATTGAGCTGAAATCACTGCAGAGCAGGGGGCCACAAGCACCAGACTGTGCAAGACAGGCAGCAGGAGAAGGACCTCCCCTGCAGACTGACAATCTGCTGGATCAGATCAGAGCAGCCCTCCTGCCCTTTGCTCCCAGCACCACTGTCACCAATTAACCACACCCACAGAACAAATACTAGGTGCAAACAGGCAGTTCAAGTCACCTGTGATTCACATTTAGGGTTACTACTTCAGTCCTATCCAGAAGAGACTGAAAAGATGAGAAGCTCGTACCTCCAGATTAGTTTTCCAAGAACACCAACAATTAACATTTTCTCATGACTCACTGATTGGAAACTATAAACACTGGCATGCAGGAAAGCACACAGCAAATCAGAAAAGAGGGACCACATCTTACCCTCACAAAATTTTCTCTGTCCAAGATGCACTGAACAGAAGCAATGATGTCTCGGCTTTGATCAGGTGCTGCCTAACAAAACAGCAAACAAACCCACGTGAGGTGAAAGCAGGACTTAGAGTAGGAGTTAGATTTACTTTTGAATTCAAAATAATTACTGCTGTCGTGATTAAAGGCATATTATACCACAACCCAGCTGGCAAATCCTTGCAAGATTTGCTCTGAACAGCTGGGTTAAATAGCAACAGAAGAGTGTTGGAAGAACTGGAATGAGAACTGGAATGTACATGCTCAGACCATTCACCTCCTTGGCTGCTCCTCACCACGACCAAACACCACTTGCTCCTTGTCACTGTTTCTCACCTGTGCCAAACATGTGTCTCCTTAACTCAACTCCTGCACTCTAGACAAGGAGTACAGGCAATGCACACCAAATCTATCATTTGGGGATGGAATGCAATTTGTGCATAGAATGGAATATTAGCCTACTACTCCCTGTGCTTAATACTGATTTTTAATTCCAATAGACAGTGTAGTTTTCAGTCATATCTGCCTTGGCCCTGCTGACCAGCTCCACACTCCTAAAGGTTTATTACACTGAGATGAGCAGGACATCATTTATCAGAGCAAGCAAGGAAGAGAGAAGTAGTATTTAAAAACCCACCAAAAACAAATGAGAAGGAAGAAATAAAAATCTCTGGCATGTTTCAAGACCCTTTCATCCTACTGTTTGAAACAACTGGTATGTTGTATAATGCCTGATGAATTTACTTCACATAATCACAGATCCTTTCCAAAGCCAGCATGGTAACAGCAGCACAAAGACATGGCCATCACTCCAGCTAAGAACCATCACTGGTAAACAGGATGAAAGATTTCCTTCAGGATGATACATATGTGAAGAATCCTTAAGAACCGAAGGAGTTGGGTCTCCTTTGACTAAAGGAATTAAGTCTCTTCTCCCTGGAAAAGAGCAGGCCCAGGGGAGCCGCATCACAGAACTACTTAGAGGGCAGCTACAAAGAGGATGGAGGCTCTCACTTCACCAGAGGCCGCAGGAAGAAGTCAAGGGGTAAGAGGTACAAGTTGCATTGGCAGAGGTTTCATCTCAATATAAGAAAGAAATTTCAAAGTGAGATCAATAATTCACTGAACAATCTCCCTACGGATGTGGTGGAGTCCCCATCACTGAAGGTTTTCAAGGTGCAATTGGACAGGGAGCTAGGTACCCTCATCTAGTGTCTCTTTCCCATGAAAGGCTGGACCAGATGATCTTCCAAGGTCCCTTCCAGCCTAGGCTGTTCTTTGAGTCTGTGATTCTAACCAGTCACAAGCTTGTTTCAGGTTTTATGGGAAACTTTTCCACACACCAAACTCAAGTAACTCAATAAAGTAACTCAAATAAAGCTGCCTCAAAAGGATTCAAGAGCTTGATAAAACCCATTGAATCCGTTGCTATTTCCAGAGTTCTCTGTTTTCCTTCTCCATGACAAACTCCTCTCAGACTTTACAGAACTTTTCAAATAACAATTTTTCATTCTTCCCTTCATAACTTCATTTCATTCCTCCACTCAGACCTTCACACGACAGAAGCCCTTCCTTCTGTGTTAGCCAATCTTTGGCAATATTTTCCTTCCCAAAATGCCTGCCGCAATCAAAAGTACTGGTGGTGTCACTCTGCTGGTGCTGAGGAGAACCTCTGGATAAATGTGGATAAATGTAAAGAAAGGAAAAGGTCTGCATAAAAAGACAACCTGCTTTACAAAGATCAGGTTCCACAACCAAGCCACAAACTGGGATGGAATGGTAAGAAGTAATACAACTGCTATTTCTGAGGGTGCTGTGGAGGGACAGACTGAAGCACACAGCTCCTGCTCAGGGCTCACAGATGAGTTCAGGCACCTGCCAGGGATGGCAGTCTGGGAGCACAGACAGACCAGAAAACACTGTCCAGGATTTCAGTGGGACTAAGAGGCCAGTTCCAATACAGGACCCAATTACACACAAATACCAGTTACAGATACTGGTTTTCTGTGTTCTTCACCGTAGAACCTACAGCTGAAGGAATTCTGGGGGTCACTCACCTGCCAAGGCTGTTGCCGACTGGCTTTTCTCACAGGTTTCCCATTTGCAAATCTTTGTAGCCAGGGGCCCTCTGGGCTATTCACACTACCCATGGTTGGATTAGTCTGGGAAAAACAATAAAATAGTCAAAACCATATGAAACAATTGTATTAACAGCAAAAACTTAGTTTTCTTACAATTCCTACCAATCAACGAAACAAATCTCTAAAGGAATTCTAACTGCTGATACCAGCAGCATTTTCCTGTCACAGTAAGTAAAACAGAGAGATGAAGTATCAGGTTTACAGTCAGATACTGCCTCTGGTGGGACTGTCTGTCCTCATCTCCACAAACCATGGACAGTACATTTTGTTTCAAAGAACAGTGATTGACAAATTATTTGAAAATGCCTGTCAGCTTTGGAAACATTTCAGAGTTATCAAATTTCACCTCTGGACTATTATTACTTCTTTCCTGTGTGCCCTTTTCAATAACATAAAAATCCCTTTCAAGTAATTGCGGCATCCCACTCCAGGGATGGCTATATTTTAGTGGTTTTTAAAGTTAGTTCTACCAGATAAAGCTTATGCTGCAGTGCTAGCTCAGCTCCACCCAGAAAATTCCATCTTCCCTCTTGTATGTGCATCAGGATATCTGGATCGATTTGTAACAGAGACAGTGGAACCACAGAGGCAAAATGCCCCTTACAGGAACCTCCATTTAAACCCCTATTTATTTCAGATTCGCTGGAGACACACTGCTTTCAGGAAACAATGGATTCACAACATTACTTAGGTAAAGAGTGGAACAAAAGAAAAGCTTCTTTCTGCAGAGATACTGACCCCAAGTCTTCAGCCAGATCTTTCAGTTACGAAAAAAAAGAAAAAAAAATTCTGGTCTTCAATTAATTTTTGCGCAATCTGCTTAAAAGAATCTGCAAAACCTCTCTGAATCAGATATTCATAAAACAATATTTTTTGTACAAGACAATACTTAAGAGTTTATTCTGTCCAATCCAGCACTTTAGTGACAATATCTGACTCCCAACTGACCTCTCTTGAGTGCAGATTCAAATTTCTTACCATCAGTTCAAGGTAAAGCCTGTAGTCTACAGCTTTATTTGTTTCTTTTCACATTCCCTTGTCTTGTGCACTGACAGAAACATGTGCTGGCATATTCCTGCATCCTCACAGAAATGCTTTCCTGTCTTTTCTGACCAAAAGAGTCAGAAACCATAGGAAAGCATATGTTGGAAGGGACCTCATTACCTGGTCCCAGTGCCAGCTTGAAGAAGAGCAAACCTCACAGAACCAATTTCTGATACAAAATTAACGGGCAAACAGCAAGGACTGAAGAGCATCTGGGTACCTGAGGTGCCACAGATTTGGCATTGCACCAATCCAACACACCCTCCTATGAGCAATACATCTCCCCTACATGCATAGGTGCCACAGGCTCCTGTGTCACACCACCATTTACAGATTTCCTTCCACTCCAAGCAGCTTTGTTCTTCTGAGACAGGGATGCTGTAAATCCCTAGACAAGCTTGAGATGAGGAAAATATGTATTTTAGTAGTTCAAAGCTTGTAAAGCAAGTAAAACAAATAAAAACCCAATCATTACCCTCCTTTCTATCTGGTTTTAGTAGCTGGTATTAAAACTCCATCCATCTCACAAAGAAAGACTGAGCACAAAACAAAGGAGGTGTTTGACCTCCTCAGAGAATTGGGACCCCAGGGGAGACAGAACAGAGCAAACACAGAAAATCTGCCTCTGCAGCAATCTGCCTTCAGGAACCCACAAGTGGTA
>VXBT01004126.1:723722-797127 GCA_013400235.1 Oriolus oriolus | reverse complement strand
CACTTCCGCCCCCCCCCCCCCCCCCGCCCCCCCAGTCTTCATAACTCGAGCTGCTACTGAATCTTAATCCTTTCTTTTTCTGCTTTCTTTGGAGTCTTGCTAGGAGATGCCAATTCTCCTCTCTGCAAAGGCAGGGCTCACTGATATGCAACAGCAGCTGTTTTGCAGGTCTTGAAACTAAAGGTTTAATCACAGGCTTAGACAGAAATAGAGTAAAGGATTTCCAGAATCTGAGTGGCTAAAACAAGCATTTAGTCAATCTAGCAGTTGCAGTCTGCAGATGCCAAATCCCATGAGCAGGCTGGCTGTTCTGTATTAGGACATTCGTTTCACAGTGCCAGATCCCTGGAAGTGTTCAAGGCCAGGCTGGACGGGGCTTTGAGCAGCCTGGTAGGGGAAGGTGTCCTTGCCCACGGCAGGGAGTTGGAATGAGATGATCATTAAGGTCCCTTCCAATCCAAACCATTCTGTGGTGATCAAACCTGAGAATAACCTTGCCTAAAAGTTCTTGCTAGGTAAACACACATCCTTCTGTGCTGTCAGCAGTTTAGCTCCAAGTTTTAAAGACAGGTTTCTCTTCTTTCCTCAGTAAAGCAAAAGGTTCTCCCCTAAACACTCACCTGCTTAAATTCACACTCTCTGTGCGCAAACACGAGTCTTTGCATCAGCTTTGAGGAAACACATTTTAATCACTCTGTAACAAATATAGGTACCCTCACACATGCTTCAGTCCTCTCAAAAGCCCCGTTCAGCCATGTAGGCTCACGTGTCACTGCACGGATGTCACCCTGCACAAGCACAGCTGGCTGCCTTTACTGGTGCCTTGCTTCCCTCCGATTGCCTCAGGTGCAGGGACTGAGAACAGTGAGAGAACCAGTCCCTAGTGCGAGCAGTGCAGCTCTGTGAACACAACCTTTTACACTGAATGCTGAGCTAACAGATAAGGCGGGTATGCCCAGAGGGCCCTGGCCTGGCCCTGCACTTCGGAGGCAGCGAAGGGGTCAAGGCCGGCGAAAGGGAAAGGCCGAGACCCCTCTGGCACGGCTTGCCCCGCACCCTACTGAGGCGGGTCCCGCAGGCCTCAGGGATGAGGAGGTGGGCAGCAAAGCTCCAGTCCCATCACCCCCGTGCCGGGATCCCTCACTGGGAACGGTGAGAACGCTGAGCACGGTCCCAGGGGCGACAGAAGACGGCTGCGACTGAAGCCAAAGCCACCCCACACGGCCCCGCCCCGCTGACGGGAAAATGGCGCGGCGTGCCTTGGTAGTACCTCGCAGTAGTAGCAACGCCCCTCTGTGACCTTCCGAGGGAAAAAATAGTCCCTCACCCATCACCCACAGCCTGTCTGGATGAGGGGACGCCACCCGTGGGGACAGGGACACAGCAGCCCCTGGGGACAGCGACACGGCAGCCCTGATCTGGCTCCGAAGAGAGACGGGGCGGAGGCACGGCCGGATCCCTCCGCGCCCGGCGGCGCAGCGTCCCGCGCTGCCATGGCAACACCAAAGGGCGCTCTCCGGCCAGCAAGGCTTCCAACCAATCAGAGAGGGAGCGCGCGGTGAGTGAGCCAATCAGGAGCGAGGACAGCTCAGCCGAGCCGAGCGGGGCCGAGCCGAGCGGGGCCGAGCCGAGCTCCCTGGTTCATTAAATTGTATTATAAGATTTCACACATCACCCTGCAATTCTGACCATGACCGTAAATTTATAATTGGAATCAGCCAGAGATACCATCACATGAGGGGAAAACGTCAGGGTTTTTTCCCCCAGCAGTGCTCTGGTCTCACAGTAGAGACACACAGGTCTCACAATAACTGTGTGCCAGGTAGAGGGGGTGTTTCCTCGAGCCCTTTATACTTGATTTTTAAAAATGTATTATTATGATTGATTTGTCAGTGCCCCAGGCAAGACAAGACCCTGTGCCCTACCAGCCTGCCAGTGCCCCGGAATGAGGATCCCCCTGCACAGCCCACTGTACCCAGCGCGGGTCCATTAACCTGTCCAGGGACTCGTGACAGCAGCGTGTCAGAGTCAAATCCCTCATTACAGTCTGGAAAGAGAGATCCCCTCCTGGATCCCCCATGCTCTCAGTCTCTGTTATTAATTTTGTCATTTTTATCCACTGCCGGTGTCTGCCAGTGCCCTTGAAGGACTCAGGCTGAGCAGTTTAAGGAATAACACACTTTATTAACACATACCCTGATCACAGAAGACTGTCACAGAGTCAGGGCAGAGATTGTCACTGACAATGCACTGACTGCAAGAACAAGTTTGAAGCAATGCACAGACAGGCTCTGATCACCAGTGAAAGTTTGAGATAATCAATCAGGGTGCACAGAGTAGAGATCCTACCCAACAGGTGTGCCCACGGGGGAAATGCCAGGATCAGCCCATCAACCTATCCCAGAAGTTATGTGGAGCCTTTCCTAACTTCTCCCCCTCTTAACTCACTGTTACACTGTTTCTTTACACTTAGGTGAAGCTTGAGTGACTCTAGTCACACATACTTTTGTTCCTGATTGGTGTAAAATTCCCTCACTTTGCTCCCAAAGATATAGTTAATGAAATAGAGAGCATGTGCTCAGGGAGGGGTGGTCATACTTTGGAGGTGGGTAATTTCAGGATGGGGGTGTGTGACATCATTGCAATGAGAGTATAAAGAGTGGGGTTCATCTGAGGAGAGTGATTTCCCCACAGTTGCTGGTTCAGGAATAGGACATCTTCTCTTCTATCCTTTGGCTGGCAGCTGCTGTGCTGTTTGTCAGCTACATGGTACCACCGAGTTCCCATTCCCACAGGGATTACAACAGAGCCTGGCCATGGGGTCTCCACCCTGCTCCTCCCTCCATTCCATCCCTCCTTAGCATCTGCCTCAGGCTTCAGGGGGTGTTGCATGAGGAACTATCATGGAATGAATTCCGTGCTTGCCAACCACATTCCCTCCTGGAAGCAGCAAAAGCATTTTACCCTAAAATTTGCTAATGTTACACCTTGTCTTAGAATGTGACTACATCTGTAGCCTCAAGACTTTTTCCTCAGACATCTCCATAATTTTCCCCCATTTTCCCACTTAATCCATCCTGTGACTGTAGTCACTCAAGCTTCACAATATCCAAACGGAATTCAAGAATGTTTCATGCATTTGTATTGCATGGATTATCTGATGTTTGTAGAGGTGGCCAATAGGCTAAATGCCTCATAATGATACAAACTTTAACATACAACACCTTTATCCAGACAGAAAGCAAAAGGGTTAATATCAATAAAACCAATTCCTGTAGCAGTTGGTGATCATCCAGAGAGGGTATCCCACCAACCATGTCCTGCAACTTTCTTGACTGGTTCCAAAACATGATGTGTTTTATCCACATCGTCATGGACAGGGATGAGAGTCCTTTGTCCATTCTCTTGAGCTTGTTTCAGCAGTTGTTTTAGGTCGTAGCAGTTTTCTGCTCAAGGTGAGATTCGTTCCAATGGGGTTGGGCAGCAGCTCTTGAATCAGCATTTAGTTAAACCATAACAATTGGTAAGATGTGACAGGAGCTGAGTAAATAAAATCACATCCTGTAATTTCAATGAACTTACAAACACAAACATTTGAATGGTTACTAACATCTATGAGTACAGAATCACAAAGACTTCTCATGCTTCTGTCACCAATACGTACAACTGAAAACATTTTCAGCGATTTCACTGGGTTGTGTCTCAAAATGACAAACATTTTTGTTCAGTGTCAAGACAAATGTCTTGAGCTTTGAGAGTGTTACTTTCAAAAATGACTCCTAGTTGCTTGGAGTCAATACCTCGCCATTTTTTTCCATCCTTTTGGGCCCATAGTCTATGCTCCAGGGGATAGAGTATGGTCCCACTGTGATTTAACCCTCACACAATGACTGGGTATATAATACATACCCAAGCATTGTGTACAGTTAACACAAAAGCTGTGGCCATGCTGTCAGTGGTATCATAGCTAAAACTGACTAAATACCACCAGGACTGGAATTTCTCTCCAAACTCAATCACATTATTCCAAATCACTTCTAGAATTTTAATGGGCAAGGTATCTTCTTCACCCCCCCTTATAATTGTGGCTGTCATCAATTGCATCCACAGTTGGGCTTGGACACAACTAAGACCAAAGAAACATTATTTAGGTCTACACCAAGTTCGTCTATGATCAACTGTTTTTTCACCCTCCTGCTGAGTTAATACATCCAATAAAAGCCATTGGTTACTTCCCAGAGCCAGATCATGGAGGGTGTTTCAATTTGTTCAGGTCATTAGTTATCGTGAGTAGTTTGTTCATTAATCCCTCAGAGTCTGTGCTATTTTGAATTTCCAGAAGGAAGCAATTTGCCAGACACATAGACCACAAACCGTAAGAGAACTCCATGCTTTCCTTGGAATGACAGGTTGGTGACGACTGTGGATATACAACTATGGTTTGATTGTGAAACCTTCATATGAATTGGTGAACATTGCTAAAAATACCATGATATGAACCCCCGAAGCAAACAGAGCCTTTGAAAAATTGAAGCGTGAACTCATGAGGGCCCCTGCTTTGGGGCTTCCTAACATGAGTAACCCATTTTGGTTATGGTCACATGAAAGACAGGGAATAGCTTTAGGAGTTCTGGCACAACATTTGTGTCCTTACAAGAGGGCAGCAGCCTATTTTTCTAAACAACTCAATACTGTGAGCAAGGGCTGGCCTGCCTGCCTTAGGGCAATAGCAGTAGTAATCATGAACATTGAAGAAGCAAGGAAATTTACACTAGGACAAAAGATGACTGTCTTAGTGTTGCACATGGTGTCAGCTGTTTTAGAACAGAAAGGGAACCACTGGCTGTCACCCTTGAGGTTTCTAAAATACCAAGCAGTCCTGGCCAAAGCTGATGATATTGAAATTCAAGTGATCAGTATCATTAATCCTGCCTCTTTTCTGCAAGGAAAGTCCGACGCTGAACCTGTAGTACACAACTGCCGAGATCTAAAAGAGGAGACACTCCCAGATGCCATGAACTGGTTCACTGATGGCAGCAGTTTTGTGAAACAGAGAGTACAAACGGCAGGGTATGCTGTGACTACAGTCTTGGAGTCAGTCGAGTCAAACCCATTACCAGCAGGAACCTCAGTACAAAAGGCTGAGCTAACAGCCCTCATTCAAGCATTAGAACTGGCAAAAGGAAAAAAAAAAAATATTTGGACTGATTCCAAATATGCTTATGGAATTGTTCAGGCCCACAGAGCCATATGGAGGGAAAGAGGACTCCTTACTGCACAAAAAAAGATTGTCAAATATGTACCTGAAGGCCTCAGGCTCCTCAAGGCAGTGAAACTCCCACTGCAAGTGGCAATTACACCTTGCCGAAGGCACTCTAAAGGTAACACTCTCCAGGAAGCAGGTAACAAATTTGCAGGTTATGAAACAAGAATCCCTGCTGACAGAAATGAACCAATTGTGGCAGCTTAATACCTACTGCAGTTATCAACTAAGCAGCCTGTAAAATACCGACCTTCTGATTATAAATTGATTAATGAAAATAAAGGAAAACTTTTAGAAAATGGTTGGAGACAATCAGGAAAAGGTCAACTAATAATACTAGAAAAGTAAATGAGACATTATGTAAAATCTGAACATGATAAGACTCACTGGGAAGCAGAATCCTTACACCAATACCTAAAGGAACGAATTGCAGGCCCAGGTTTGCAGGACATTGTTAAAGAAGTAACATCACAATGCGTGACTTGTTTGAAGAATAATCCAAATACAACAATTAGGCTAGAACAAGGAGTTATTAGTAGAAGAGCTTTTCCTGGAGATTTATGGCAGATAGACTTTTCTGAACTTCCAAGGAAGGGGGGTTTTCAATATTTGCTGGTACTTACTGATACTTTCTCTGGGTGGCCAGAAGCGTTCTCCTGTAGGACAAATAAAGCCAGAGAAGTGATAAAAGTATTGTTGAATGAGATCATACCTAGGTTTGGTGTACGAAGAGAAATATCCTCTGAGAGAAGATCACATTTCTGTGCACAAATTGTGCAAGCTGGCAATGAAGCATTAGGAATCCAATGGCAGCTTCACACACCCTACAGACCACAAGCTAGTGGTCAAGTAGAAAAGATGAATCATATGATCAAACAACAGATAGCTAAAATTTGTCAAGAAACGAATTTATATTGGTATCGAGCTTTACCTATTGCCCTTATCAGACTCAGAACAAAACCCAGGTCTAAAGAAAAAGCCCATTTGAAATTCTTTATGGCAGACCTTAGGGATTAAACATTACTCATGAGGCAAATTTGGCTCAAGTTGGTAATCAATATATCTATGACTATTTAATGGCTATAAACAAACAATTGAACCAGAAGTTTAATACTGTGTTTGAGAATCAACCTAAGCAACCAGATCATAAATTGTATACAACTGCTCCTGGTAACTGGATGTATGTTAAGGATTTTACAGGTGATCCTCTGCAAGAGAAGTTAGATGGACCATTCCAAGTGCTTCTGACTACCTTTACATCTGTTAGAGTAAAGGAAAGGTTTGGGGCATTTACTTGTGTCACTTACTGCTAATACCTGGGCAGGGTGGCTCGTTGCTCTCCCCAGGAATGTGGGGGTTTTGCCACGGATTCCATCATATCAATTAAATCCTGTCTTGCTGAGGAAGGCACATGTTCTTTCTGATGCAAAAACTTATCCTGAGGTTGTTTTTCCTCATTCCTGCTATTTTTCCTTGCTGCAGTTAGCGACTGAACCAGATTATGGATGTCATCCCTGGAGGCACCACGTAACCAGCACTTAGGTACTCCCAGCACTTGGGCCTGGCGCCACAGCTCACACTGCTCTTTATCAAATTCAAGTCTCTCATCAGACCTTTCATTGAATTTGGACTGTGGAGTGTTAAGCTGGCAGACTCACCATGCACGGTCCATCGGCCTCTCCACAGAGGAACTGATCCAGCCTATTCGGCGCTCGTAACTCACCAGTTCTTGTACAAACTTGTACCAGGAGGTTACGGGGCTTTGCTGGCCTGGAGCCCTACCATGACTGGTGTTTGTGTTATTCAGAGCACGAGCAACTTGCAAGTGGTCTTGGACCTTGGCAGAAAGTATCTTAAGAGTATCAGGGAGGCCTCGGATGAGAGGAGTTGATTGGGCCAGGTCAGTGGGAGCCTGCATGGGAGAGTTCCTGCTGGGGTCTCTCTCATACGTGGCCTGTATGCAGGCTGCCTTCTGCACTGAGACGCCCATAGTTTGAATTACCAGTGGGTCTCCTCCGGCCTGAGGCTGTGCACCGCCTGCCCAGTACGCAGCCCGTGCAGTTAAGGAGTAATCATCATCTCCTGGCAGGACAGCGAGGGATACTCCTGGTCCCCAGTAGCCTTGCTCTTCCTCCTCATTCAGCAAAATCCTGTAAGGGACACTTGCCACACATACTCAGCTTCAGATTCTTCCTCTCACCTTGAGTATTTTTCCTGCAGTTGCACTAATTCCTCTGGCGACCAAAGGTTTGTACATGCAGGAGTGCAAATTTCACTGACAGCACCAGTCTCGGTCTTAACTAATGGTCTCAGGGAGACAAGACAAGAGTCAGGATCAGAGGTCCCCATAATTTCATCATTACCAGCACACCAAATGTCCCCATTGCAAGTCTCAAGGTCCATACAATGTACCAGCTTGTGGAGCCACCTATCTGAAACAGGAGCCTGTTTTTCCAGCGACTGTTTCTCTCTGCGTTCAGCTGCAGCGAGCAGAGTTCTAAGGTGGTCAGCCACAGTTCTAAGGTGGCCAACCTCAGTTTTAAGATGGTTATTCTGAATCGCAGGCTGATGAATTTGGCTTCCCAGTTTTTCTCCTGTCTCCCTCTCCAAGGCTAAGAATGACCGTAATACTCCATTTTCTGATTTCAACACAGTATATTCTATATCCAAAATTTGTCTGGAAACAGGGTATCCTTAGACTCTTCTGGTGCATGAGAAAAGCATGCTCCTAAAATTGAACAAATGGCATCATTACCTTTTACCACTTTACATTTTTCCTCAGCCTTACATTGTTCAATGTGTTCTACTATCTTCTCTTCATCTTTCCAAAACTTTTGAGCCTGCTCCTTCCCAGCCTGGGAAGGGACACATTTGCATCTCCACAGCAGCCTATCCATGGCAATCCTACTGACCATGCCAATTTTCTGTCAGGTAAAGGCAGTGGGAGGGTTTCCTCAAGCCTTTTATATTTCATCAGTCTGTTAGCACCCTGGGAACGATGAGAGCCTTGTGCCCGACCAGCCTGTCAGTGCCCTGGAATAGGGACCCCACTGCAGACCATTGTATTGGAGGGTGGGTTGAGTAACCTCTTCAGAGTCAAAATCCCTATTTCAGCTCAGAAAGAGAGGCCCCTCCTGGATTCTCCCCGCTCTTAGTCAGTATATTATCAGTTTTGTCAAGTATGCTACCCGTGCCGGAGCCCTTGAAGGATGCACCCTAACAGTTAATGGAATAACACAGTTTATAAATAGAACAGAAAATTGTGACAGGCTGAGGTTCGAGGATTGCCAGTGATAGTATCTGGCTGCAAAAACTTACTCAAAGCAACACACGGACAATCCCTAACAAAAGCTGTGTTGAGATAATCAATCAACATGCAGAGGATACGGTTCTTACCCAACAGATGTGCCTGCGGGGCCTGCAGGGAAGAAGACAGGTTCAGCCCGATGACTGATCCTTGAAGTTACAATGGAGACTTCCCAAACTTCTCCCCTTTCTTTACGTTTAGGTGGAGCTTGAGTGACTCCACACAGCAAGGGGTGGTCCTACCTTGGGAGTGGGTATCTTTGGGATGAAGGCAGGTAACAGCATTACACCTCAGCTAACCTTGGGATGGAGGTGTGCTCAGTGTTACATCCGAGGAGTGATTTAGCCAGCAGCAAGACATCTTCTCCCGTCTCCCTCAGTTTGCTGGAATTTATGCAATTTTTAATTGTTTTTTTTTCATGTAACTTTAGTCAGGGGTTTGTTCGTCTTTGCCCAGGGGGAGGGGAACTGAAGTTTCTCTTCAAAAGACTGTTCAGGGTAAGGCCTGATGAGCTTAAGATCTACAGATGTGGAGTAGCACAAAGATACACAGGAGATAAACAAGCATTAACAAACATCACCCCCTGGGGAGGTAGGAGACACCAGTCTGGGAAAAGAGCGATAAGAAAACCAAAGAATGAGGACCTAATTAGCATCAAAGGTGAAGGGATCAATAACCAATAGGAGATCGAACACTAAGAACTGTGTAATTCAAGTCCAATGAATGTGAATTTATTTAGGTTTGTATGTATAAATGTGTGAAAAGCCTAGTAAAGAGCCATGTGTGATGGAATGATTTTCACAGCACACCTGGGCATGTGTGAATGAAATAATTTCTATTGCACATCCTGGCCAGAATAACATCCTGGCCAGAATAAAGCAATGCCTTGATTTTCTAACACTGAAAAGATGTAGTTGGAGAGTTTCTGGTTTTCCTGTAATTTCAGTGACAATGGGACTATAACTTTAGCCTCAAGATTTTTCCCAGTTTTCTTTAAATTTTCCCCAGTCATTTTCCCACACTGTGCTAGTGCTGACCATGTGAAAAGAAAATAATTTTTTGTTTCAGTCAAGCCCAGCTCAGAAAACACCCTCAACCCCTTCTTTCTGCTCTGCTCTGATTGTAGCAAGTTTAATCTCATTCTTCGTGTTTTCACTGTGGACTGTTTCCTCAGCAAGATGAAAATTTAATGCCAGGAAAAAAAAAAAATCCAGAAATACTTACACTATAAAAACGTAACTGGACTTTTATGGCCTTTCTGGGAAAGAGGACCATTTTTCTGCTAGTCATGTCTGGTGCCTTTTTTTTTTTTTTAAGTATTTTTATTTTGTCATTTTGCTTATCTGAGGCCTTACATTTCTTTTGCTGAAACTCCTGAATTTCACATGGAGGAAAATATGTTTTCCAAAATAAAAGGGAAGGGGAATGAATGTTTATACATCTATCTTTTTACAGAACAGAAGGAAAACGAACCAACTGCAGGCTTTGCTGAGTGACAGCCCTGTCAGCTCAAAAAGTATGTGGAAAATGCAGTTATCATCGGTATAAAGGAAAGACAAGTCTGTGCATCAACCTTTGGCTTTAATGTGAGAGATCAAGAGCATCCTGGGAAGTGACAGCAGAGGTAGAAACTCTGTCAACCCAGAGCAAAAGGCAGCAATAATGTCAGGGAGCACAGCGCTATACTAAATCCACTTGTTCTCTCAGCCTCAGAGCCCAGTGCTGGCGTACAGCCCAGGTGACTTGCAAGGGTGATTGCTAATTTCACATCTTTGATTTTTTGGAACAAAGATGCCATTCAAGTGGCATTTTGAAGGAGTCCTTTTTAACCACTTTGTGCTCAGTGATTCTGCTGGTAAAGCAGGTGGATGTAGGTCCATTCTCTGGCCCTGAGACCTGCAGAAAGGAATGTGCTGTGTCCATGCTATAACCCCAAAGCTGTGGCTGTACCAGGATGCCTGTGGGGAGCATAGATATAGATTCAATACCAGGAATCAATATAAAAGTATTTTCTGCCTAATTCTGGAGAAACAATGCCAGTGAAACCACCTGCAGCTACCAAGTTACTGTTACTGATACAGCACGTGAAAGAAGCCCATTCTTTAATCCAATGACAGCTCTGTCTGTGCCCAGAATCTCAAAACCACAGAATCATTTAGGCTGGAAAAGACCTAAAGATCATCAAGTCCAACCATTAACCCAGCATTGCCAAGCACACCACTAAACCATGTCCCTCAGTGCCACATTTACACATCTTTTAAATACCTCTAGGGGTGGTGATTCCACCACTGCCCTGGGCAGCCTGTTCCAGTGCTTCACAACCCTTTTGGTGAAGAAATTGTTCCTAATATCCAATTTGAACCTCCCCTTGGGCAACCTGAGGTCATTTTGTCTTCTTCTATCACTTGTAACTTGAGAGAAGAGCCTGACCCCCACCAGCATTCACCCTCCTGTCAGGGAGCTGTAGAGAGTGGTAAGTTTTCCCCCTGAGCCTCCTTTTCTCCAGTCTAAACACTTCCAGCTCCTTCAGCTGCTCCTCACCAGACTTGTGCTCCAGACCCTTCCTCAGCTCCTCTCCCTTCTCTGGACACGCTCCAGCCCCTCAGTGTCCTTCCTGGATTGACGGGCCCAGAACTGGACACAGCACTCGAGGTGTGGCCTCAGCAGTGCCCAGCACAGAGGGACGGTCACTGCCCTGTTCCCACCGGCCACACTATTGCTGGTACAGCCCAGGTGCCATTGGCCTCCTTGCCCACCTGGGCACACCTGGCTCATGTTCAGCCGCTGTCACCAGCAACCCCAGGTCCTTCTTCACTGGGCAGCTTTCCAGCCACTCTGCCCCCAGCCTGCGGCACTGCAGGGGTTGTTATGACCCAAGGGCAGGACCCAGCACTTGGCCTGGCTGAACTTCGAACAACTGACCTCAACCCATCAATCCAGCCTGTCCAGATCCATCTGCAGAGCCTTCCCACTCTCCAGCAGATCAGCACTCAAGCCCAAATTGGTGCTGTCTGGGAACCTACTGAGGGTGCACTCGGTCCCCTTATCCAAACCATCAATAAAGACATTAAACAGAGCTGGCCCCAATGCTGAGCCTTGGGGAATGAAATTGATTAAATCTAACAATAGGCGCTGTCCTTTAAGCTAACCTCAGACTGGCTCTATCCTATTATTTTCTGCAGGACTACACACAGAGCTGGAGCAGGTCCAAAAGGTGCCATTGTGTTATTTAGCCCCAAGTCTGCCTGGCTGGCTCACTAATAAATTCAGGAGCCATACCGTATTTGATATGAGCTTTTTTTTTCTGCTACAGGAGAAAGGCAGAAAGCGTAAATCTGTAAGACTGCAAAAAATACCAACACTTTCAAAATCCTGTAACAATATCCACACATTATTTGTTCTTGCAAATAGTCACATTGTTCATAACTGGCCACTGTTCTTAGAAAAGACTAATGCCAAGTTTTTCCTAGGCCAGATTTGCAGTAGGTATTCTCTGGGGTTTACCCCTGCTGTCCTGGATGATTTCTTCATTGAAAAAAAAAACAAAAGTAAGTTTTCTATGCACATTACAAGAAATTTCTGAAAATTATTTGAAGTGCTCAGTGTTTATTCTTTAGAACAGCTAATACTTAATGAGTATAGGTATTAGTATTTTTAATTTTCAGATAGAAATAGCACTGTTGTCATTTGAGTGCAGTATAGTGTGATGGGGATTTGAACTTGAAAAAAGCATCTTCATTACAGCAATTCTATATATGATTTTTACAGTCACTGATTTTATTTTTTAAAATTTATGTCCTTGTGTTATTGTAGCAGACTACTTTAGAGACAAAGGTAGCTGAATCAGCAGAAAACTTAGACTTCATCAACCTCAGGAGTGTTCATTAGGAAATACAGTATAGAAGTTTGAAACTTCAAAGTTAAACAAGAAACTGCTGCCTTACAGCATTCCAGCTGCTGAGCTCCCTTCAGTTCTTTCAAGAACCCTTGTGGGCTTGCTGCTCATAAAAGGACTACCCTATGCATCTGCCCTTTAAGTTTCTTAACTGAATTTAAAGTGATGTCTTCAATATTTGGTTTTAGATGCTCTGCTTTATCTTTCTAATTCTGTCTTTTAGCCTGTTTCCAGATAACATAATTATTAATCCCACTTAGCAAAGTAAGTTCTCTAACACCATTACTGCTATGCAGGGCACGACAGACCCAAGGGACAAAGGAAATTGCTACATTAACACATTTTCAGACTGTGCTGTACATCTTTGAATAATAAAATATATTTTTATCATGTGACTTTGCATTGTCAATGACTGCAATAGAAAGTTATTTTAAACTGCAGTGGATTGCAAAATTCTCAGGGGATAGTGGAGGAGGGACGACGTCACTACTGGGACCGAATCAGGCTGTGTGTACTACAGACCAGGCTTCATGATCTTTTCATCGTCAGAAACACATCAATTATTAGCTCTTTGAGTCACATGAGAACAAAAGAATTTTTAGCTATACTTGATTCTAAATTTGCTCAGTTTCAAAGAAGAGTTTTAAAGCATGAATCCAAAAATCTCATTATTACTGGAAAAAAACCCACAGAAAAATCCTACACATATGAGTTACCATTTTTGAACAGTCTGAAGTGTCAGTTTTATTCCCTGACAGCTCAAACACTCAAGTGCTGGTGACTAGGACACGGAGAAAGGTGTGATCTGATCGTTCCGCAAAGCTCAGGGAGATGTCATCAGGCTTTTAGAAGAGCGAGGATTCTGATGCCAAACCACCAGGTAGAAAGGCAGAGAGCTGGCAGATGTGAACCAGCGAGCTCTGAACGCCGCTGTCCCCCAGGAACTGAGCCCAGGGCAGCCACCCCAGCGGGTTTATGGCATCAGGGCTGGCACAGCTCCCACACCCTCAGCGCCAGTGAAATAAATTGAGTCCGGGACACTCAGAATTCTGAAATCAAAGCATCTGCTCAGCTGGAGCACACCCCATCACACACACACTGGCACAGCCACGGGCAGTAGGCCAAGCTTCCCTGTGTGCTGGGGCGGCGGCTGATCTGTGCTGCAAGGCCAGGCGGGAAAGCAGATTTCGGTGCCAACCCGTGGAATAATCCAGGTCATTCATAGAAACAATGGTGAGCCCTGGTAATACTTCTGACTCCTCATATCTGTCACTCTAAAGTAAAACAGCCTCGCCCTGCTCCTCCCCTTGACTTGCTGCGGAGTAGCCGAGTGCAAGAGCAGAGCTGGGAGAGGAGGAGCTGGGACCGGACTCTGTTCCCGAGGACATGCTGGGTTTGTTCCGGGGCACAGTGTATCCCTCCTTCTTTACAAGAAAAAGGTGAGCTCGGGAGTGTGCTCAGGAGCCACACAGCTTCTTGAAATTGTTGTTTTCGGCCACTGCTGGCAGATCTGAGAGCTTGAAATGGCTGGGAACTTGTGTTTAAGTTCCCGTGGTTTTCTGTGCATTTGAGAGTAATGTAAATATTCAGGTCCTCTCGGGTTTTTTGGTTTGGTTTGGTTTTTATTTTTTACATTTTTGTGGGCCTGTTTCTAGCAACAATGACAATAATTTATAAAAAAACAGTTTCATGAACTCTGATGGAAGAGGCACAAAAGCTTCTTTCATATCTTATTTTAATTGACTAAGTTTGGAACCAATTCAGACAGCAGACACAATTGTTATGGGGCAGTATCAGGTGGACTTCCCATTGAATTTTATTGCTGATACAGGCAAATTTTGTGGGACTGCATTAAATGGTTCATCTGAAAACAACGAATACACAGCCAGCCTCAGAAAGAAAAGCCTTTAAACTGCATTTTATACGAATAATTAGAAGTGCTTATTCACCATAAAACAGCCATGGAGCACCACCCTGTGGGGATTGCCATCCTTGGGGTTTCAAGTTGTTTATCACTCCACATTTGCACTCTTACCACAAATAATTAGGTATGCACTTAGCTTTCCCTGTGCAGACATCAGTGATTTTTGCAGAGGGCAGGGTGGTCTGTCACTCAGTCGTGGTCATGTGAAGAGGCTCTGGCCTGCAGCCCATCCTGTGCTGTATTCAGCGCAGTACCAGCTCTCAGGAAGTAACACAGTTGTTCCCGTTGTGATTCCCTCTCCTTCTCGTCTCCTTCCACCCAGGACCCAGGGAGCAGAGAGGAGACTGTTCCACATTTGATTTTACCAGGCAGGAGAAGGCTTGACAGCTCAGCCCACCTCAACAGCTGCTGGTGCCAAAAGGAATCCAGGAACAGCATCTGAGGAGGTACCTGAAAGACTCCTGCAGCAGTGAGATCCTGTACCACAGCAAATCAGGCACACAGGAATCACCTCCTGAGGCAAGGGAAATATACAGGAATTTTTAAAACCATTTGTTACCTTTCATTATTGAGATTTTTCCACTGCACGTAAGCATGCCTGCATTTGTGCAAAGTTTTTTCAGTTTTGGGTTTTGGTTTCTTTTTTTAGAGAAAATGTTCGCAGCCTATTTTGATTGCCCAGGAGGCCCAGAAAATCTCTATATGAAAGAAGTGATGAAACCAGATCCAGGAGAAGGAGAAATTCTTGTGAAGGTCTCTGCCAGTGCACTGAATAGGGCCGATTTACTCCAGGTATGTGTATGCTAAGCAGATTTACGCACCTAAAAACAACACAGATTTTTCAAGCCCCTCTGTGAAGTCTTGACAGATCTGATGAGCTAAAAGAGTTTGGACCTGGTGAGCATTTGGATGGGAGAGTTCATAGGGCTGAAAGAAGAGATGTTTGTTGATTCAGCAGATAAATGTTTTTATCTGAGGCAGTGTAGTGCTGAGCTGGCATGGAAAGGCAGCTGCCTTTCAACAAAAAATGTAAAATCAAAGCTCTGGTCTTTCTAGATCTTAGACCCTTTTCTGGGCATTTGAGATGAAAAGAAAGTGTTTCAATGGCACAGTTCCAGTGGGAGAAAATTATTCAAATTCACATTCAAATTATTATTTTGAGCTGCAAGCCATGCTCTGCAAATGGAGACCATAGTACCTCCATAGCAGGGATTGGCCTGGACAAAGGGGACTCACAAATATTTCAATTTATTCTTATTTTAAGAATAAAACTTAGGAAAAATAATACTTAGGCAGCAAGAAGTGTTTCCAGAGGATAGAATATCCTCAAATTACTGCAACATTTGCACAGTGCAAAATCAGGATGAAACAAGTAGGAATTTAGGCTGGAGACATGTGAATGAAATATTGCAGGTCATTACACTCACTGATGTTTGGCTTTTCCTTCCTTTCCTTCTCATTTTTTTTTTTTTTTTTAATTTTAGAGGAGAGGGAAGTACCCTCCCCCCAAAGGAGCAAGTGATATTTTAGGCCTAGAAGCAGCTGGGAGCGTGGCTGGGCTGGGTCCTGGCTGCTCGGGCCGGTGGAAGATCGGCGATGCAGTGATGGCTCTGCTCTCCGGGGGAGGCCAGGCACAATACGTGACGGTGCCCGAAGGCCACCTGATGCCAATTCCCAAAGATATGACTTTTACTCAGGCTGCAGCCATTCCTGAAGCCTGGCTAACAGCATTCCAGCTGCTCCATTTTGTAGGTGAGAGGCGCATTTGCCCATTTACCCCACCAAAACAGCTCATCTTCCTTTCTGTTAAAAAATCCTCTCTTTGTTGCCTCCATCTGAATGTTGTTTGCCTTCAAAGAACCTTTTCTCTGTCACTTTGTTCCTGTGGGTCAGAGTCTGATACGCCAGACACAAATCCTTGAATCTTGACCACCTCTCCCCAGTGCCAACCTACCCTGCTGATGGCATATCTACAAGGAAGGATATGGAAAGATGGTCAGGTTTCTTTTTGTCTGTATTTCTCAGCCTGAATCACTGAGTGGGTTTGGGTTGAAAAGGATCTTAAAGATCATCTAGTTCCACTTCCCTGGCATGGACAGGGACACTTTCCATTAAGCCTAAACCCTGAAATTATTCCCATGTTTTCCACACACCTGAAAACACATCTTACTTCTAAGGATTTGGCTTCCTGTATGCATGACCCTATCATGAACTTTATCACTAATTGCCTGTGGATCTACAGTAGGCAGCATCTTGTGCCTTGTTTAACAGAGATATTAATTGTAGGTAAAATCTACTCTGAGCTGATTTAAAACAGACAGAAGCCCACATTCTTAATTTTAAAAATACACTGTGAAGATAATAAACAGTAGCACTTACCAGGGTTTTCCTCAGATGAGAAATATCCTTCTTCTACGCTCTTCAGCAGTAGCATCTAAAAGATCCAATAAGGAACAAAAGTTCCAAACATAACTTCCTCGCAGACTTGCTTTGAGAAGTGTTGCTTCCTAGGGATCAGTGGGAGGCTGCTTGGTGCCTCACTTTCAGTAGCAATTGGTGGAACACAAATTAATGCAACCAACAGATGGTAAAATGATTGGTAGATCTGGTCCTTAATGTTACCCAGCATTTCTGGTATTTCTCCATTGCTGAGTGCCTGATTTCTGAGTGTGAACATCCCCCATCCTCCTTTTTATACTGATGGTATAAAAAGGCTGTGACTGCACTCACTTAAATATCTTGGTCACAGAAGCCCAGGACGGCACAGGGCCAAGACAAAGTCCTTCCCCTGAGGCTGGTTAAATGATGTCCTGTCAGCACACTGCGACCGCTGCTACTTCTGGATTTGTCTCTTTTATGAAGGCCATGAAGATGTAAACAAAGCCCAATCAAGGGCATCTCTTTCAACCTCCTCTTCAGTATCTTCCAGACTGTTCATGTTTTAATCCAAAGGTGATGCCCAAAGGGTGACCACTTTCCTTATGCCCTCCCCCAGGTAAAGTACAGGAGGGTGAGAGAGTGCTGATCCACGCTGGAGCCAGCGGGGTTGGCATGGCAGCCATTCAGCTGGTGAGACTGGCAAAGGCTATTCCAATTGTGACAGCAGGAACTCAGGAGAAACTGGAAGCAACAGCAAATGCTGGAGCAGCTGCAGGGTTCAACTACAAGATTGAAGACTTCAGTGAAAAGGTCTTGGAGTTCACCCAAGGTAAAAACCTCTGTGAAAGTGTGAATGAACCTCCCAATGTGTTCACATACACTCAGTTTCAGCTGTCTCTTGGTGAGGGAGCAGACAGTAGTGACCCTGTTAGCACAACCTGACAACCTGTTCAGCCCAGAATGGGCCTTTCCTTTGTTTAATTGTGGTGTTTTCTGCATGGACTCTCTTTGTCTGTGTTCATTTGGGACATAAATATTGTGCCTTGTTATTGCTGCCTCCCCAAGGAACTGTGGGACTAAATCCTCACACTTTGTGTTTGAATCATCACAGAATCACAGAATGGCCTGGGTTGGAAAGGACCTTAAAGATCATCCCATTCCAACCCCCTGCCATGGGCAGGGACACCTTCCACTACACCAGGTTGCTCAGAGCCCCATCCAACCTGGCCTTGAACGTTTCCAGGGATGGGAATCTACAGCTTCTCTGGGCAACCTGTGCCAGGGCCTCACCACATGTAATTATCAAACAGTTAGAAAAATGTAGCTTTTCTAAGCATTTGGGCTGGTTTATGCCTGAGTCTGCTTATGAGTAACTGATAATACTTTTCTTTTGTGCCTGATTCTGTAGTTCCTAACAAATCTCTGTGCCAATTCAGATTTTCAGTAGAAAGATCTAAGTAAGAACTGCAGGGTCGATTCTGTACCTATAAATAACAAGGTTTTAGTTTTGCCTGAAATTATCCCACCCTTAATGCAACTCGACTTCATTGCTGAAATCTCTTCTTTTTCTACTTGAGGTTCTGGAGTAGATATTATTTTAGATTGTGTTGGTGGCTCATACTGGGAGAAGAATCTCAACTGTCTGCATACTGATGGCCGGTGGATTATTTATGGACTGCTGAGTGGAGGTGAAGTCCACGGGGATTTGCTGGCAAGGCTGCTTTCCAAAAGAGCCAGCATCCACACGAGCCTGTTACGGTCTCGAGACAAGGAGGCAAGTAGTGGCTATCAGCAGTGCATGCAGTTTGATCTTAAAGTCACTGATAGTTTTGAGAGCTTTCTTTTAAAACCAGCATTGAACACATTCTTGCCAAAAAAGCCCCATCTTGAACTGTAACTTTGGAAAAATGTCACAAAGTTAAGTTATAATATCCTTTTTCTATTTTTATCACATTCCTCACTGAATGAGAGTAATGACACCCAGGATTTCTTAATGTGCTTCAGGAGTACCATAATTTAGATATTTGGCCTAAGAAGAAATAAAGCTCCAGTGATTGGGCAACTTGATCAAGTCTGAGAAGGGGAAAATAAAAATCTCTATTAGGTCACTTTTCAAAGTAGAAACCAAGGCCATTTGGATGCCCAGTTTTGAAGGAAAACTCACTTTATGTGGAAAGTCCTCAGATATGATGGTGAAAGACACACAGTGCAGAGCTCTAGGGTAGTTTCTGTGCATGGTTTAAGACAGAATATTTACAAGAACTTTTCCAGTTTGATTTAAATAGTTCTGCACTGAGCTTACACCACTTGCTTTGGAGAATTTCATTCAATTAAGATGTAATAAATGTAAAAGCCTTCTTATTGTTTGTAATTTAGACCTGTCAGGTGTTTTTAGCTCCATTTCACTGTGAGAATGTAAGAAGGTGTCTCCTTGAGGGCTGTGTACATTTTAGAAGCCGTGCTCAGAGACACCTCAGTCGGTGAAATGATTGGAAATAACCTTGCAGGCGTTTTTCCTCCCCAGTACAAGGAGCGGCTGGTGAGAGCCTTCACAGAGGAGGTGCTGCCCCATTTTTCCGGAGGGACTTGCCCGCGTCTCCAGCCCCTCGTGGACAGCGTTTACCCCCTGCACGCCATCGCCGACGCACACAGGGCTATGGAGGAAAACAAGAACATCGGCAAAATCGTCATCGAAATTCCCGTTTGCTTCAAGAAAGGGCCGCTGCAGTAGCTGCTCTGGGGGAGTCACTGCGGGGGCTGCACTGCGGCCATGCGGCCGCTTCTGCTCCAAAGCGGGACTGATTCGTGTGGGTGGCGAGGAGGGGAAAAGCATAAGAAAGTGTTTATTAAAGAGTTCCTGTCGCAATTCTGGCACCGCGGATAGAACGTGTGGGGCCGGGACGGGGCCGGGCCTGAGGCGCGGGGGGCGGGGCCGGGGCCGCGCTGAAGGGGCGGGGCCGGCATCGAGGTCACGTGGGGGCCGTCCCAGTGCGCCCGCTGCCGCTTCCCGCGCGGTGCGCGCTGGGATAGATCCGGTTCCGTGAGGGGAGCGCGCGGTGCACGCCGGGATAGATCCGGGTCTCCTGGCCAGCGCTCCCGCTCCCCGCCGCTCTCTCCGCTCCAGACTCGGTCCCCACCGCTGTCTCCGCTCCAGGCTCCTTCCCCGCCGCTGTCTTCGCTCCAGCCTCCTTCCCCGCCGGTGTTTCTGTCCCAGGCCGCGGCCCCCACCCACCGCCCGCCGCCATGGCGATGCAAGCAGCCAAACGAGCCAACGTGAGTGCCCTGCCCTGTCCCGTCCCTGCCGGGCTGGGCTCCGGCTTCGTCCTGCTTCAGGCACTCCGCTGCTCTGACGGGAGCCAGGCGGGGGGGTGGAACTGGTTGATGTTTAAGGCCCCTTCCAGTCCCAGCCATTCCGTGGGTCAGTGATTCCATGATTTAGCCCGTAGGCTGCTGGGTTTAAGGTTTGTAATACGTGCCTTGGGTCTAACACACCGCCTGTCCTTCCCCCATCAGATCCGGCTCCCTCCGGAGGTCAACCGGATCCTGTACATCAGGAACCTGCCGTACAAAATCACCGCCGAGGAGATGTACGACATTTTTGGGAAGTACGGACCCATCCGGCAGATCAGAGTGTGAGTATTTCCAGTTTCTTTGGACCGTGAAGGGTTTCACGTGCTCCAGTGTCCGTGTTCTTGCCGCACTGGTGACAGCTGGGTTTCACAGCTGGAAAGGTTCAATGCCCTGGAGCAGCCTGCCAGAGGGGGATCTGATGAATGAATTTGTTAGAAAATTATTCTGCTTGGAGGTGGGGAGAAGGAGCTTAAATTTGAAATGAACTTGGGGAAGTTGATAAAATATGAGAGACTCGTTTGCTTAAGTAAGTTTCAAATACAGCTGACGTTTTACCTTGACTTGGGGTAAAAATAGAAAAGGCAGAAGCTGAGCACAAACAGTTTTCCTGTTTTATGAGTATCCAATAATTAACCAGTGGGAAAACAGAGATGTTGCTCTTCCTGGACCTGTGAACTAGAAACAGACAGGATGTTCTTGAGCCATACAGGGTCTGGATAGTGGAGATGTGACTGTGCCTTTGGCTCTGAAGTGCATGGAGGTTGTACATGTCTGCAGCAGCTCTGAGGTTCTTCTCCTGGTTTGTTCCAGTGCTGAGGACCTGAGCTTTGATCATCACAGGAGGGTTGGTGTCAGAAGGGACCTTAAAGACCATCTCATTCCAACCCCCTGCCATGGGCAGGGACATTTCCACTAGACCAGGTTGCTCTGAGCCCCATCCAACACTTCTAGGGATGGAGCATCCACAGCTTCTCTGGGCAGCGTTTTTGAGTGTTCATTGTGTAAAGTGAGTTTTACAGAGTTGCCCTCAAGTAAGCAAAGGACACCAAGGGGACACGTGCTGCTGGTGCCGTGCTGGGAAGGGACACCGGACAGACCCTTCTCGTGCAGAGAAGCGCAGGCTGGAGAAGTGGCTGAAGGAACAACGGGCAGTGTAAACACTGCCTGGCTAAATAGGTGAAATTCTTTGCTAATGAGCATAAAGAAGACCTAGTACTTAAGTTTTCTGAAAACATGTGGGCTGGAACAGCATGACAGTGGGGCACAAAGAATTAGGACATATCGAGAGTTTTCTGTTGGAGCAGCGTGCTAGCTTGTGCATCCAGTGGCTGGTTCAGAACTACTAATTAGCATTGCTTCCCACAGAAATCCCAACATCATCAGTGACAAGGCATAGTGTGTAAGCCCCTTTGTAAAGGCTTTTGAGCTTTGTGCAGTTTTTATCCCATTCTCCTCCTCACTTTTGCACACACCCCAGTGTGGATGTGTGTGACACCATTTGTCCTCGGGAGTTCTCAGAAGCACCTTAGAGACAGTTGTTCTGATTATTAAGTCTCTGTAGGTGTCTTTTAGTAGAGACCTTTGGGATCTGTAAACTCTGCAGCCCCTCTGGGCTCATTACTGTTATGTGGCCAGACATGTGTCTCATCCCTCAGGCGAAGGGCATGGAACTGGTGCTCCTGTGGGTGACGGCTGTGCCTTGGTAGTTGGCTTGCACCAGCAGGGCTGTTCTGAATCTCTTAAATTGACTTTGTGATATGCCAGGAGCCCTGTTCTATCCTAGGGCCACATCTGATCCAGACAGCCACTAACTGACTGCCAGGTCTTGTAATATTAAATAAAAGCTAATTGCTATAATAAAGACTTAAATTACTTCCAGACAGATGACAGCCCTGACAAAAGCATCTGATAGTTGTTGTAGAGAGGTGCATTTCCATTACGGAGCAAAATACAGCACATTTTCTTGTTGTCTCTGGCTCTGAACTGTTTGGTGTGGAAAGCAGGGACGTAGTTTAATACCTAGAAAAGATAACAAATTTTTTTTAGTGAAATTGCATTAGTTCAGCTAACCTCTGTCACTGTGAAATAAGTAAACTATTTCTTGTTCATTTTTGTAACCTTGAATCTGACCTTGCTCTGCAGTGGAAATACCCCTGAGACCAGAGGAACAGCCTACGTGGTCTATGAGGACATCTTCGATGCCAAGAACGCCTGTGACCACCTGTCGGGGTTCAACGTGTGCAACAGATACCTCGTGGTTCTGTACTACAACGCAAACAGGGTACGTGCATCTGGGCTGGGGAAGTCACCTCTGAACAGAGCTGTCACAGAAAAACAACCCCAACATCAGTTTGTAAACACAGTTGCGTGGGTATTTTTAAGAAATAAAATCCAGACTGTTAGAGGGAGTGAATGGGATACATGGTCAGTTTCATGTTTATTTAGTGACTTGTGTGCAAAAAAAGTAACTTTGGACAAAGGGTGTGAAAAACATGCTTGTGAGGGGTGTTCTCTGGAGAAGAGGGTGCAGAAGCTGCACAGTTGCACAGTTGCAGCAGGAGGTGAGATCTTGTTTATGGGTTAAAAGTCTCTGGGTCTCAATGCCCTTCCTGTCACTGATGGTGTCCAGGGCCCTGTGACATTCTCCAGGGCAGGAATCAAACAGCACTCCGTGTGTGTGTGATGGTGATGGAGTTAACAGTGGTGCTGGCAATACAGGGAAGTAACTTGTCATAAGATGAGAGACTTCCTTTGTCATCTGACATCTTTTATTTTCCTAATTACAGGCATTCCAAAAGATGGACACAAAGAAGAAAGAAGAACAGCTTAAGCTTCTCAAGGAAAAATATGGAATTAACACAGACCCACCAAAATAAACTGATCTCTTTTGGAAAACTGTTTTCAACCGCTGCCGTCGAGTTCTTGGCCTAAACATAGGAATTTTTAACAAAGTGTAATTTTTTGTCTTATAAATTTGATAAGCTGCAATATGAATCTTTATATCTTCAGATTAGAATTAAATAAATGTAGAACATGAGGAGATCTGCTTTAATATTAACTCTCCCAAGGCAACATACCTTCTCTGTGCTGTGACCTGGTTAAGGCTGCATTGACCTGTTTCGAGCAGGAACTTTCAGAAGGAGACCGAGCAGGTTCTGTGTTTGACTGAACAAAGCAAGCCCAAGCCCATGTTTGTAACAAAGTTTCTTTCACAGACTGTAGAAGATGAACGGCCTTTTAAAAGGATCCAGCTGATAAGGGGACTCCAGACCAAGTACCTTGTTCCCAGTGACGGTGCCAGCTCTGATCAGCTGCAGTGGAACAACTCAGCTCTCACAGTACAAAAAAAAATAAAAGTGTATGGGGGCTTTGTTGTGTATCCCAGGCTTGGACTGAGGACTTGGTGTGAACAGAAGAATGCATGACCAGAATGAGGCAGTAGATGAAGGTTTTCGTTCTGATACCTGTAGTGCGATTGTTTTCTACTTGGCATGGTTGAACTGTAACACATTTTCTGTACATACATTTTTAAGTGTAGCATCTGGTGGAGGAAAAACAAATTTACATTTTTTTGGCTCTTTTTAGTACTCATGTCCTGTGTATAAAGATGAGTGTGATCCAGAGTGTGCATAACCAGTACCTTTTGGAACTGGGAAAGAATAACCTCTGCCTGTGTTCTGAACCAGCTGGAAGTTGTGTGAACATGGGTAGTATCCTGCCTTGGGAGGATTTGTTTGCATGGATGTGATGTTCCACTCCCTGACCAGACAACTTCCAACCAGTGCAGAACCAGGCCAGATGCAAGCATACTTTGCCTGAGATTTGTAATTCAGTTTTGTTTTTCAGTACATTGTACTGTCATAAAGGAATGCTCCCATTTTCTGAAATTAGATTTTTGTTGGAATCTGTTACTTGAGAAACAATGCTGTGTCCATTTGGTGAAAAAATAAATGTCTGCGTATTTTGCTTTTTTTCATCAAGGCTCGCTTCATGCTGCGCTCCTCCTGCATGTAACCTGTCCTGTTAGAAGGGAATCATTCATCACCCGAGTGTTTGATGCAGGTAGGAGCTGTGGCACATCTGTCTCCGTGGGTACAGGGATGTCCGTGTGTGTCACGGGTGACGGGACGGTGCCCAGCTGTGGGAACAACTCCCAGACCTCACCTGGAGCAGATCCCTGGCAGCTGCCCTGTGCTGTGCACCTCGTTTGGCAGCTGGAAGGGGCTCAGAGCAGTACTCACATTTACTATCTGGAGCCGATGGCAAACTAAACACTTGTCATTTTGCACTGAATGGTCCTATTTTCTTTGTTCCTTAAAGAAGCTACTACAAATTCATAAATCAGATGCTACAAAGAAAAGTTCGGTAATGGCTCATAGAGAGTGAGCCCCAAGCCAGCTCTGGGGGAAGGCAGCCATGATGGCTGAGGTGTGATTTCAGCTTTGGGTGGGTGCTTGATGTCCTATCCTGTGCCTGACCAGGGAGCATCCCATTGGAGCAGATCTGCCCTTGCACGCAGGCATTGGGGATGTGAGCCAGAGCCACTCTTGGTGTGTGATTCCTCCATCCCCGCATCCTTCCCTTAAAACTGATGCTGCTTTTTGCAGCAAGAAGCCTTGCAGCCTGCAGTAACCCTGACTGAGGTCGGGAACAGGCACTGGGAGACCTGGAACCAGGAAGCTGGGTTGGGTGAGCAGTCCCTCCCTGGCCAGCCTGGCTCCCAGGTCCTGCCCATCAGATTAACACAAACCGGGAGTTCTCAGGCAAGAACCAGGTTGCATTAAAAATGTTAAAATTAATTAAATCCTACTGGGAAATTTGCTTCTATGGGAGCATCCACAGCTTTCCAAGGGCTACAAACTGCTCTGCTCCCAAATATATAGCTCTTACATATATAAATATATATGTGCCATGTATACACGTATGCATCCATGTACCAAACACTTGGATAACTGAAATCATTTACATCAACTGCTGGGCATTGAGAAGGCTCCTTGCTGTAACGGGAACTGGAGGTGCTTGTTGTCATGCTGGATTTATGGTTCTAATAAATAATGAACACTGATAATAAATACCAGAGTACCAATAATGGTGCTGGGTGCTGCCAGCCTTGTTTTGAATCATATGCAAATACCACATTGCTTCTGTCAATAGCAGAGAGTATGGTGCTTGCACTGCAGTGTCTGTTTTGATGAGGATTTGATGCTGTTTGAAAAACACATATAAAAAGCAATTCTTTAGGGTAATAAGATTAATAAAAATTCCTTCAATGAATCCTCAAGATCAGCAGCTTTTGATTTCTCTGAGAGCTCAGCTGCCGCCTTTCATTAAATATTCCATTTCATAGTTTTTCTTCCAGTGCCTGTTCAGGGCTTTCAATGTCCCTGCACATGTAAAATGAAATAATAATTTGTACCTGCAAGACAGGGGGAATGGAAACGGAATGCCCGGAGGACTGTTTTGATGAGATCTGCTCAAGATTTTGTTTGAAATGTAATATCAAAGAACAGGGAAATGAGTTCAGCTCATGAATGGCAGAGGGGCAGTAAATAAAGCAGATGTTACCAGCCTTGGCACTCTGCATCTGTGCTGGTTTTGTGTGTGCTCACTTCCCGTTTAATTTTTCAGGAAGTAGGACATGAAATTAAGACTGGAAGGTCATTTTTTTTCCATTGATGCTGTTTAGAAATTAGTAACAAGAATATATCTGATTACACAGGCAATGACAGTAAATTTTTTCCAATCCATTATATAGGGGTAATAATTATATGTACTGTGTTGATCGATGATACAATTAAATAAATTAACGCATTCGCAGTCGAATAAAGAGCTGAAGATTGCATTTCCTTGAAGACTTAATTTCCCTAAGTATCACAAAGCACAATTAGTTTTCCTTTCAGATTTTTTCTTTTTAATGAAATTGGCATGAAAAATGTAATAATCCCTGTTTCCAACCAAGGTCTCCGCAGAGAGGAGGCGATGAGGGAGAGCTTCATCAGCCAGCTGTAGTAAGAGTTTTACGGAGTGGGTAATGGCTGCTTGTACTGTGAGGGCAGAAGGGAAGAGCACAGCAGCAGCTCTGCAGATAGAGGTGATAAGATCGAGTATGATCAGCTCTTGGAGCCCAGCAGGAACGTGGTTTCGCTGGGAAGAAACCCGGAAGGGCAGAGCCATGCCCTGCCTGTTGCCTCAGATGCAGCAGAAGCTCCCAAAGAGCAAGGCCAAGAAGGGGTGGAGGGAGCACAGGGCCATTCCAGGGTCACTCACACAATCCTTGGCATTGCCATTCGCTGCTGGGGCATTCAGGAAAGGGCCCAAACCAGGTGCTGGTCTCTGGTGAGACCCCACCTGCAGTGCTGTGTCCAGCTCTGGGGCTCCCGGCACAGGGAGGACGTGGACCTGTGGGAGCCACTCCAGAGGTGGGACACCAGGATGATCAGAGAGACGGAGCACCTCTCCCATGAGGAAAGGCTGGGAGAACTGGGATTGTTCAGCCTGGGAAAGAGAAGCTTTGGGGTGACCTAATTGTGGCCTTCCAGGACCTGAAGGGAGCTGACAAGAAAAATGGAGAGAGACTATTTACAAGGACACGGAGTAACAGGACAAGGCGGAATGGCTTCAAACTAGCAGAAGGAAAAAGAACTTTACTGTGACGGTGGTGAGACACTGGAACAGGATGCCCATGGAAGCTGTGGATGTCCCATCCCTGGAAGTGTTCAAGGCCAGGCTGGATGGGGCTTTGAACAACCTCATCTAGTGGAAGGTGTCCCAGCCCATGGCAGAGGGGTTGAAACTAGATGATCTTTAAGGTCCCTTCCAACCCAAACCATTCTGTGATTCCGTGATAACTTAGGGGTTTTTTCTATTTTGTAAAAAGCAACTAACTCAAACTGGACCATTGATAGGAACAGCTTAGACCAATGTGCTGAATCAAACTGTGTTTGACAAGCACAACAGGGCCGCACCACCTTTAACCGAGACTTTAGGAGGTGCAATCTGTGACCCAGTGGTGAAAGGAAGGCCAGCAAGAGAGGCCGGGGCAGTGCCAAAGGAGAGTGGGACCTTTTCAAATGATTTGGGAAAGCTGGTGGACATCAGATCCTGACAGATCTAATTACCAATTTTTTAACAGGAAATTATCCTGCCCTAAATAAAAGAACTACTAGTGGAGGTGTAACCTAGCTGTTGCAGTGACCTGAGATTTCCACCAAAAAGAGGGTTCTGAAAATCCCTTCATTTCATTATGGAAAGCAGAGTGAGAAAAAAATTTAGTCCACTCAGTGTATAACAACCTGTAAGATATGGATTTATGGGTTTATTAATTAACAAGCTGAAATACATGCAGCTCTGTGGGTAAAATGAACATCTGGAAAGAGAGGACCATAGGCCATGGTCCCTGGCCAGATCCCCAGTCTTGCTTCTCTGTGCTCATTCCCTCTCCCATCTCCAAGAGGTGTCACCTGGGGTCACCTCTGTAGCTTGCTGTGTGAGTACTGGAGTGTTCTCCTTACACAGATAAAACAAAACAGCACAACTGTTTGAAATATTCCCATCAGAAAAATGCAAATAGTTTATAGTCAAGTTAAAGAAAAGTAACATTATGACCCAGTGATGCTCTGGTTTTCAAAAGCAAAGAGGAAAAATGAGCCTAATGGAAAGAAATCAGACTTAGACAAGGCAAAATAACAGCACAGAGAAAGCTTTGCTCATCAGGTCCCACTCCCAAATCCAGGTGAATGACAGCCTACACATCTTCCTGTCTCCAGAGGAGAAATCAGCATTTCATGAACTCATATAAGCAGCAAATGAAACAAATATTGCTGAGTCTCAAGTGCCAGAGGCCCAGTGCACAGTAAGTTTGCAGGCTTTGTAAACAGCAGTAGCTGATGCAGGCCAAAAACCTCGGAGTGTTCAGTGGCCGCATCATCCCACAGCTCAGATTCCTTTTGAAAGGTGGATGCACATAATCCTGCTCTTTTCTAGCCTTGCTCAGCTCCAGTGGGAAATATTACAGTAGTTTTACTGTTGTAAAGGCACAGAATTAGACCAGCACTGCATGTCCTTGACAAGCAGCACCTTCCATCTCTTCAGCAGCCACATTTTGGCCAGAGTTGAGGGGCCATAGAGGCAGGGGAAATGGAGAGTCAGGAAACCCCTCTGTCCCAGCAGCTCTTACTTGCATGTACCTCTGGTCCCACAGAGATCTTCCACTGGGCCATCTCTAATAGAAGCAGTGCATGTAGCTACATGTAGTTCATATAAGAGGAATAACTAGCAAAAAATGATTGAAGAACTTCTTGCACAGCAAAAAGCATCTTGGTGGCCAGAAGAGAAAAACAGGAAGAGAAACTGTAAAGTATCAAGATTTTATTGTTTTATATATATACTTATAATTCTTAAATGAGACAGTATTTTTTAAAACAGCAGCAAGCAGAACATACAAGTTGAGAAAAGTGGCAGCGCAGGTAACTCTGTTCGGCTAATGCCCATTCATGTACAAGGTGTACACTGGATTTTTTTTTTTTGAGCACCTTTTGTGGTTTTTATTTTTTCTTGGTTTAAGTGTACAGTAAGGCAGTGGTTTTTCTCAATAAGGAATATATATATATTTATATTTATATATATTTTCAGTCATCACCGTGAATTCCTTGTACATGCAAATTAAATAAAATGTACAACTCGAAAATGTTACACCGGGAGACGTTTTTCCTCAGAGCAAAGCTTCTAATCAAAGGCAAATACGGACACCACAAAGTTATAAAAGAGAAGGGAGGCAGAGGAAACCAAGCGTCAGGCGCTACTGACAGGACAGCTCGAGCAGGGAAGGTTGGGATTCCAGTGAAGATTCCTCCCGCCGCTGGCAAGGCGGGAAGGAACGGATGGTTATTAACAGATGTCTCCAGCCAACTCCCTCGGGAAGGTTCACTCTAACCTGAGAAGCTCCACGTCAAAGAGGAGCGTGGCATTGGGAGGTATGACCCCAGGGTGGCCTGTGGCTCCATAGGCCATCTCAGGTGTGCAGGTCAACTTTGCTCTTTGTCCTAAGCTCATCTGGGTTTTGGATGGCAGAGAAAGGAAAAGAGAAGACAAAAAAAACCAGGATTAGGAGGAAAACAACAAAAGAAAACCCCACTACTTGGCACATTTACAGAATCAAGGAGTGTCGGGATCACCAGATTCATAGAATTATTCAGTTTGGAAAAGACCTTTAAGATTATCGAGTCTTGGGCTTGGAAGAAGATCTTTAAGGTCCCTTCCAACCCAAGCCACTCTATGATCTGAGTCCAAATGGTTTTGCTTCAAGCTGAAGCTGCCACAAACAGCTCAGACATGGCCTCCTCACTGCTCTGGCCTCTCACAGCAGTTATTTAAGCTGCCAGAACCAGCCTGGAAGTGACACAAAGTCTTTTTAACACAGTGTTTCGTCCATCCTGCCTATACCAGGGCCGGCTGAGCTCCTTCTGCGGAGCACAGGGTACAAGGAACAGCATCAGCAGGCACTAGGAAAAGGCCCTCAGAGCCCTCTGTTCATGAGAGATCAGTGCCCAGCACAGCCAGGTTTAGCACTTACTTCCCTAAACTCAGTCCAAGCCCTTGGGTACGCATCTCACTTACGCTGCTTATCCAGGCAGAGAGCCCTTGCCCCTGGGACGGGCAGGAATGCTGATTTCCCTCACTCCAGGCTGGCTCTGAAGGGAACTGCTCACTGAGCTCTGGAGTTATCTTCTGAGTATTTTGGAACATTTTCAGACTTCTGTTCGTGCACCTTACACTGGTGATGGAATATTTACTGGCCAGGAAACATGCCCTGATTTGAAGCAGTGATTTTAACTCAGATCTGTCTCCCAAGATCTGGCACATCACTGGACTATAGATTATGTTATAGCTCCTGTTGTGAATTGTTTCAGGTTGAATATTTTCAGGTTCTATAAAATATACCAAAGCTAGAGAGTCGATTACTTTGGCTAGAAGAAAAATGTGAGTATGAACTTTACCACATTAAAGGAGTATTCATGGCATGGGGCTGAGGGTGTCCAAGCCAATGACCTCCCCTGGTCCCCACAGAGATTTTGCATGGGGCTGGCTGTCCAGTGCTTGGATGTGTCTCTGCAAACCAGGCAATGGTAGGTCATGCCTGGGGTTTTAGGGATGAGGCAAACTTGAACTGTCAGAAGCTGAGCAGAGAAATGCAGACCCTGCTGACATCTGGCAGTCATTACACCAAGGTTTGCAAAATCCACATGCTGGACATGGAGAACTGCCTTGTTCCAAGAGACTCTGTCCATCACACTCCCCAAATCCCTCAAATCCTGGGGTGGAAGGAGACAGCCACGATCTCGACTTGTGTCAGTGATCCACTAGGAGGAGCAGGAGGGCAGTGTGTGGCCACACAGGTTTCTGGAATGGCTCTCAGCCACTTATTTTCTAAGGGACAGGAGTCAGGAGTGAGAGCGGTCAAGGAAGGGATGAACTGATTCACCCAGTGCTTGCTGCTGCTGCTTTATCTGCACTGGCTTCTGGTTCCTACAGCTCTGCAGTCCCGAGCTCTCTTAGGCCTTTCTGCAAAGCAAATAATAAATAGTCCAACTCAAATTCTTCAGAGGAAGGTGGTATTTTTCACAGTCTAGGATTCCTCATATGGACTTCTCTGACTGGAGAGAAGGGAATGTTTGCATTGCTTTCTCCATAGGGCTGGAAATGCTTGTCTCTTCCACCCCTCTCTGGAAAAGCATGGCTGCATCATTCCTCAGGGCATTGTTTCCCATTGTGCATTCTTCCCTTCTCTCTACTGAAGCATCAGAAGTTGTTCCTGTTGAAGTTGTTCCTATAAGAGTATTTGAGTAGTTGCCTCCTACACTGAGCTCTTGGATCCTGAAATGGGAAGTCAGGAGGAATTTGCACCCTGATCTCTTTCACTTGTGCACTTGAGCAGCCTCACGTGAGGGGAGCCCTCACAGCACTGCACAAAAAGCAAGACCTGGCAGTGAATTGTATTGTGTGGCTTTTATTGTGCTGGCACTCAAACTGTAATTAATGGAGGGTAGTTTTATTCCTTTCAGCACAGGGTTGGTCAGTGAATGTTTTGTAGCTGTGAGTCTGAAGTCATAAAAATGTAACAGTGCAGCTTGGTACCTTATTCAGTAAGGGTCAGAATCTGTAGCTGGGTCATGGATGTCATAAAAAATGGCAGCTTGGACTTTCATGGAGTAGCTGGAAAGAGGTCACTCCGTAAAACACTGCCACCTCAACGTTTTAGAGGCCACTATCTCTAAACTGTCTGTGGAGCTGCCCATGGGAGAGAGACAGGGCTTATATGGCACCGGGGAGGGGACTTCACCTCTCCCCTCCTAAATGCATACCATGGGGAAAGGCTCATGAGCAGGGGATAGCCCTGGGTGGATGGATGGATGGATGGATGGATGGATGGATGGATGGATGGATGGATGGATGGATGGATGGAAACTGCAGGAAATACTGTGTCTTGTCACCACTGCCCTGGACATTGCTGAACTCACACATCCTTCAGCCAGCTCCAGGTTCAGCCACAACAATTTATTAGTACCTGTGTAACCCCTTCTTCAAATCCTTTAATGACTTCTTGCCTGCCAATCTTGAACCTGAAAGGCTTGTTTCTGTCTCTGGAGGAATCAAACTTCTTTCCATTTTGTAGCATTCCTGCCAAAACAAGACACACAGTTTCAGTCTGAGCTACATCTAAATTTAAGTGCTGGAGGAGAGGGAAGGAGTGAAAAATTAATGTCTTGGTCACATCAGCTGCTCATTTCCATTTTCACTTTGAAGCCTCAAGGCAGGAGAGGCAACTGCAGTGGCACCCTATTGTTACCTTTGCCTTCCTGTAATTTAGGGTCTAAAACGGAAATATATTATTTTTATTATTCTCAGCGCAACAAGTTATAACCCACACTGCACCAAACACTGCACCGACATACAGAAGAGCTGTTGCTTGCACAGTGGAGCTCCCTGCACAAGTGGATAAAAGCAGGCAAGGAACAAGTGGGAGGCAGCAGAAGAGAGAATCCCAAGGCAGGTGCCTGATCCAGGGCTGGCCCTAATAACGTGTGTTACACAAACGGGGCCATCCCACACCATGTGCGTGAAACTTCCACACAACGTGACAACTGCTTGTGTCTCCTCCTCATACAGAGAGAACAGAAGAGACTCTGCATTCACAAACACGAAAACAGCATTTATATGAATGTTCTACTACCCTGGTTCTTCATGTTCTCATTCAGCCACGAGAGACAGTCACAGAACACGTTACTCGTTCCTTTGGATGGGCACTGTTTCAATCTGTGGGGTTTGAACACATGCCCAGATTCCTCAGCAAATGGGCAAACCTTCACAGAGCACTACATGATTGACTATTCTCCTTCTCTTTTCAAAGAGTGAATAATTATGGTAGCTTTCAATTTAGAAGTACCTGGTACTTTAAATGCTTTATTCTGGATATTGCAAGGTTGGGCTGATATTTACACATTAGAATCAATCCTTTCTTTGTAGTGCTGTAGTAGCAATGTTGTGGGCATACACCATGACTCTCTTATGCAAGGGCTTGTACAAAGAGAAGTTCATTAATCTGAAAAAGACTCTGGTTGAAAAGAACATTAAGAAGTCCAGCTTTGAAAGAAAATGCTGAGAAAAAGTATCTTTAAGATCCAATACCAAAGATACAGTCTTACTAGTTTCTTTCCATTAAAGCAGCTATATTAACAGACCAGCTTGATGCACAAATTTTATTCTTCAGTGAAAACCATCAGTTATTGTCCAACAGCAAAGAGGCATATTTTACTTGCTTTAAAAGTCTGTCCTATGAATCAAAGGTAAAAATGAAGAGATGTGCCAGAATGAAAAACAGAGACTAAAAAGGTAGGATTCATTTTACCAACTTTTAGGCTTCTAAGATGTAGCCAGCTACTTCTGAGCTAAATACTCAAGTCAGAGAAAACAGGTAATCAAGTCAGAGAAAAATGCACTTTCAGGGAGCAATTAATCTAACTAGATCTAGGGATGTACATTAGGACATAATGAATCACAACCTAGCAGTGCCTATTTCTGTGCAATGAATAAAGGGAAGTCCAAACAACAGCTCAGACACAGATGTCTCCAAATTCATTAGTATTTAAATCAGTGGAAGTGGAGTTCTGGACTTGCAGTTATGAGCACATGGTGTTTGATTATTCCAAATAATCAAATGGGGTTCTCTGTCCAGATATTTTACATCAATATTAAAACCAAATGCCATAGTAAAGCAAATTAGCCACTAGCCAAGTCCAACATTTGTCCAGGTTGGTCCTTCAGACACACCTATGTATGTGCCTAAGGCCTTAGAAAGAAAACTGTGGAATAACCTGCCCATAAGGAATGTTTCATAACCATTACCATTAGTGCCTGACATAATCCTGTTTTTTCACAGTAAAATAATTCAGTACTGTATGTGTGCTCTGATGCAAGTACATAGAGTCACAGAATCAGTGAGTTTGGACAAGACCTCTGAGATCTTCGAGTCCAACCTCAATGCCACCTTGCCAAACAGAGCATGGCACTGAGTGCCACATCCAGGTGACTCTACCACCTCCCTGGGCAGCTCATTCCAATGTCTAGTCACCCCTTCTGTGAAGAAATTCCTCGTAATGTCTAACTAAACCTCCCCTGGCACAGTTTGAGGCCATTTCCTCTTGTTCTGTCACTTGTTACTTGGGAGCAGAGCCCGACCCCCACCTGGCTGCACCCTCCTGTCAGGGAGTTGTGGAGAGCCAGAAGGTCCCCCTGAGCCTCCTTTTCTCCAGACTAAATAAACACTTCCAGCTCCCTCAGTCACTCCTCATAGGATTTACCCTCAAGACCCTTCCCCAGCTCTGTTCCCTTCTCTGGACTCACTCCAGCCCCTCAGTGTCCTTCCTGAATTCAGGGGCCAGAACCGGACAGGAACTCAAGGTGTGGCCTCACCAATACTGGGGGAAATTCACATATTATGCAATGTATCAGCTCTGTGACATCCACAAACCCCTCCAGGCAGGCTGGGAAGCCACAGCAGCTCCTGCACAAGGTTTTCCAGCTATAGACTAAGACAGATTCATTCGTAATATAGAAATTCAGCATGTACTAGGGGAGGGCAGGCAGGGAGAAGCAGCTCAGGGGGAACTCTCAGGCATATCATATAATCCTTTTTGAAGCATTTGATCTTAAATTTAAGTGACAGTCCTTCCTCACAGCACTTTTATTTTTAAACACATCATAAAATCTTATGATTCTATGAAATGGAAGGAGACTATTACAGAATCCCAATATTTAATAGTTTTAATATTAAAACTTAGTACTGTCATTACAGTTTGCATGTTAAAAGCAGTATGCAAACATTAATTATTCATCACATCAGCCCAAGGAGGTAAAAAAATATTTATTATAAAATAGCCTCAGTCTGGAAGTTCAGATTCAGATGCAAAGTTCCACAACACTTTAGCATGCATTCATTTCACTTTGTAACTAAATCCTATTAAAACTCAGCTTAAAGCTCTGATGGTTTACTAAACACTCCACATCAAACCAGTGGCAGAATCAGAATTGACTCTTCAGAGATTCTGGCAACAGCTCCTGGACAACGTTTCCAATTTAAAATAACATCTCCATCTGCCCACGAGCTTGCTAGTTTGATACACCATTTAAAAATGAATTCATTTCACTAGAAAATGGCCACAGAAGATGTGTTAGGCCTTGTAGAAGAAATCAGGCTTTTCTGTATTTACAGCAACATCCTATTTTCAGCAATAGCTGAAAATTCATGAAGTTATGAATTCATAAATGTAACTTCCTCTGTCATCACCTTACTGCTTTTGGAGAACAAACCGGGATGCAAAGAGTCAAATGCATCTGTATTCACTGAAGCTCCAGCAGGAGGGCCAGTTTTTATGTGAGTGCCCTTTAAATGCACATCCAGTCTAGAAATGAGTCAGAGACTCCATGTGCCCTGAAGAAGTTCCAATACGCATTTAGACGTGAACTTTAGATCTTTTTTATCTCTGTTTCTGAGAGCTAGAGTTGGCTATGCAGGCTCCTGGGAGCTAAAACAGCACAATGCTGTATTTTCTCTCTTGCTAATGCACCAATTGATTTTTTTTTTTTTGTGAAAAAATTGATTTAGTTAATATTCTTCAACAAGGACAGATGCCCATCTTCAGCCTGCATCTTTATTTATCTAGCTAACAGCAAGGAGAAAAAAACCACAATCTGGAACTCAACAACGACATTGTTTTGCAAGTCAGAACAATCAATAAGAGTTTTGACTGAGCAAGGACATCTAGATACCTACACGGTTACTTGTTAAAAAACCCTTAGGTTTCTGAAAGGGAACAATCATTGTATTAAAATAATTAATTGTACAAACTTGGCTATCAGAATATGGCATGGAGTTGAAAGCATCCTGATCTACAAGGCATCCTAATTGAAAACCAGGTTTTAAAAATTAAGTGGGTGTAGAAAAGGAGACATTTCAGATCATGGGTCCGACTGAATCACTGATATTGAGCAGATTAGAGGGTAGATGGATCCTTTTGTTAAGGAACATGACCACGGATCCATCCAAACTGCCAGGACTACAACACCATCTGGGCTAAACTGGCAGTGAAAACACAACTTCAGGTGAGGTTCAAACACAAGTTATTACTTCTTATTAAAACACAGGTGTGTCTGCAGCTGTGTCTGCACTACTTTTAACACTGCACTACTTTAGCTAAGATCCCATCACTGAAGTCTGTTTCCTAAGGGGAGAGGTCTAATGAAATGACACTGTCTGCACTTGCCTAATAACTTCTGAGTCTTTGAGGCAATTTGAACCCCATTTGGCAGAGGAATAGGGATCCCACCAACATTAAGATCCCATGCATGTAATGAAAAAAATCCGCGTAGAAAGAAGAGCCTTTAAGAGTTTCTACCAAGAGCAAGGCTAAACCTTCGTTATCAGAGAAACTCTGTTATTGAGGAGAGGTACGAATGGAAAGGCTGGACCACAGACTAAGTTTCTTTTTGCTTCCGTTTCTTCTTTCATCTGAGAATGATTCAGCTGGGAATGTAGGCAATCACATAGCACAAATCCACAGAGCCAGCCCAGCTATTAGACACCTAATACACCTACACCTACCAACAAAACCCTGCCCCAAATCATGGCCAAATTATTATCCATACAAAGGATGGATGGAGAGAGAACACTGAAGACCATACACAGATAGTCTGTCAAGCTTCTGCCTGAACCTGGAAAATTAATGTGTAAATTCCACTACTAATGTTATCCAATTCAAAGGTAGAAATTGTGTCTCAACTCGTCATCCAGGCTACTCCTATGGTTAATGGAGAAAGAGAGGTATCTCCAAGCATGATCCATCCCACCTAGATTTAGATGTTAGGGCTGAAATAACCGCCTGGAACTATTTATCATTCTCAGTCAATTACCTTACAAAAGTTAAACCAAGTGCTAGGCTGCCAGGTGTTTATAGGGCCCAAGTGAGGCAGTATTAACTCAGCCATCCATCCCTAAATCAAGTAGACAAAATTGCATCCCAAGCTTCACTGACTTCAGTGTTTACTAAATTATTTGTCTCTGCAGTGTTGACAAATTCTGGGAATCAGAAGACAAGATCCTAAACCAAGACAAAAAAAGAGAGCCCTTGATTTCAGTAGTTGCTCTCTTTTTATCCTGTACAATGGGATTCACTTACCTCTCAAGTATTGATGGGATAAACTAAATAAGTAGGTGACTTCCAAAAACCAGCATCATTCATCTACAAAGTATTCCATTCCCTTGTATTTTCAAACAGTAGTTATCCATGGAACGTAAAGGCAATACATATGCTTGAAGACAGCTACTTCCTGAACACTTTTTGGCAGCAGGAAGAGGGGCAGATATTCAGAAGGTGTTTCTAGGACACTATCATGTTTCATTTTCATTATGTAGACCAGAGGCTCTTCAGTACAGGGACTATATTCTGATGCTTCTCAATGCCATCACCTTTCCAATTATGCCCTGTAATAAATCTGTGCTGTTAGGAACATGTCATTGGCTTTGGTTCCTAGGATTTTCCAAGGAGTTAATGTTGCTGTGGGTTAAGAACTTTTCATCTCAAGTGTTTCTTTTTTTCCTCATAAATTTCATTGTTTCTATGTCAAGATACATCCATATTGTCAGGAGAATATCATAAAGGCTAGAAAGGCTGATCTTCCCACCATTTACAACACGCAACTATTACAATATATATAAATTATATATATATAATAGAGATAAACTAATATCCACTTTTAGCATGGAAAATATATTATCAGGAAGGTTCTAGTAACTGCACAAAGTCCTTGTGTCAGCATTGATGCCTTCCCAGTGTATAGAGGAAGGCACCGTTCAGCACAACTGTGTAGGAGTAGAGGGAGAAACACATCCATAAAGCCACAAATCACATCCCAGGCTGATTCACACCAGCGGTGTTACTTGCATTTTACATTAAAATAGATCAGTTCTCTTCAGGATTCAGTCCTGACACACTATGCCAAAGCACTCCCTGCACTCAGTGGCGAAGCACCACCTTACCTTGTGGCTGAGTCTCAAGCTAACACACCTGAAAAACATGTGGTTTCCCATCACGAACAAAAACAATTCCACTATGTCTTGGTGTTAAATGCAGAGATGTGGGCAACAGTTTTCTAGGCAAATACAGTCGGTGCCTTGTGTTTCTGCTTCCCAGTTACCTAACCCAGCTCTCCAGCTCATTCCATCAGAATCCAGATGTGCATCAGCCAGACATCTCACACTTCTTCCATCTTAATTTCATTATTATCTCAAAATGCAATTCACAGTTTTACACATTTTTGTCATAACAACGGCTCCCTGTAACCTGTAGCTACACCTGGCCACAAGCCTCCTCCTGCAAACAACCTCAACACAGTGAGTAGCACACACCTCTGATTTCCTTGATTTGACTTCTAAAGCAAACTTGTCCGGACAAATTTGTCATCTCATCAATTTTACTGATGGCCACTGTAATGGAAACAGAGAGTGTTGAATGTGAGCTGGAAGATGCTTTCATTCCCTATGCTATGTTGGAATAGGGGCCATCTTAGGGTGTCCTGTCTGGGGACTTTGGCAACTGAAGCGAGAAGGGAAGCCTGGCTTTTCAAGTGAAAGGCTCAAGAACAGAGGTTTAGTACCACTGCAAACACTCAGTTTTATCCAGCTAACATTTCCTCTGTATAATATAAACAAAGTCTTATGTGGAGAAAAGGATTTACTGTCTTAGACTGCATTTTCCTGACAGTTTGCAGCCACTTAAGAAAAAATTATTAATATTTTAAGGGAATTTTCAGTCTAGAGGGATAATAGTTGAAGAAAAGTGGGGAAGGGGAGATGCACGACTCTGCAGCATATCAGCTCTTTACCACAATTATTTTGTTTTGTCTAGAAAGGCAAGAGCAAGGACTTGAATGTGCCATTTGTTGCCATGACAAACAGACTCAAAGTGAAGAAGTGGGAAATGGATAGCAGTGGTGGGCACTTTCCAGTCCCTGCTACCGCAGCACACTTCAGTAATGCTTCATCTTTTGAACACAGGCAGCCTTGCTGCTTCATTTTCTTCGTGTATTAGATACTCATATATCTTTAATGTGGAGTAAGAGCAGCACAATCCATTATTTATTATGCAGCTGACAGCATGCAATGAAGACACAACAGACAGCTCTTCAATAATGCATCACCGTGGGCTATGAATCACTGTTGCATACAACCACAAGACAATATGAAAGAACCTTGCACTCAGCTCGACTTCACAGCCAGGAAAATTACCTGCAGTTGTCTAGTTCAGTCTGCTGAAAGGCGCTATTCTGTCCTAGAGGCTTTAGGGATTTGCATAGTTTAAAGAGAAGGAAAGTAGATTTACCTTCAAGGGAGATATGAAGCTCACTAAGCATATTCTACATAAGTTATAAAGAGACCAAAACAATTCCTCTGGTATTCCGTCACCTTAAAACAGTCATTGTATTTTAGTTTGATTCTGTTACTGTTACAAAGTTCAGCTGTAAAATATACATGTACTGCAGCATAAGGCAAATTTCATTTGAATAAGCATGGCAGAATCAGGTCAGTGTGGGCATGCTAATGAGGAGGACGATAGATGTCTAAAGCAGCGTTTTAGAGAGAATATATTAATACAGAAATACTTTGCATCTCTTGTGTCTCTATCCCTAAACACCATGTCTTGTAACACAGGGACTGCAGGGAGAGAGAATGTTCCTCACTGGTCTGGGTCTTTCTGTCCCTGCCCCCTGGTAGCAGCCCAAAAGCACAAAGAACAGTTCAAGCATGGCTGTAATACAAAGAAAAGAGTCTGCAAGCTTTCCCACACAAACACAAGCAGCAGAGTTTGCCCAAAGAATTTTGAGCACCTAGTGTACCATGAGAACAGGACAATACAATAATCTCTTTTTTTTTTTAATTGTGGTTTCATTCTCAGTCCCATCCTATGCCACATGTATTCCCTTCCCTCCTCCCTTTTTGTTTCATGGTTGCTATGTTCTGGGGGTATGGATTTGACATTTTAGCCTGTAGCACATACACAACCGTGCAGGTGACCTCCCACTGGGAAGTCACACACTTCCGTAGCAGGTTAAACCTCCCTGAAACAGGTGTGAATGGGACAGCCACTGTCTATCAGGGTACGGCACAAGAAGGGCTCAGGGTGGGACCCCAGAGCTTCTGAACACAGATCTGGGTGCAGGGAGCATGGAAAAACACCAGAAAAGCATCTTCAGAGGGCACTTGGGGTAAAAGGACCAGGTTCTTAATTCCTCCTCTGCTCAGGGAAGAAACTGCCAGAAGAAACACCTTCCCAGCCCAGCATGACAATACTCATCAGCAGTCAGGTGTGCTCTAATGATAAGCTGTTCTCAAACTGGGCATTCTTTGGTTTTCAACTGTCTAGACTTGTAGTATGTTTCCTTCTAAATAAATTTGTGCTAAAATTCTTAATTTAAGTGCAACACTTCTGATTCCCTTGGCTTAAGCTAGCAACAGCCTAGTGACAGATCTACCCATCTCTAGTAGGGCACTGAATTAAGAGGCTATGCAGAGAATCATAGAATGGTTTGGGTTGGAAGGAACATTAAAGATCATCTCATTCCAACTCCCTGCCACAGAGATTCCACTAGATCAGGTTTCTCTGGGCCCCATCCAGCCTGGTCTTAAACATTTCCAGAGATAAGGGAATCCACAGCTTCTCTGGCCATACCCAAAGACAATAAATTGGAGCCTGAAAAAGTATATTATTTATGTGTTACCACTTAACACCAAGATGTTAAAATGGTATGTTAGCTTTTAGGGCCTTTGGAACTGAAAAATAACATTTGTCCCCACATCCCTGGTAAATGAATGCTCTTTCTTTCCCACAGGTCCTTGTTTACCCGGTTCTTTATCACATCCAACTTTCTGAATGCTCAGCATGGCTACAGCTCCTTCACAGAGGAGTGTTCTACTGAGACTCATCTTGACAGACGCAGCAATCATCTAACATCATGCAAAGGACTTAGCAGCTACTCTGTTCTTAAATAAGACGGAGAAAGGGAAAAACATTCTTGGAAAAAGAGAGAAACACACAGGATGCAACCAGAGAAGTAAACAGTTCATAAAAATGTGTGTTTACTGAGCCATGCAAGAAGGCACAGTCAATATGCCAAGATTACATATACTCTAAGTCAGAGGCAGACACTGCTGTTCCACCATGATCTCATATGTACATAAAACATACATAATGCAGAAGTCCAGTGCTCTTCATCCAGGGTGTCCAACTTTTTGATCTAGACTGGTCAGACATCCCTGTAATATATCTTATTTTAGAGATGTGGTATAACCTTCCTGGCTGGCATTATGCAATAGCCCCTCCCTTCGCAAGTGTTTGGAGAATTCCTGGGGAGTCATCTGCTCCTGCCTGCAATTCCATGCAGAAAAACGAGACATTACTTCACTGACACCAATTTGAGGCCACCATGGAACCTCACCCCAGCATAACACACAGAGTTTCCAGGGTGATCAGGTGAAACACACTGCTGGTTCACTCAAGGGACGAGTCCCTTGCTGGGATGGAAAAGGCATCTTGATTCTGCGCTCGCTCCACTGACATGGACAGACTGCAGACTTCTAGGTAGCTAAAGACAGTCGAGCTTAATTCCACCCAGAATTACTTGATGACAGTCAAGATTAGTGAAAAAATGCAGCCTAAAACCAAGCTGGTTTTGATTTGTCCACCAAATGCCTTCCAGTGGATTATGTTGCCTGAGGTTCTTTAGACTTGGTGACCACAGATCAACCCAGTCATTTACAGTGTACCAAGACACACAGCAACCCTGCTGTACGAATCACAGAAGGTAAGAACCCCTTCTAGTCTATGAACAAACTCTGAGAAGGCTTCATTAACAAGCTATGGATTGGGAAACCTTACTGTTTTGTCAGAAGTTCAGCCTACCATTAACATCAGATAAACCCAGCACTTTGCTGAGCAGAAGCTTTGTTGTTTGCTGCAGCACTCCAGTAGAGAAATGTCTTATTTTACTTTTCTAGACCATCATTTAAAAAGGTATATGAGATACACTCATCAAAGAGACAAATCTTTCCATGGATGTACGGTTTGCTCTCCCCACCTACTAGGAACACAACCACTTTCACAAAAAAAGGAGTATTTTTGCAGTATTGTTTTCAATGTAAACAGTGTTTTACATGCTCCAAGGCAGATCCTGTCAGTGTCATAAATATAATTCTGCCTGTAAACTTTGAGTTTATTCTGAAATAACATTACTATGAAATTAATGTTTTTGCCACATTTGTTTCCTATTTTTGTTCATCATTCCTGATGTTGCAGATTCTCTTTGATGTGAACTGGCACAGTTCCCCTGATATTAATGGAAGTACAAAAATATATGTAGCAGTTTGAGACCTGGATCTCAGTAATTTAAATCTATGTTGAATCATGCACTTGGGACTATTCTCCAGAGCAGAATCCTGCAAGAATATGGAACACTGTAGATCTGCAATCAGAGCAAAAAGCTGGATGTCAAAATGAATAGGTTGTGTCACCAGACAGCTGTGTAAGTATAACTCACCTTCATTTTATTCCCTGTGAAACGAGCATTGTAGTTTCACCAAGGTCAGCCAGTCAATAGCATATCCAGCAATAATGTTATTAACTAATATACTTTGCCTTGGATATCCTGAAAGGCTTCATTCAGTAAGCCTTTAAAGTATCTTCCAAGCAGAAAGGAGCTATTAACAGCACAGTTAGTTCTTATAAATAGGTCTTTTCCATCTCTAAGTTTTTATCTCAGTGATCTTATAAACAAACTATGGAAAAAGTGGCAGCTGTTATCTTGACAGATGGGTCTCAGGCATTGCTCTGCTGGACAACAGAGTCATCTCTCTGAAGAACAATAGGAATTTCCAAGTGCCTGTATCTATTTCCATCTCCTTAATAAGCCACTCATGTCTTGGGCAGTGAAGAAGCAAGAACACAAAATAAACATTTTAAGGGATACATCTCAGAGACAGGTGTAAGAAGAGGGGTATCACCTATTAGGGACTTTCCCCTTGTGTTTTACTGAAGTGAGAGACAGAAAAAGAATCAGAAGTTTCTCACAGAGGCAATAGGGACAAACAGGCACTTCCAGAAGGTGAGATACAGAAAGCCTGTGCACCAAGTGAACTGAAGCCGATAGTCAGGTAGCAGAACACAGTAAGTACAAGGATGAACCACAGTTTTAATCCCTTTCTAAAATTTAGCATCATCATCCATTTTGGATGTAGAGCTTTGAATCCAGTTTTAAGCACAGAAACAAGGCTGAGAAAGTTCATCCATTTTCAAGGGTGGTCGAGAGAGTGGTATTGCCACCCACCTTTCCTATCACAGACACTTGTCAGGCACTAAGACACCTTAACCCTGAATTTAAACCCATGTTCTTCACCTTTTCTGATAGTATTCTCATCATCAGACAACTAAACACTCAGTGGGATCACTCCCTATGCTCCCTCCTTGAATATGTATGGTAGCTGGAAATGGAGAACAATGGAGTTAGGAGAAAACTAAACAAGTCACAATTACAGAGGTCAGTGGCATGAGCAGAGATCTGGATCCCGGTTCACAGACTCACGGAACCATAGAATGGTTTGAGTTGGAAGGGGCCTTAGATCATCTCGTTCCAATCCCTCTGCTATGGGCACTTCTCACTAGCCCAGGATGCTCCAAGCCCCATCCAACCCAGCCTGGAACACTTCCAGGGATGGGGGCACCACAACCTCTCTGGGCAACCAATCCTTGCTCCCAAGACTTTTTAGATCAGCAGTGCCTGATGTGTAGGGTTTGTCCCTACATTATCCTCACTGCCTTTACTGGGAGTTTGAGGATGGACTGCACAGACCATAACACTTTCCCAGATGCAAAAGTATTTGCACACTCAGGACTGCTGCAAACAAAAGACATTGTAAATTAAGCCAGTTTAGATATTACAAACAGAAATAGTAGTTAGTCCATAGACACAAACAATAGAGACAAACATTGCCAAAAATACCTCAACAGCACAACAGAGTGGAGAGCAACACAAGTTGAGCATGGACGAAACAGCAAAGCACTACATAAACAAATGTATTATTACACCAACAATGAAAAGTCTGAAGATTTCAGACTCTGCAGTGAAATGTGCAATATTATAATCTGAAAACGCAAAGACTGAGATAGAACATACATTGCATAACTCACAGGGACTGCTGTAGACCAGACTGTGCTCTATCCCAGGTCACACTATCTCTTATAATCCCAGCATGTGTAACTGAAAAAGTAGCATCTATATGAGCAACTTGCTATGTGATGTCAATAAAAATCTGTTTCTAGCAATCAAATGGCAAAAACATTCAAACCACAGTATCAAAGGGTGTTTTTCTGTGGAAAAAAAATCAATGTCCCGTTCAATTCAAAACTTCAGAGAAAATACAGTTCAGGGTTGAATGGAACGAAACATTTTGCTTTAGAAAATAATAAAAAGAAAAGGCTTATGTTCATCTGAAATGTTTCATTCTAGTGAGACTCCACTGCTTGGTTTTCTGATTACTAGTATTTAAATCTATTTAAAATTCAGCTTTGATGAGGTCTAAGGAGTTCTTGAGCACCACAACCTTTCCAATTATAAAACACCAAATATCGTTTAGCTACACCCAAAGTAAAAGACATCAGAGTTATTAAGGAGCAAATACAAAAGGAAAAGAGAAAAGTTTGTATTCATAAGAAGCTTGCTGAAGTGGAGGCATATCAGATAAAATTCAAGTATCCGGACAGCCAAACCAGACAAAAGAAAGGCAGAACCGACCTAAAATTTGGATCAAAGAAGCTGAGATTTATATGAGAGGGATACAGTTACCTAGCCTAAAATAATCATTCATCCAGACACTTGGGTATTCTACACTGTTTTTAAAAATAATTGAACAGATCTCCTCTGACCAGGTAACATGGCTCACTCTGTAATCCATAAGATCTAATGTTATGGAACATGCAAACAATTGATTTAAGCTTCTGGTTCCATTTCCCCATTTTGCTCAGCGAAAAAAGAGGCTTGTGGCAGTTAATTTCTCTCCATTTTGGGAACCATTTTAATGCTTACACACAGATCTGCTGATTTACTGGCTGCCAGCACAGGGAGTTTCAGTGATGCTGCTCACAAGGGCAGCAATCACCCAGGATACTGGGTCTTTGGAAATCATTCATCAGACTTTTAAGTACTCTGGCTGTTTGCATCATAAAACACTTGCCAAGAAAAAAGGAAATAAAATGGAAAATTACAGCTATTATAATATTTACTGTATCGAAAGTCTAAGACAGCCACAACAATTCTGGTAATTCAATTCTTGATCTATGCATATTTCTGTAATTTTTGTGTGCTTTGCCTTTCTCAGTCACAACATCATCTGCCTTGCCTGTGCACTGTGTGCCCTAGTGTTTGCCTTCTAGCAGGAGGATTAAATACTGCCTTCTGTCCTTATGGATCCTCACTTTTTTACTTGCTGTTCACAGCCTTCTTGGAGAGGTGACCACACATTTCAAAGCCCAGTAGGGTTGCTATTTAGCAGCCAACTCTCCAAGGAAAAAAACCAACCTGAATATCAATTTTTGAACAGCTTACAAACGACCCAGCGAGCCCTTCTGTGATCTGCCCTTAGTACTAAGGTGCCTTCCACAACATAAACAGCCTTTCCTGCAAAAATCTGAGCACCTGACTCTGGAGATTATGACACCAGACTCCTAGACAGCAAATCTCGATTAACATTTTGCTAAACAGTTTCAGAAATACATCCTCCATCATTGCTTCCCAAGGGTTTAAAAGAAAGTAGCATGAATTTAAAACAAACAAACAAACAAACAAACAAACGAAAAACCCCTGGTGATTTGTACCCACATGCACTTGGGATTGCAACACTGCATTAAGCAGAGGAGTCATTTTCGGAGCAAATATAACAGTCTGCTTCTGTTCAGGTGTAGTATTTTTCTACCTCTGTTATACCAGATTATGTGTTTAATACAGGCACAGTGCACCCTGCAAGCAGCCAGAATTCCAGCAGTGTTTAGTTGCATCTCTTTTCCCAAACTCCTTTGTAGGACCATGAAACCTAAATATTGGTGCATTGCAGATTGTCATTTTTAGCTGCTGCAATACCCTATCTTGTTTTGGTCCCTACTGCCAGATGACATCATCTTGTAGCAACTTTTTCAGTGGAACAGCCAATGCTGCTTTTCCCAGGATATTGTTGACTAGAAATCCAACAATAGCATATTTTCTTTTTTTTTTTTTTTAAAGTCTTCCTGCTGCAAATAAGACTGGATGGATGGGAAGGAAGGGGAAATTAGAGAATCCTGTCAGCAAGAAAGATCACAGGGGGCCCTGTGATCTTGTGCAGTTACCGTTGTAGTGCAGCCTGAAGCTGGATCATTTCTACACCCAACAAACACACGAGCAATATCAGGTCTTCAGAGCTGGTGCATGTGTGGATGCATAGAATTCTATTATCTCACATCAGCTTGAGCTTTGTGTCATGTTCTCTACCTAGGAATCTAATAACACCTAGAGGTGAAGCCCTAGCACTGAAAAAAAAACCAAACAAACACCAAGCAACAAAACACAGAAGGGTCTTGTTTGCCACGCTGCAATGATTTCTGCTACAAATGCTTCACAGGCTGAGAGCATGACATCTGGCTGTCATGTAACATGGAGTTATAAGACAAAATATATTTGTCTTGGCCTCCACATCAAGTTTGAATTTTAGGGATGCACTGTGCACATTCAAATGAAATACCAAATTTCCTCTGGGTGAGCTCCAAGACCTGTGTTGACTCTTGGTCTTGCTTAATAAAAAGGGGAGGTAGATTTAAACTACAGATTTTTGTATTTTTTTTTTCAAATGATCTAATGCTTTGCACAGCCATTAAAACGACATGGAGTTTCACGTATGACATGAAGCTGATAGTGAGCATTTCTATCTATGGCACAATTATGTTTTTACTCTAAGGCAGACAGACTCCATCCCAGTGACTGGGAGAACGTGTTATCTGATCCCTAATTGGTTTAACAGTCCATGGAACCTTTTCAGGCTGGTGCCCAGATATGATCTTTATTTCTGTCTTTGTGGTGACAGTGCTACTCAACTGAGTGCCTTGGGCCATGTCTGCATTTGGTTGCTTACATCTCAATCATTTCAGCTCAGAAGAGAACACAAATCAGCGTCACCTGTATTTTTAAGGTTACAGGAACATGCAACCCTTGTTCTGATCTTGTTCTGATCTTGTTCAGAGCAGCTTCACATCCTGTAGGCTCTGCTAAAGTGTTACAGAATGCAAAGCAGGGGCTCTGCTTTTTTATCTGCTTCAGAAGCCTTTGTGGAGATTAGGAAGTGTTGCTCTGCTGTCTCCCACCTTGCTATCTGGACACAGAAGTTCTATGCCACCTTGCTATCTGGACACAAAAGGTCAGGTTTCAAGCTGGGGTAAATCAATTGAACCTCAGAAAGGTCAATAGAGCAACGCGAGCTCATACCGGCTGAGGAGAAATTCTCACCGAGCCATTCCAGAGATATGAGACTTGGGACACAGGGTTTTCCCATCCTACACTCTCCTATAGCTATTTTCTATCCTCTTACACAGTTTCCCTAGCTCCCTAAATAGTCTATTCAATTTCTTGCTATATATTTTTTTTCTCACTCACTGTATTTATAGACAATTTGCCTTCCTGAAAGCCAGAAAATAAACACGTTCTAAACCTTGCACCACAAAGATTTACTAATATGGAATTACTCTGCTAGACCTAGGACTAATAAACCTTGGCGGGATTATAAAAGATACAGTGAGAATATCTGCCCACAACTTACTCCTAACAGTAAGAAACAGTTTCTTCATTTGTCCTTGTTCCAAGAGTCTACTGAGAGGCTAGGAAGGAGAAATGATAGAGCTTCTCTCAACATCCTTGCACACACACTTTGAAAGGACCACAACACAAGAGAGATCTTTGTGATTTAATTTGTGTGAAGAAAAAAAAAGATGTGTATGACACACAAAAATAGTTAAGTTTCAAAACTTTTTACTGCAACAGCAGAACATGACAAAAATTAGTGTGTTGGCTGACCATGGAATAAAATGAACATGTTTCATTACCTTAAGTTAATGACTGTAATTTTTTTTAAACACAAATTCAAAGAAAATTGAGCCAGGTTTATTTTGGCTGGGTGTGCTGCATTTGTGTGACTGCTAAATATAGGTAAATCAAACCAGAGCTCCCTACTCAAGTTTGACCCTATATTAATAGAAGTATGCATGACCCTGAGACACTCCTACATTAGTTAGTCTGAGTCAGGGCAGACTCCCTGACTCATCCAAATTGCACTTCTCATTTTGGGTAACAGTGGCCTGGATGTCACAGGAGGGGCAGTAAGCGATACTTGTATTAACACCTTCATTTTTGGAAATTCGGTGTGCCTGCTACAGGCAGCTTGAGGAAGGAAGGCAAAAAATAAATAAATCAAACTCCGGCTTGTATAGAGAGACAGCCATCCTTCCCTGTGGGTGCTGTCAGGAACCCAGTTCCACAGGAAAGTGCCAAGGAACAAATCAGATAGTGTGTACAAAAGGAACAAAACCCCTCTATCCTGCTGTTTACTTGTGCCATTAAACGTGTATGCCTTGGGGGAATGCCAACCTGCCCCCAGGAAAATCCGGCCCATCTCGAAAAGAGTCATCATTTACCACTGAAAAAAAAGAAGGAGCAGGGGTAGCGAGAGGCTAAGACGATCGGGTTTAACTTTCGCTGGCCCGAAGCCAAATATGCAAGCAAAGGCTTAAGAGAACTTTCTACTGATGTCTCTGTGCCAACAATAGATGTGGACAGGACAAATATTTACAGACTGAAAGTGGAGGGAGACTAAACGGGGGCAGCCAGACTCTGCCTGAAGTGCTTATTATACCGCTCAGGGGCCGAGGTGACTGCAGGCCGCAGACAGGACGGGCCGACTCAAGCCGCAAGATCTTCTCACACGTCCTGTGCCGTGCCCGCCTCCCTTTCCCCGGGGGGTATTAATAGCAGTGCAGTCACACTATACATCCTACAGAATAACCACCTCACTCTGAAGTGAGCCCAGGCAAGGCTGCCCGTGGGCTAAAACACGTTGAAAACAAACAAAATGGTCCTGGAGACCTGGTGGAGGTGAAGACTCTCGAACTCCATGCCCTGAACACTCTCTTTCTCTATCCATGTCTCTGAGGTCACCTCACTCTATAAGTGTCTCTCCTCAACACCCAAACATGTCGTAACATTACACGAAAATGAGTTATTAAATGAGTAATTTGGCTGAGAGATGCCTCTCACTTTATTTGCCTTGGAAAACATAAAGTAAATATCATAGTACTACATGTATGTATCTCACTGTCTCCCTTCCTCCTCTGTTCTTTGTTGTTCATCTTCCTCAGCTGTCTGAGAATGAGAGTTTCTCTTAATCCATTTTTTGCACAGCTAAGCACAATGCAGCTCTTGAATGATACTACAATAAAAACATAATCAAATTCTCCTTTCTCTGTTACAGGAAACAATGACAATGCTATTAAAAAAATAACTCTGTAGTAGTGGGAGGACATTTGAGAGCAGAACTTTGTCCAAAAGCATCTGCATTGAAAGCAACCAAAAAACCATTAAAATGGTTGTTTAGTTGTGATAACTGGCTAGCTCATTCCTTATTTTTCTGGAGCTAAATGTGTCACTCACCCTGGAGAGCAGTTTATTGCTATGGATAAATTTAATCTGTAGATCTCCCCAACTTTGCCTTCCTGAACATTTCTGTCTGAAGCCCAAGGACCGCCACTGGCTGATCACTGCAGGATAGATCTTTAGCAAGCAGAACGGTGAAATAAACAGCCACATCCTGAAGCATCTGATTACAGGACTATAACTGCATTATTTTCAACCATTTCAAAACCAATTATTCCCCTTCCTCCTACACACCCATGTTTACTGGAACAACTGGAAGCACAGTCAGAGATGCATGGAAAAACACAGAAATTGTCTGAAAAAGCAGTTACGTAATACAGAAGTAAATACAACTCTTCAGATGGATGTTAAATAATGAACTATCTTCTGTTTCTCAGTCACTTTATGCTTTAATGCCTCAATGTCCTGATGTGCAAGGCATGCCCAGGTGTACAAATGAATAATTTTCTATTTACCTTTTCTCCTAAGAAAATAAAGTCAATAATGTAACTCCACCAATGTCACAAACTGCAGCAACATGCAGCCTTCAAGAAGTAGATGAACACTCTTCCTACATAGCTCTAAGGAGACCCATAAGGCAAACACAACCCTGTGTCCTCACAGATAAAACACTATTTACCTGCTGTGACCCTCACATTGCATTGCAGAGTACCAGAAGGGTGTTCCTTGCAACTACTCTACCATGCCCATCAAATTCCTTGCTTTTTCTCCCTCTGGCCTGTACATGTCAGAAATTAAGACAGGCATGCCCTGACCATCTGCAGGAGCTAAATCATGCTCCTGGACATTCCTGTCATCAGGTTCTCAGTCTGCCCAAAGTAAGATTAAATAGAAGACGCGATAAACTGCCCCGTGAGGCCAGCAGCAGGCTCTGGGATTGGCTCCAGAGCCACACTGAGACTTGTGAGTTGAGAGAATGCTCCGATGCGCAGCCTGGATACTGCTCCACGAGCACTTTGTGTGGTGCCACCAGGAAGCAGCTCCCCAACACTGCGTATGTGTGTGGTATTGCTACTGCCAAGACAAATGTAATCATTCTCAGTCTAATCCTAAAACCTTTCATTCTTTTCCTTCTGTTTTGATTTCTGTTTCTGTTCTCCAGTCAGAAATCTCTAAGCAGGAGCTGACCTGTCTGATCCCAGCTGGGGTCTGAGCCAACATGGATTAGCACCAGTGGAGAGCTACAAAATCATGGCTGGGGCATGTCGAGGTCATGGATGTTTCCTCAGCTGAAACTGCTCTCCCTTTCCTTCGTAGCCATGTATCTTCGACCTAACTTTGCAGCTTAGAGAGCTGTCTGTGCTCTGAGACTGGGTATTTCCACACCGCATGCTGGGGTCACCCAAAGGCTGCCCTCCGGATCAGACTTACTCAGTATTCAGACAGTGAAATACAAGTGCAACCCCAGGCACAGCCCAAGGGACTCTGTCTAAGCCTGTCTGGCAGTTCAGCACTCTGCCAGGCCCCGGGCACACAGCAGGGGCAGTCTGCAGCGTGCCTCGGGGCAAGCCTGTGATCAGGAGCAGTGGCTCACACACCTTCCTGCTCCCAGCCCTCGTCAGCTGTAATGTAGACACAGCCTGGGGTGCTGGAGAACGAGAACGTGCTTGTCTCCAACCCAGCAGAGCCTCCCGAGCCAGAGGCTGAACGTGCCATGTCTCCTACACCTGTGAATCACAGACATGCACATAACAGAAGGCAGTCAACATCTTTATTAAATAAACTATTAAGTACTTAAAATTGCAAGCCAAATGGGACTAATCTTCATTTAATGTGGCCAGCCCTGTCTCCATGATTCATAACATCAGAAAGTCTGGTAAAAGCTGAGAAACACAAGGTACCTGCTATAGAGCCACTCACACAATCCCCTTTAAACTGAAAATGTATACAAAATGCAGGAGGTAGTAACCAGATTAAAAATGTCACACCTACCAGGATAACAGAATGTAATATCTGGTCTCATACACACTTTCTATTATATAAAAATGTTGGTTGAAGATACAAATTTCTCCCAATACCTCTGCAATGCTCGCATCAACACACCCATGTCAGAAACACAACACTGTGATAAGTGGCACAGGTTTCACAATCACAGAATCATTTAAGATGGAAAAGACTTCTAAGATCATCAAGTCCAACCATTAACACTGCTGAGCATTTTTTGCATGTAAACACAGCATAAAGGGCAGATATTTGAAGATAATTAGCTGTCTAAACATGCAGTAGGTCATACGTGGGCATTTCAAATGCACCTGGGCATCAAACTCCTTTGATTTCAACAAAATTATTCTAAAAACCTTTTAGCTCTAAATACTTTCTTACGTTTTCCCCAGACATGAAGTGTAACTATCACAAAGTTACAATAATTACCATCACTTCAAAGCCCACACATTTATTTTAAAAGTTTAACTTCCTAAGCTGTTCAAAAACATCTGTTACATTTAACACTTTAAAAAACCCCACCTCTTGAAAATGAGGAAATAGACAAGTCAGAACATTGCAAAGTTCATCATGTCCACACAGTAAAAAACATGTATTTCTACTATCCAGTATGAGGAACTCACACTGCATCACAGCAGGCAGCCATAATTCTGATACTGAAATTTCATATCCTTCTTCTCAGCTTTGGTGTGCAGATACTGGGTAGTGGAATATATCCGCTGATGTGTGTGTTAATGAGACATTTATCATTATCCATGCTTATATTTTGATGGAGTATTCATAAATACTAATTCTGAGTCAGCTTTGACCTGGCAATCCCCACGGAACAGACTGACAACCTACTTGGCTGAACTTGTTCACAAGGCACATCCGTCCTTTTAAACCTGAACGTATTTCTGCCCTTGTCAACCTGCTATCTCATTATCTCACTATTCACTCACAAAAGAAATGATGAATCATGAACACTGGGGTACAGGGAACCAAATACACTCAATAAAATTAACCTCATTATGTCAGCTGTGAGTAGCACGAGGAAAATCTCTGAGGGTTACTCCAACACAAGAAAAGAAGAGCTGCGTTCTATTGAAAATAGGGATGAACAGATACTTCAAGAAAAATCAGCAAAATCAGGGCTACATGTGAATTTGCATTTGAGAGGTTTTGGTGCGTGACATTAACAGATGAGAACTGTGACATCTTTCACAAAGCTTTTGTTGTGTATTTGCTTTGATCGCTAGGTCTAGAAAATACACAAAGCAGGTAGTATTTTATATGTAAACAGAACAAAACTGTTACAAAATCAAGTGAAAACTCTTACACCCAAACTATCCACAGGATGAGGCTGTATTTTACCAAAAACAGAGGCTATCCATGTTATTCCTCGGAATTTCTATGATGTAGGCCTACACTGGGAAAGGCATCAAGGTGCTCAGTATCGCCATGCACAGACTGCGCCACTGCCACCTGCACTGCCCAGGGATGTGCAGGCAATCCCAGGATCCTGCTGTGTCCACACAGCCCCAGCCACATGCCAATCCTGCACCTCTCTATGCAGTTATACCACTACAGATAATCCAGGGACCCCAGAATTTGTCCCCAAACCACCTCCAGTGTTAGCAGGACTTAAAAATCACGGTGAACTTCTGTGCAAGGCACACACAGTATTTCTAGGCGGGATCATTTTATTTTACAATCACTCCATAGGGAATGTTTCCATGTTCTTTCCAGTGTGGCTATTTTTATTTTTCCCGTACACAGATGTCCTTGAGGTAAGCTTAAAGCCCAAACTGTGAACACTGTTTGCCAGCATCGGGTTTTCCTGTAACATGATCCAGTTCTGATGTGTGTGTGACACAGAGAACCTCATAACCGCACACCCTGTGGGCAGGAGCACACGGTAGAACAAGAGTCAAAAAGTCCTGCTGCAAAACAGGGCAGAGTTGACAGTGGGACAGGGCTGCAAATGGCCAATGTCCACTCCCGAGAACAGCAGCTGCAGAAACTTGCTTTGCCTGTACTATACTGATAAGGCAGGGTTTTCCAAAAGATTCAATCACATAAAGTTTTTAAAGAAGAACAAAGCAGTGGGATGTCAATTAAATGAGATGTGATGATGTAAGGGGATTTATGCAAACAGTGTTTGTTACCCTGAACAGCATGATGGCTTGTCAATCTTCCTGAGCTGTAGGTGTTTCTGTGTGTTGCAGATTTCCTTGGAAAGGCTCCTTTCTTGTAGTTGTTGCTGTCTTCTGCTGAGCATGTCTAGTACTCACTGTTTTTTATAGAAAGAGCCATTACAGCTGTCTGGTCAGATTCCCAGCACCAATCCAAAGTTTCTGCCCAGTAATCCCCACATCAAAAGCATACCTTCAAGTCAAACACACGTCTGTTTCAATGCAGCTATTTTGGTTTTCATATACAATAAGCACTATCTAATAAAAATCATATCAACCAAAGTGGTCTAAAAACATAATTAAGACCTCTGGCTAAGCATGGAAAATCACTTTGAAACATGATCCTACATTCTATAATTGATCAAGCATTTTTTAAATATCCCTTTAATACATTTCAATTACTTTTCTGAGAGGTGACCAGTTCTAAGGATGTCCAGTGCCAGCTGGTGATCAGAATGCAAGTGGATGCAAACGGTTGCAGAGCTGTACCAGCTCATTCTTCACAGTACAGAGCATCTCATACAAAATTGAGACTGTCCTCTGCTGTCAGCGAATTCCACCCATGGGAGGGCAACTTCTTGGTGATGCCAAGCAACAGGACAAGAGGCAACAGGCAGAAACTGATGCACAGGAAGTTCCTACTGCACATGAGGAAGAGCTTCTTTACTGTGCAGTGACCAAGCACTGGAACAGATTGCCCAGAGAGCCTGTGAAGTCTCCCTCACTGGAGATATTCCAGCAATGTCCAGATGCAATCCTGTGCCATGTGCTCTGGGATGACCCTGCTTGAGCAGAGAAGTTGAACCAAGATGACCCTCTGTGGTCCCTTCCAACCTGACCCATTCTGTGATTCTGTGATTTATCTGTCCATCACACAGAAGCTGAAAAAGCAGGTAACATTTTGATCCGACACTATTTTGTAGTTGTTGTTCATAACTATACAGGAAAAGGTATCAAAGGTCCGGACACATAAAAAATGAAATGCAAAAGAAGAATAATAATTGGCATGATTAAACCTAAGGAAGCAAATGAGTTCAAGTCCAAACACTGGTATGGATGGAGTTGGACTAATTGCCAGCCCAGCCCTAAAAGCCACGAATCTAGGGAGGATGTGAAGCCTCTAGGACTAATCTACACAAGGAAAAGAATGCAACCAAAGCTTCCAACATACATGACAAAACTGCTAATTAATGCACCTATATGCCAGAGATGATCCTTGCAATTTTTTCTTCTGACTTCCTACTTTAATGGAGGCTGTAGGATTTCCACAAAATAATTCCCGGTTGAATTAGAGCCGATTTAAAGATTTCTCAGGGTGATGAAGTGATTGCAATTATTGACTGGTGTTAATTTATAAATCAGTGTTGCCAGTTCAAATGTATTCCTTATTTTAAGGTGAACTTGCAAAATTTCACTTTCCAGCTCTGATATCTTTATGTCTCTTGGTGAACTAACAGATCAGTTCAATTGTCCTATCAATTTTTTATTCCCCATGTAAGTAGCAAATCATCCCTTAACCCCCGATGAATAAATTAAACATTTTATATTCAGAAAGGTCTCCCACCACTTCTACCACCCTCATCTCTTTCCAGCATTGTAGACTGAGCACACTACTTTTGAAGTATCTGTGTGAGACCTCTGGCTCTCCTCTGTTCTCCTCAGTGCTCCTTTTTATATATTCATGGATTGCAGTCAGTTTTTTGGCCAAAGAACAGCTCAGAACATGCGTTCAGTTGATAACCAGCCACCACTCCCCAAGTCTGTTTCAAAGTCACTGCTTCATGTGACAACGTGTTCCTATCTGTAAGGACAGGTGTCATTCTCTGCTCTTCCATCTTCAAGTTTGTAAAGAGTTCTATAGAAACCGAAGCACATTACTTTCTTGTGACAATATTACATAGTGATCCCAATTCCTGTGTATCAGTGGCCTATGGGATGAGACCATTTATTTAGCATATATCTGTTAACTTTTATCACCTTGATATCTTTCTTCACTGGTAAAAACATCACAGTGGGGCTGACACCAGTCCATTTTAAGGTCTACTGGAAAGCCGCTATTCAAAAAGCCAATTTAATATCCACTGGCATGTTTATTTTGCTTCTTTTTAAGTTTCTTATTCAAAGTACCATGAATTCCTTGCAGATAATGATGGAAAACCTCATGATCCTCTCTAACTATTATCCAGCCATCCCCACACCTCCTCCTGGAGAGCCAGTTTGACAAGAGTTTTTACCAATGACCCCAGAATTGCCTGTCAGTGTTTAAGAGGCATTTGGACGATGCCTTTAATAACACGCTGTAATTTTTGGTCAGCTCTGAAGTGATCGGGCAGTTGGGCCAGTTGATAGTTGTAGGTCCCTTCCAACTGAAATAGTCTATTCCATTTCTATGCCACCCTAAATCAGAATTTTGTCACTATTACTCACCAAAAACACAGACGAGAAAGACCAGCTGAACAAGGTACAACACAACATAATACATTTCAGAACTGTAATACTGAGACAAAACAAGAGTCAGAATTTATTTTAAAATGTTTTGAACACTAAAAACCCACACGCACTTTGACCTGAAGTTTTTAACATTATAATCTAAAGTCTTTATACTTATACTATCTTTTATACTATGGCACACATACATTGTATTAGAGGTGTCTTCCTTGAATACATCTAAAAACAGGAAAACAAATTGTAAAAATCCATCCTAATCCATCTTAAATATATAAGTTTTGATCCCATATTTAAGCTAATACCATATTCTGTTGTATAAGATATGCATCACAGTTAAAAACTATTTGGTATGCTGATTTTTTTTTTTCGAAGTTGTTTCCCCAGCTGTCTGGCAAACAGCAGGGAGAAAAGCATCCATGGATGTGGCTTCTCCCCATAAAAAGGTCCTAAGTACCTTCCTCATTTGAGGAACCAGTCATCAACTCCATGCTCACTCAGCTTGGCCAAAACAAGCATTTCTAAATTAGCAGATGCTGCTTCACAAGCAGCAGTAAAAGAAGGTTCAGCAAAACCACTTTTTGACTTTTAAATCCAAGAGGCATGAATCTTTTGTGGGGGAAAAAAACAGTCACATTATCTTGTGCAGCACAGTCACTATTTCCATGTAAGTTGGGTTCTTTAAATACTTCACTCTGGTAGTACCTGTGACATCCAAGTTGTTACCTTCATCAGGAGCTAATGTAGCTCTGATGAATCCTGCTCAGTGACAGGTTTATACAGCTCATGCTCAGAAGTTACATTGCCTAGTGACATTGATTAATTTTCTGATACGAAGCTAATTATAAAGGTTTGAAATTTGCAATTGCTCAGCAGAAGGGCAACAGTACTTCCTTCAAACAAAGTCGTGCACACTGTATTAATAAACATACTAATAACTATAATTCTTTCCCCATGTATAGACCCTTGTCTGCCTATTCAAAGTAAAATGCTCTCATTGTGCACCACAATCTCAGCCTGGAATGACTGTCCACCCACCACTAAATAACTGTGCACCAAAAATGTTCTTTAGTACCAAGTTTCAAGTAGAAAATTTTTTTTCTTTTCTTGCAGGGAAAAAAAAAAGGTCAAGGAAATTTATTCTGAGATCACTTGCATAAACAGACAACAGCACCACCAGAGAGTCCTCATCACAGCAGTGCTGTCCATATGGACCATGCTAACAAGACAAATTTGTCGCAGTACGTTATTGCAATGGAGAGACTGAGAGTTTGCTATGGGAGGGTCCCCAAACTCTGCCCTGCTGGGAAGCTGGAGTGGGCAGAAATGTGAGAAGGAAGCAGAAATATATGCTCCCTCTTGTTCCCACAGGCAAGTCTTCTTTTCCCTTCTCTACAACCACCCGAGTGCTTTGGCTCCCTACACCACTGCAAAACTCCAGGCCTGCAGCAGTGCCAAATCACAAGAGTGGCTGTTGCTCCTTCCATCACCCTGCACTCCCATCCTGCTGTCCTGACATCCTTCACAATCACTTCTTCCCTCCTTTTCCAACTTATTTCTCTTTCACATCAGATTTTCAGCCCAGTCCACAGTGCAACCACTGCAACACTTCTACACACACGACAGTGATGCAGAGGCAGGAGGAAATAGCTGGGAATGTCCCTGCATCCCCTCTTCCAGCCCTACCTATTCACACTGTACCAACTTCAGTGTCTGAGACAAGCAATTATGCTGCAGCATAAGAAACATTTTCAAATCAGGGCTGTACTGCACTCTTTTGGATGTGCTAAAAATCTCCACTGCTTCATCCTCTGAGAAACAATCTGAAAACAAGTCCAGCTTAATGTACTGCTAGAAAGTGCTTAAGAAGCTGCAAAACAAGTAACACTGAAAACTGTAATAAAAATTTGCATGTGACTAAACAAACAAACTAGAAATTTTTTCTAGAAGTCTATTACAACTTGTTCAAGTATTGAAGAAAAACTAGAAGAAGAAGGGTGGTCCTATGCACAGTAAGAGACCAACAGGAGGGTGCAGTGGAAGGGCACATTGGGGATATTATTTTATTCATGGTGTGCCAGACAGTGTCCGGTTCCTCTCGGATGGCAGGCTCCTCAACATCAAACCCAGAGAACATTTCACATTTGCCTGACTTTTATCAGCTGACACCCTCTTGGCCTGTATTGTACATCAGTTTCTCAAGGGAAAAAGAAGAGCTAAGATAAGTACTGCCCTAGTGCCCCCTGCTTTTTCACCACAACTACTTGTCCATGAGACGTACAGAGGTGTCTGAAATCTCAAGTGAATGTGGCAGGCATGGAAGACTGGGAGCTATTCTTATCTCACTGCCCTCTATAAACACAATGGCCAACCCTGTCCCTTACTGCCTCATACAGCTGTCAGCATCTAAATGCTTTGTAGCCTACAAAAGGGCCAGTCCTACAGTGACAGACTGAATAATAGAAAGATTACAGCTTGTGTAACTCCATTACAGTATGGAGGTGCTTTGCAATCCGTCAATGTTTCTTCTCAAACTCCTGCAGGGAAAAATCCCAGCCCAAGATTTTATTGCTCTTTTGCTGTAAGGCAAATAATTTCTCAGCTCTCCATCACCTCTGGCCCCTGTGTTTATAGCTCCACGCTCTCTCGGGTCCAGTCTACTTTGTTTCATATTGTTTTCCCAAATGCTTTACAAACTTTTGAGTCTGAAGAGGAGCTTTGAATGTGCTATGATAACAAGTCTTAGGAAAACACTTCAGAAATGGCTTTGCAGTTTTAAGGAATCAATGTACTGCAAGCTTTAGTTACTTTATTGAAATACAGTGAATCGTTACAATCAAGTCCCCTGTTCTTTACAGCAGGGAAGGATTGAGCCCTTGTTCTGTTTACAATGCTTATATAACCAACCAAATTAAGACTGGTTAGAGACAGACAGAAAACCTAATAAAAACTAAAGTACATCATGATTTTTCACCATTTATCTTAAATAGTTTGTTCTCAAAGGGTAAACATTTTGAGGTCTGGAAAAAGAAGAAACTGCTCTTCTACAGAGTTGGCATAGCCTATATATAATACATATCGGTGGGTAATGCAATAATAAGTAGATAGGTAAACATAATAGATAAGGAATTTAAAAGCCCATGAATTTTTAGCCTCAGCTTTTCTAGAGGCTTGCTGTGTTCCCTGGACACAGCATTTACCTTCTGAATATCCCTGTCTTTTAAAGGGGAGTAAACAAACAAAAGCTTTCCCTTTTCCAAAGCAATTTATGAATGAAGTGAGTAGAGATCAGATTCGGCTTTCTAAGTTGGCCACAGGGGACTAATGATGGCAGTTTTTCATGACTGTATCAACTCTGAATTTGTATTTGACTCATACACATTAACTCCCACACTCTCAGCCAAGGATCGCAAAAAATGTTGAAAATGAGATGAGCTTTATAACCAGTTTCACACAGAGTAAGTCTTAATGGCACAGGTAAGGATCATTTTGTAATGAGGCGTTTCCACCCTGTTCCAATGACTTTTCAACATCTCTTCTTATAGTTACAGGCTCTGGAAGTCCTCGGTGTTCAGATATAAAAGGTCAGGACTCTTGAGCTCCAGGCAGGAAAAGGTAGGTCATGACAAAACGGACACAGTCAGATGATAGCCCTCAGCTGTGCTGTGCAGGAGCACTGCCCACTGACCTGAGCAAGCATCTGAACCTGTTCCTGCTATTTATTTGACTGAAGATGAGGTGCAAATGATGGCAGAAGAAATTTAAAGGACAGAATACACTGAAAGCTATCGATGGGGCTGTCTGTGTTCTCCAGAAACTCCCCTGACAGAGTGGGACAGACATAGCCATAGGTTTTCCAGAGTTGCTGCCAGCTGGCCACTGGGGACACAAGGGTGTGGGGAGCTAGTCACCCAGGCAGAGTGACAGAGGACGGGCTCCTGCTCTCATCAGTGGAGAGACACTGCCAGACCTCAAGCCCACAGTCAGGTGTTTCAGCACGACACTGCAGAAAAGACTGTCTGTCTCTGTGAATGGCCTATGGAGCCCTACAGAGAAGGACCTGGAGGCACTGCTGGATGAACAGCTGGATACAACCCATTAATATGCACTTTCAGCCCAGAAACCAACCACACCCTGAGCTGCATCAGAAGTGTGGCCAGCAGGTCAAGGGAGGTGATTCTCACTCACTTCTCTGCTCTCATGAGACCCCCACCTAAATGCAGTACTGCATCCCGTTCTTTGGTCCCCTGTACAGGAAAGACATGGGCCCATGACAGTGGATCCAGAGGAGGCCACGAAAAAGGTCAGAGGGCTGGAGCACCTCTCCTGTGCAGACAGGCTGAGAGAGTTGGGGTTGTTTAGCCTGGAGAAGAAAAAGCTCCAGGGAGACCTTACTGTATAAGTTTCAATATTTAAAGTTTTAATACATTAAATACTTAAAGTTTCAATATATTAAACAGACAGAGAGACTTTTTACCAAGGCCTGTAGTGATAAGATAAAGGGCAACAGTTTATACTGAATGAGGGCAGGTTTAGATTAGATTTAAGGAAGAAACTCTTCCCTGTGAGGGTGGTGAGGCACTGGCATGGGCTGCCCCGAGAAGCTGTGGATGCCCCACACCCACGCACTGGAAATGTTCAAGGCCAGGTTGGATGGGGCTTTGAGCAACATGGTCCAGTGGAAAGTCTGCTTGCCCATGGCAGGGGGCTTGGAAGTAGAGATCTTTAAGGTCCCTTCCAACCCACGATCCTATGATATACATGTGGAGTTGGCAGCAGCCTATGAATTTCAGACTCAGATCCTCAGTCTTCAAAACAAAATCTCTGGGAAAGGTTTTTTCACCAAAATTACAGGTTTTACAAATAAAATAATTTATTTCAGTTCTTCAGGCTAAAAATTGTACATTCCAGTCTGAAAATGGCAACACTTGATGACTATGCCTCAGGAACTTGTCCACTGTGTGACTCACCTTCTATTTTCTTTTATGTGTTCTAGATATGGCTACACTGCACCTCCAAAAGTAGGATGCCCTACTTTATTGAAAATCCCTGCTTGCAGCAAAACCAGAAATTTATCCCCAGAAGAGAACAAAAATGTAAGTTCTCATAACTGTAATCCCTATATAGTATTTTAGTACAATTTCCAAACAACTACTTGTTTGTTTTGTGTTTGGGATTTCTTTTCCTAATGCAGGGTAAAAAATTTCAACAGAAAGCTGCTACTTTGAAAGTCGCAACAGCAGCAACTTCAACAGGTTAGGAAGTAGCAAAATAGCATTTTCATTTTGGTAATTAAAAACTAGATAAAAGCAATGGATCCAGGAGTGTCTTTTTTTGTAGCAATCACTGACTGGAAAATGAACTAATTAAGTGTTAGGTCTTTTCCTCTGTCCAGCAGGAAATCACCTTCAGAAAACGAGTCTTCCATTTCTCACTGAGAACAGAGTAAGAGAAGACAATCTTGCTAAATCAAGGTTGTCACATCATTAAATGTGCAAAGGGAAGTGAATTAGAGCAGCAAGAGACAACTAAGAACCAAATAACTATGCAGGATTAAATGGAAAATATCTGGAAGGAGTAACCAGACTTGGGATACCATAAGAGACAGGGAGATCTACAAATCAAATGTACCTCACAACCACTGCTGTAACACTGAGTTTCAGAAGTCCCATGTCGGATGGGAGATAAAGGGCTACACTGCCTAAGTACATGGACCTGCTGCCTTAGCTACAAAGATCCTCTGGCTCTGCCTGATGACACCATGGCTACAACATTTAAGATCCCTCACACTGAGTGGTGTGCAAGGGAGTACAAACTTCTGCTGCCAGCAGTCTTGAGAAAAAAAATAAGGAAGATTTACAGTGCCCTTGAGTAAGTAAAGCTAAATAATACGTCTCAATTGAGAGATGTTGCTTTCAATATAAAGCCTCGCCACCCCTGGCCCTGGTTCAGCAAGACTCAGCAGAACTCCTGCCAACGCCGAGCCGCCGCTTCCCGCGGCAGAGCGCGCGTCCTCCGAGGCCGCCTGCTCAGCTGCTTCCCAGCGCCAAAAACAGGGACCATGTGAGCTCCTTGGCAATGCCCTCCCCAGGGATCTCCCACACACATCCTTGCAGCACTTGGACCAACACAGTGAGTGCTGAAGATCACAAGCCTGCAGAGATCTCTGTCTGCACAGCATCTGCTCAGGTAATGCACCTGAGATGAGGTGTATTATACACATCCCTGTCCTGCATCCACTGCGGAGGGATGACACCGCATGTTGTCTAATTTAGAAAATATTCCCCCTTCCACACTCCCTGCCTAGCTGAGCTGCCTGACCTAGGAACTGTATTAAGCTCTTTATCTAATCAATAGAAAGAGAGGCATATCCACAATCTAACTATTTAGGTAACCCAAAGTAACTAAGCTCTCAAGTTAGACTTCTTAATTAGGTAAATATGGTGATGTCAGTTCTATTTTGTCAATAAAGGGAGATAAGCCTATTACGGGTGCCAGCTGGTAAGAGTTTCTCCTTTGGCTGAGGTAGGATCATTTGTACATTTTACATTAACAAATACTATTCATTGCACAGTTTTTTCAATAGTTCTTTTATTTTTGGCTGCATAAATTACTAGAAAATGATGTCATTCTTGTAGGTACCTGGAACTCTAACGATCAAGAATTGATGCAAATCTTTCAGGTCTAAGTCCTCAAATACAGGTATGAGCTGTAAGCAGGGCACACTCGGATCACTGAAAATGAGTGCAAAGAGGATCCAGCAAAAATATCCTGTTTGAAACAGCAATCTAATTTTCTAAAATACGGCACTTTTTTGGATCAGCTCTGAGCTTTTAAAAACTTGATGAACAGAGGTTATTAGTTCTCTGGTACTTTAGATAATCTGCTTTGTGAGCTTTTTTTCTTTTAATATCTTGAAATCCACTTCTTCAAGGCTTTTGTGAGGTAGGAGTAGGAGGTGTAATTATTCGCTAGCAGTTTCATTTCCGTGCACAATAGGAAGAGAGCATGATGCTACAATCCCTCCATGAAAGGAAATCCTGCAAAGGTTAGCAAGTGTTCCAAAATTGAAGCTAGCAGTCACCAAATCACTCAGCATGTCTCATGCTGACAGAGAAGCCTCTGCCAGGGGAGAAAGTGCCCGTGAATGCTATCTTGAAGAAATCTACTTATAATCTTCTTTACTCTGCAAGAATGAAACTCATCCTGTCTTCTTCCCAAATGAATGTAAGACAGTGTTCATAGGCAATCCTGAAGCCTTCCCTTTCTTTGCTCAAAGCGTATCAGCAGCTGTGCAAATACCACCTCAGTGCCATGGGGAGCACCCTTAAGGGCAGAGACTTAAGTTGGCAGTTCTTAGCCAAACCAAGGCTTCACAGCTGAGGTTGCTGATAAGAACACTGGTGAAATAGTTCAAGGTCCTCTTCTGATTCATTTATCCACATTAAATAGCATCTAACACCACCAGTGATTTCAGTGAAACCAACGGGCACCACACACAGCAACGCAGCAAAGGAGGAGCAACTGGGAAACCTGAGGCTACAGTTTATTACACGGATCCTTTTCCATCAGGCAACAACCTGGTGCGTTTAATTCAAACTCACTCACTCTGCTGCTGAAGCTGCTACTTTTCTCTTACAAATCTCGGAACCTTTTTATTCATCAAATCACTTTTTCACATCAAGAGCTTCTTACAGTGAGTCTCACTGCACTTGCAAACATTAACTGCATGACAATTTTGAGCAGCACAGCCCCTTTGTCTGTCAAATTTACAAAATGAAAGAGCAAGTAATATACCTGACCTCAGTCACTAAGCTAGCAGCAAAACGTGTAGGAGAAATCTCTTCTGCTCAGACTTTTGCTTCTGGACTCTGGTCACTATCATCACTATCAGGCCAAAGTCACTGGTGAAATACTTCCAGGGATAACTAACCCATATTAAACAAGCAAAGATGAGAATTCTTCTCCCTTTATTGAGAGAGTTTAAGACTTGCAAATTGTCTCTAAGGGGCAACAGAAGACCACGTTCCTCAGGGAGGACTAAAACTACTTTTTGCAGTTATGATCCACCAAGGAAAAAGATTTTTCTAAGTGCTTAGCTGCCACCAAGATCTCCACAGAAGCAAAAGGCTTTCGTTCTTTCAAATTAGGGAATTAAATAAAAAAATTACAAAAACCTAGCAGTCCCCAAAAGATGGGCAGACATCACACTCCTCTGGTATATTGTATCTTGGGAACAGGCTTGATGAAATAATTAAGTTCCTTCTAGGTAAGCAAGATTTAGCTGGCTTTAAATCAAGGCTCAATTATAATGTCTGTTACAATACAATTCTTATTAATGATAGTTCTAATTGCAGTGTTCACTATCCCCTTCCAAACCCAGCTAGACAGCCTCCTGGAGACGAAGAATTTTGATTAAATGCCTTACTTAGTTCAGTCTTCCTCTCAGCTACGCATGCAGAGCTCCCACTTGAAGTGTGTGGTACAGATGTTTCTGAAAGTGGGACCAGAGGAATAACATCCTCCTGTACTCACCTGGCACAAAGTGCTTTCACAAAGCTGATGTGCATCAGTCATGCTCATAGACAAACAGGTGACACTCTGTAAAGTTGCTCTGAATTTATGTTAGTCTTTTTGAGAGTATGTCAGTATAGACAAATCTCTGGCTGTTACTATGTACACTTAAGGCTGGGTTGATTTTGATCCAAGAAAAATAGGCAGATCTTTTTGGCAGGAGTTATTTCAGGGGAATGGCATTACATTTCTATTGTGTTAAATGGAAAACAGTTTTTTTAATCATGATAAATCAAGCATATTCTATGAGTTACTGTTCATCTATATGTATGCAGTATGCTTTTGTTATATAAAGAGCTTTCAGCTTCACAGACATAACCATAATTCTCAACACTACACCACTGCCAAAGCTAAAGAAACAATATAAAGTAATTTTGGCAATATATGGGAAAAGAAGATGATACGAATATGTCCTCAGACCACTAGGAAAAGAGCAATTAATCATTTGTTCTGCTTTAAATAAAAGCCTGCTTCCTAAAACAGAATTAATCTGTAGAGCTCAGCTGAAATAAATGGAGTAGTATTCATTAATTTCAATGTGGAATTTCACTTTAAGCATAAAAAAAAAATCAACTTCTCAGTATTGAAATACTGAAGTGGAAAGGGAGCTGCTGGGCTCCTCTCCCTGCGATCCAGTGACAGGACATGTGGGAATGGTTCAAAGCTGCTCCAGGGGAGGTTTAGACTGGACATTAGGAAGTATTTCTTCACTGAGTGGGAGGCCCAGCACTGGAGAGTCGGTCGATCCCCCAAATCTGTCAGTGTGAAAGAGGCATTTGGACAACGACCTTCACAACATGCTTTAACTTTTGGTCAGCCCTGATGTTGTCAGGCAGTTGGAAGAGATGATCACTGTAGGTCACTTCCAACTGAAATATTCTACTCTATTGGAAATCTATTTAGTGCAATTTTGGGGCCACAGTCCTAGCCTAAAAAGTCTATGAAAAATCTTCTGAGACAAGTACAGTTGAATAAATAATAATAATTTACTATGTCTTTATAGTCTCACTCAAATAAGTCAGTTCCAGCACACTACAAACACTGGTTATTATCAGTTCCTTTAAAAGGGTAATTGTATCATAATCAGAGTTTTACAGGTGGCCGAAAGGATGAAGAGGTTAAGAATTCACCTCTGCCACAAGCTACATGGGACAACACAAGAGAATGTCAATTCTGAATAACTTGGGAAAAAAAGCTGCCCTCTCATTATCGTGAGCAGATTTAGATTCAGTACACACAAAGCTTGTGTGAAGGCTCACCATTATCCAGCAGGAGGGCTGGGAATGGGATTCAGCTTCCTGGAGTGCAGGTTTTACCTCACGATCTCCAGACAGACAATACCCCTCTTCAGGGAAGTTTTTGTTTAGGGGCACTTCTAACCGAAAGTCACATTTTGTATCATCTTCATAAATCTTTAAAAATTCTACACTGCTAATTCCCATTGCCAGAGTCAACAAATTTAAATCATAGGAAACAAAACTGCAGAAAATGCCTTAATTCCTGTTATGCACTCCGGGATTAATTAGTTTGCTTGTACTACTGTCACTAGTCCAGCATAACCTGAAGACCCAATCAAGATTAGGTTGCCATTACAACAGGCATGAAGAAGAAGGCAGTTCATATCTCAAACTCCCTGCAGTCTCTCTACAGGAGGCAGACTAAGTCCAACTTTCATTTTGCAGATGGAAAACAGAAGGAGTAAGCAGATTGCCAAAGGCTTTCAGAAGCTTGCTCAATGAAATCTCTGACAAAAAACATGACATAAAGCAGTGCTGCTGCAAATGCATTTCAGTGCCAGTGCTCTTCCTTATCTATTTATCCCATTACTGTAATATTGTGTCAGGTAACTTTTGAGACTCAACATAGATGCTGAATGCTAAGAAGTTGTTATTATATTTGTCATATTTGTCATACAAAGATAAGCATACAGGAATCTGACCACATTTTTCCATCATATACTAAGATTGGGACTCAGTTTCACGCGCTATCACAGTCCTCCTATCTAATCTTCTGCAGTGATCTGGACATCTATTTGTGCACTTAAATCAGGCCGTGCAAAGCTGAAAAATTAGCAGGTGATTTACAGCACCAAAGTTAGACACTAAGGCATCTTATGAAAGGGCGATTAGGTACTTCTGAAGGGTAATCCAAAAATCCTGCTCTAATTGTAAAGCAGCTGGGAATTGCTCCTAAGGGGAAAAAAAATAATTAAAACTAATTTGCTTAAACTAAGAGGTCCTTTCTAAACTGCTCCCTAGTGAGGTTGGACCTTAACTCCTGCTGCCACTGGAACTTAGGTCTGTTCCTTAAGGCATCACAATGCTTTTGGGAATCACACCACGCAGTATCCTGAGATTATGCATCCAGTTGATCAAGGAGAGAAAGAGGAAAAGCTGCCACATGTAACAGCCTAATAGCTGGAGCGCTGACAGCAGAAGTGTAAAACTCAATCACAGTTCTCCTTCATCTTGAGGAGATTCCAGTTCTCACTTCCCACTCCTCCAGAACATGTAGGGTTGTCAGACTAGAAACTACCCTGCTGAATCCCTACCTTGGCGATGAATCATAAAATCCTGGAGGACGAGCAGACAGAGCTCTAAAGCTCTGCCAAACATCTGGGGTCCCAGCCTTTGGTCCTCTCTGGACTTTTCCTGCATAGACCACCAGGACAAGTCATACAGACAGCTCACTCCTAACAAACGGAGGTTTGTACAGGCCTTTTGCTCCTGCAGTGCCAGCACTCCCTTCCTGTCCACGCCCTCTGCCATCATTCCCCAGCACACAGTAAATGCATGCCTACGAGAGCGAAGGCAAGAGGGGAAATCAGACACTATAGAGCCCACAGCCCACTCCTCACCAGAGTCTCCCTAAAGATTCATAACTTGCTCTGGCAGAAGAAAACCCATTTTAGCCTCTCCTCTCCTTCGAGACAGGAATAATTAGTGGGCAGGCAATGCCCTTTCTATGCATGTACAAAAACCTAGCCCATCAGGCAATCACAGACCAACCACATTTGTGCTAAGGAGCTGTATCACCACAGTGTGTGTTGGTACGAGAGCAGAAGGGCCACTGCAAGAAGTTACATGGCTGACCCAGCTGGCACCACCACATGGGGAAATCACAGGATTAAAAAAAAAAAGTATTGAATTAATCCCCAAAGACAGGGATGGCACTACAGCTCCTTCCACATCCCTGCATGAGTGCCTGCACCAATACTCACCCTCTTGCCTGCTCCGTTCCTTGCCCATGGCTCTTGCACTCCTCACTGCTGAGTGTCCCAAGCTATACTGGAGCAAGTGGGCAATTTCAGCTTTCTTCTCCCCAGGAATGTAATGGCTGCAGTTAAGGATGTGGCAAGCAGAGTTATGACCCTCTTCTACTGCAAGAGCCAACTGGGGATAGGTTTGCCATGTCTGAAACAACTGTTCAGATACTGCACATCAAGTGGGCCCCCACAGGCAGTGTTTTTGGCTGAAGGGGGCTGTCTCTGCTCTGCTTGAGTCTGGATTCAAGCACTTCAGTGAGGTGAGGCTTTTCTGGGGATCCAAACAATCTCTGGATCTTGATGGAGTCCAGTCAGTGCATGGTTCCCTCACTTCCTGTAACACACCACCTCCTCACAGGTATCTGTGCCCAGCTCCAGAGTGACATATAGGCTGAATATGGAGATAATTTGAGAATTAAGATAACTTAACAATATTAAGCAGCTCTGAAAAGCAGGATTTCTGGATCATGTCCTTGCACCCAGGTGTGTTAGTTTTTCCTAACTCCCATTTTAGGTGTCAAGACAGAGGTTCTGGATTTCGCTGTGGACTTCCCTGTAACCTAGCTACCCAATTCCTAAAGCAGGACTCAAAAGAGTGTGGTGAGGATAAGTATTAAGTACATTGAGGCCTAATAAGATCACATAAATAAGACAGAGATCATTCCAAGATAAATACCAAGCATATCTGGAATCTCATCAGGACAAAAAGAAACTGTACTGGATTCAGATAAAACAGTGTTAAATTAAAACTGAACACTTACATGTCATCTTACCCACATGCTTTATAGACAACTGGAAGGAAACACTTCATCCACTAACCATGGGCTCAATTTAAAAACATCACCACCAAAGACTGCTGGCACCAGCAGTGGAACTGAGGTGATAAGCTTCCCCTGATACCTGTTCCAATCCAGGAGTCAAGAGAGGTTGCATGGCGCCAGCAGCAAGATACATGGAGAAAGCACAGTTTACACTAGAGCTTGATTTAATGAGTTTTTATAAAGTCTTTTATGTCAAAGCCAGCTTACGACAGCCTCATCTAAGACACTATCTAATATCAATAGGAGTATGCAGCATCTTGTTATCTTTTCACATTTACCATTCACACTCTCTGAAGTTATCCAGAAAAAATGTGCTTTGTGGGAGCCAACAGGCTTAATTTTTTTTGCATATTTCAGTTCTGACATTTAAATTTATCTTGAACTAACTAGGGGTGGGAGGTGACAATTTTATTTCATAAAACCTTTTGAAGTTTGGACAGGAAGAGAAACATATCTTTCAGCATCTTCACAAAAATAATTTCAAAACATCTATTTTCATATCAAGTTACAGAGAAACGTCTGTAAGAGCTGAGACTGGCATGGGAGATCCATGTGTTTAACATCTTCTAATTCAAACTAGAAATCCTTATTAGATGAAAATACTCTGCATATATTAATGTATAGGAGCTTAAACCCAGACAACCTACACCCCAAGCCAGTGCACTAACTCCTATATAACCTTCTAAATGGTGGTATTATTGAAATTATATCAAAAAGTTTATTGAAAATACAAACAGATTTACTTCATTAGTTATATTTATTGGAAAATGTTCCCATCTTGCTCCAGTAGTAAGCCACAGAAGCAAGCACAAAGCTGAAGGAAAGCAACAGTTAGTTACCAGAGAGAGCTTTCCTAACATCCTGAATGCTAGAGGAAAACATTACCTCATTATCTAGGCCCGGATCAGAAGCTTCAATCCCTACATAACCTGCATGTTGGCTTCTTAAGGAAAATATCTCATAAAATGGCAGCTCTTGAAGGGAACTTCCCAGTCGGAGACTCGGACTGCAGAGATTTTTGCATCCTTTTGACAACCTACATAACTACATACAAAGCATAGCATAAACTGATTTAAAGAACATTTTCTTCTCCAGCATAAGCAGCTCCATTAACCAGCTCACCACTTAAAATTCACACAAGTCCATAAAGCAGGTGTTTAAACAGACCTTGTATTGATCTCTTCAATCTGGAATGAATTTTACTGCCAATACATGGACACATACTTTTAAGATATATACAATCATTAATTGTCTGTGTCAAAATCAGAGGCTGTAAAAATATGAACCCAGTATTTTGACTGCTTCATGCTTGATTACATTAGCTAGTAAAATGGCTTAATGAATTAGGTCTGCAGCTCCTTCTGCAACCCTCTCACCAACCGAACACTACCCATGGCAAATCTGCCAGCAGGCACATTGAGGTACTGTAGCCTGAACAGCTCAGCTAGAAGTGAAATACTCAGGAAACCCATCCAAACATTATCCAATGGATTATGAGTGACAGAACAAAGCAAAAAATACAACAGCATCTGAAATGGAAAATCATTCTTGATTGTGAAGCAGCTGGTATCAAGAGAACATCCAGAACATGCCTTACCTGTGTAGTGCACCACACACGTCTGACCCTTCTTTGGAAATGTCCGTCCTGTTAAAATTACAAAAGGTTATTCTTTTATTTCCTCTGATTGACATGGCTACAAGTTTATCTTTTAAGAGGAAAATGCTGAACTGAGATCTGGTATTGGCCATTTGGTTACTTCAGGATATCTGAGACATCCACGTGACAGCTGTAGATACAAGTGGCTCCTCATACAACTTGGAGCACAAGTATTGTGAGGAGGGGCTGAGGGAGCTGGGGGCGTTTGGCCTGGAGAAAAGGAGGCTTGGGGGAGACCATATTGCTCTCTGAACTCCCTGACAGGAGGCTGTAGTAAAGTGGAGATCAGTCTCTTCTCCCAGATAACAAGTAGAGGGGAAAAGCAAGGGGAAAAGTGAGGGGAAACGGCCTCAAGTTGCACCAGGTTAGGTTTAGATTGGATATTAGGAAACATTTCTTCACAGAAAGGGTTGAAAAGCATTGGGTTGTAAAACACAGGCAAGTGGTGGCATCACAATCCTTTGAAGTGTTCAAAAACCACGTGGATATGGCATCTGAAGACGTGGTTTAATGGTGAACATGGTGATGCTGCTGGGTTGATGGCTGGACTTGGTGATCTTAAAGGTCTTTTCCAACCTTAACAACTCTATGATTCTATGACTATATGTTACCAAATCACTAATATGCAAGACAGGAATGGGATGGTTTAGGGTAAAAGGTCCCAGCTTGGCTCCTACGTAGCTCTTAGGCCAAGTAGTATTTTTTTTAGATAACTCTCCTTATATATGTGTGCATTACATATGCATTTACATTATTTAAATGCAAAAGGACAGTCAAAACTTCATGGATTGTAACTTTCAATAATTCTCTGAATGTTTTTGCTATAATTTTTCAAATAAAGTCTCAGTCTGACATTGTGAGAAAATCCATTTGTATTCACACCTCTAATGCCTTTCACTCAAGAAAGACAGCTCTGTGAGGGCATCTTTAATTAGCAAGGATGGGTTTTACAGAAATTTTCACAGACAAAAGCAGCTTAATTTTGTAGCATCAGGCAACAGTAAAGCAGTAGGACACTGAGTTCTTTCAAGAGCCTGGTAGCTCCTCCTAAAATGTTCATACTGAAAGGAAAGCAAGCTGAAATTATTTGCTTGACACTGGAAAATGAAATTATCATTTTCATTTTACCTATTCTAGGTACGGCCAAAGGCACTAAAAGCTAAGGGATGACTTTCCAGGCTCAATTAGGTACCAATGGTGTATTAAAGCTGCTAACCCTGATTTCTCAAAGTTGGCCAGGAGAGTGCCCAGGTTCAGAAGAACTTCAAAGTATCAATGACATTCATTATTACGGAACATCCTTGACAGAAAGCTAAAAACTGGGGATTGAGGTAGGTTGCCCAGAGAAGCTGTGGATGCCCCATCCCTGGAAATGTTCAAGGCCAGTTTGGATGGGGCTTGGAGCAACCTGGTCTAGTGGAAGGTGTCCCTGCCCATGGCAGGGGGGTTGGAACAAGATGATCTTTAAGGTCCCTTCCAACCAAACCATTCCATCATTCTACGAAACTGAGGCTCATCTCTTAGGTGGCTTCCTGGCCCTTTGGTCAGAATTAACAAGATAACAAGTTCTGCATTACAGGGCACTTCACAGGGTATAAACCAGCAGGTAACACACAAGCTATGGCCTTAGGGGCTCACATGCCAAAACTACGAGCAGTAAGTGGCAGGAAGGCAGGCTAATACGATGAACCAAGATTTACAACATAAAAATCGAGAAAGTGGTGCTTCCTAGCGCCACCTGAACAGCCTTGTTCACTGGCTTGGCTGGCTGGAATATCCCTAGCTGCACGTTGCACAAAATGCAGTACAGTATGTATCCAGTTAGGGCACCATGCTATGCTAAAGTGGGAGTCATCTCTTTTAAATTCAGCCCTCTAAACCACAGGCAACTATCATATGCCAGTCTCCCGGGCTTCCTCTATTGACAGCAAAGAATTAGCAGTGCTTTGAGAGAAAGCCAGCCTATCCAGAGAAGGGTGAGATGAATTATTCTCTGGAGATGACCACAAAGAAAATCCAGAAGACTGCTTTAGACTAGCCAGATAACCTGAGAAAAGTTATGTGAGATGAATCCTACCCTCAGTAAAACAGGTATTATTAAAGTGATGCACTATTATACAGAGATCTGAGAAAAGCAGTTTCAGACCTTATGGACATGCACTCTGCTGTGTGAGTGTACCACCAGCAAAGCCAATGAAGCTACATAATTTCACATCAAAGCCAAATTAAAAGCAGAGATTTGCAAGACCACTGACTCACTGTGGCTTAAGACAGTGCCTAAAGTCAGTGGATTTTGATTAAGACTTGCAACCAAGAGAACTAATCCATATAACCTTATCTGGAATAGCATATTACTTACAATGACAGCCTTGATCTATTTAATAGATAGAAAGTACTACTATGAGGTAGTTCCACCCTCCTTCCTACTCCCAACTCAGCACCATTACTTATGCGGGTATAAGTATTCTACTTACATACGTGCAACCAAGAGAAGAATTCGATCCCTAGAGCTAAACAGCACAAGAGGGAGAAACCAATTTAAAAGCATACACAAAGAAAGGAAAGATACTGGGCCAAGAAACTTAAGCTGCAATCAACTTGAACGAATTATTTATGGTTATATATCAGCCAAGGATGAACCTGGCCTATTATATACCTACATATGTATGTTAGAAATTACATTCTCTTAAAGCCAAAACCCACAAACCTTACGGAACTATATCGTAATTCCAAAGAAGAGCAGAACACCGCAAATCGGCTCTGGAAGGGCGAGCGGGCGCCAAGGGGAGGTGACTGCCACCCGGGCTGGACCTCAGCCCTCGCCAGCATCCCACGCTGGACCGGGAGGCGGCCGTGCCTCGCCGGGGGATGCTGGCACGAACGGCCGGTGCCTCCGGCGAGGCCGGGCTCGCCACCGGGGAAAGTTTGGGCTCTCCCCGGGGCGCCGGCACTGACCCCGCGCTCGGGCGGTGCAGCTGTCAGCGGATGCCACAGAAACCCCGGCCCCTCGCCGCCCCTGCCGCCGCCGCGACCCCGGGCGGCCGCCTCGCCGCGCTCCGCCTCTCCCGCATCGCGGGTTCGTGC